>OX465244.1:780739-1349932 GCA_949987775.1 Aproaerema taeniolella
AAATCATTTTTTGTCTCTAAGTAATGGTTCTCTGGCTATAGAAATAAATAAACGTATTTTTTTCTCTCATTCGATTTATTTGTTACACATTTTTCTTATTTCTATATTTACGCAGAGTACATTACATTAGAAAATTAGAGCATATTAAATATGCTTTCATTTCATGTCCGAATATATACATACATACATTCATGTGTGTTGCGCAGTTCAGTGTATTTAGACTCTTCAAAACGCGCCGGCGACGTCGGTTGAATAATGGCATCCGCCGCGCTTTATGTTAAACCAGCATAACTTTGTCTATTTTCACCCGATTGTGATGATTTAAATTTTATACTATAGGCGAATAACGTAGAATTATTTATACTCTACATTATTTATCTGTAATACAAATGGTTATCTAGTTATAAAAATAAATATGTATTTTTTTTTTGTAATTTGTATTATTTGTCCTATATTTTTGTTGTTTTCATATTTACGCAGTTACATTTAATGAAAACAATGCAGCAAATTTAATATCCTTTCATTTGATACCCCAAACATTCATATGCACTGCGTAATTTAAGTATAATTAACATTTTTCAAAACACGCCGGCGACGTCGGTTGAATATATGGCATCCGCCGCGCTTTAGTTAAACCAGCATAACTATGGCTTTTTTCACCCGATTGTGATGATTTAAATTGTAAACTATAGACGAATAACGTGGAATTATTTGTACCCTACATTTTTTCTCTGTAATATAAATGTTTCTCTAGCTATAAAAATAAATATGTATTATTGTTTTTGTAATTTGTCTTATTTGTCCTATATTTTTGTTGTTTTCATATTTACGCAGTCACATTCAATGAAAACAATGCAGCATATTTAATATCCTTTCATTTGATACCCTACACGTACATGTGCACTGCGTAATTTATGAGTAATTTACATTTTTCAAAACGCGACGGCGGCCACATTGATGACGTCATAACTGGTGACCTTGACACCTCACGAAGTGTCTCCCGGCAGTTTTGGGGTCTAGGTGACATGCCTAACCACACATAAAAATTTGGTGCTGGTTTCCGGAAGCGAAATGTTCCGGCCTTTTTTGGACGTAAGGCAGAGCACTATATAGTCAAGTGTGTGTTGAACTTGGCTAACCCTGGTGTCTGAGTTTTCAAACCGCACAATGGCCTCTGACTTGGTGTTAACGACTGTAGTCAATCGACAACAGCCTGGACCGATGGCTTAAAATGCCATTCGAAAAACGGAAAACCAATAACCAGCATTGGGCCAACGTGGTAAATCTCCTTCGTTTTTTTTTTCAATTAAGGCGACTACAGCACTATCACACATAGGAATAGTGCCATCTCCGTCTCTCAACAGGCCTGGGCCGGCAGTGCGAACAGTGTCGATACACGAAGTTTACGGACTATGAAAGCGTGCGTGCGTAAAAACATGTTCGAAAGTTAGAAAATGAGATTTATGGAAAGGTAACAGCTTAAATCGAAAAATGCGTTAACTACTTATCGAGAGTGTTCAATCACGAACATTTTGATAGCAAATTCAAGTTCCTGTGTGCATTTTACTATCGTTTTTACAGCTTAAAAGAATCACGATATTGGGTATTTAGAGGTGACTTTGTGAGCTTTTTCTATCGAACCAAAAGTGCTGAATCATGCTTTCAGCAAACTATTTATCTAGTTTATGTCCTGAATATTACCGTAGTATTTTTTTCTTCTATTTAATGCAGTGCGTCCTGCTTATCTACGCATCATAAAATCGTAATTTAGGTGCTGTAGTCGCCTTAACATATAAGTGAGTACGTACAGAAATATTCTACTCGCCTAGCTATGAAGTTTCTTGGCGATACGCGCTCGTTTACAATTTACCTTTTCGTGTTTCGAAGGGAGACCCGTGCCCCTCGGTAGGGACGTATATGGGCTGGTAAAAAATAAGTACTAACCTGGTGGCCCGTCCGCGTATGGCCCCGGCGGTCCGCTCGAGTGAGTCAGGGTCCCCCTCTTGTAGAGCCACTACGCACTTGTTCACGTCCTCCAGGATGTGGTTCTCTGGAACCAAAAGCACTTCATCAAGCACTTAAACTTAATCGTTACTAGCATTCCGCTCGGGACTTCGGAAAAAATATGTAGCCTTGTTACTCAGGGATAATGTATTTTTGAAATCGGTCCAGTAGTTTTTAAGTTTATTCGTTACATACAAAAATACAAATATTTCCTCTTTATAATATTAGTGTAGAAAAATAACGAGTATAATATAATGTCATAAATTTTTTAAATTATTTTTCTATACTACAAAACAAAGACTCCCCTCCTAGGGGGCCATAATCTAGCTTTAAGACATTTTTTTCCTCCCTATGTAATTAAATGAATTTATTCGTTTTTGGAAATAAATAGGTAAAGTTATTTTTTTTAAACCAGCATGTCGTATCTTCTATAAAACCTGTTATCATCAGCGAGTTACACAAATTACTAGAACCACTGATGCTCTTCCTACCCCGTTAGGCATTATGGGCGTGAGCGTATGTACACTAATATTATAAAGAGGAAAGATTTGTATTTTTATATGTAACGAAAAACTTAAAAACCATTGGACCGCTTTCAAAAATTCCTTCACGATTAGGATGCTACATTATCCCTGAGTAACATAGGCTCCATAATTTTCCCGAATTCCCACGGGAACGAAGTCCCGAGCGGGATGCTAGTTTTCTAATAAAAAAATGGTTATTGGTGTAAATATAAAATTGATTACTATCGAAAAATAGGTGTGGAGATTTCTCCGCACATATTTTTTTAAATTATCTCATAATTATTACATTTATTATCAGCAGGAAACCACATTGAAGCAGTTCCTGTACCACAAAAATCGTAAAGGCCTAAGCCCAGCAGTGGGACAATAAATTGTCAATGAACAATGAAGCTTCCATACATTACTTATAGTTTGGCGCGTAACACACCGATACCGCGTTTTAGAATACAGCTAGCGACATCTAGCGGCGGCGCGGGGCAACTTTCGAGGCGGCGGCGCGGCGCGAGCTTCAACGATCTATTCACGAAGTTTGGGTCGATTTTTTTACAAGATCTTTATTTTTACAGGCATTAAAAAATTTAACCGACTTCAAAAATAGGAGAAGGTTCTCAATTTGGTTGTCTTTTTTGTTTACTTTTTTTCCAAATTATCGAACGTTATTGACATCTTTACGAAGTTATTTACGGATCGATTCTTTTTTTTAAAGATATTATTTGTTGCGTAAATTTTAACCGACTTTAAAAAAAGGAGGAGGTTCTCTATTCGTTTATGTCTTGTATTGATTATTTACTTTTTTCCGAATTGAAGTCGAACGTTAATGTAATGTTAATGACTATGAACTGAATAAATGAAATGACTGAATATGTTACTTTATATGGAATGACTTTTAATTAGTTTTTTTTCCTAAACGTAGACACCACTCGGGCGCACCCCCCTCGCGCTACCCGCACCCCTCGCGTGTCTGGTGTACGAGTAATGTCTACGTTTAGGTAAAACATGAACTATTCCCATTGAAAAAATATTTAGTTAAAAAAAAAAAATTTTTTCATAAATGTGTTCTTTGAGTGATACTGGTTCACAATTTTGAATATAGCTAGGAGGTTCTTTTTCACCCAGTATAATGAATATCAAAGAGATTAAGTATAACAATGTCAAGAAAATTAAAATTACAATCAGTACAAGATTGTACATAATTACAATAAAAATTCTTAATACGTAAAGGAAAAAAAATCTAAATTATAATACGTAGTTGTAAAATGTTATATGGCCCAAAATAATTTTGCGAATATTTTTTTATTTTGATTTAACTAATCTCCAAAAAGCCGTAATTTTATATTTATTAATAAGAATTACATAAAAGTGAAATAAAATAAAAAGCAAATGTGAAAATGTGAGCCAAGTTCAGTTAAAGATGTGCGTAGTCGACAACGCTGACAAAAACATTACAGCAAAACAAAATTCATTATTAGAATTGAAGTAGCAGGCAGAGAAAAAGTCGTCGATTATAATCTCAAAATGGCATTTAAATTTGGTTTTGGAAGCTTTGAAGACTGGATGCAATTATTGGGAAAAGTGAGCGGAAATAGAATTTTGGTCCAACCGTTTGAGCGTGAAAGAGATACTCTTGAAAGAACACCCTGGATTAACACATACGCTACAAAAAAATTCCAAATTCCCACGGGAACGAAGTCCCGGCGGAAAGCTAGTTATCTGTAAAAAAACAACGTCATGTCGGTGAATAAAAATAATAATATTAAAAAAATACTGACCGCTGACGGCGAGGAAGTCGTCGATGGTGGTGATATCGTCGACGGCGTCGGTCAGCAGCCGCACTCCTGCCTCGAAGGCGCGCGCGAAGGCCGACGCGTTCTCCTGAGCCACGCGCGACCGCGGTCGGGCGGCCAACACTACGGCCGAGTTTATCACCTAGAATACGGAACACAAAATGAAAATAAAACATCAAAATTCAATATAGGTTATATAATGGGCTTAAAAAGTGATCCCACCTGCCCAGAATGCGACAAGGAGGAAACAAGTCTACACTTCCTTCCTGACTGTGTGGAATGAGGAAAAAGAAGAACAAATACAAGAGATTAGTATAAAGGAAATAATTGGGTTCGCTAAAACTTCAGGGTGGTTTAAAGAGGTGGAACTGTCAGTGCAGATGTAAAACTCATGCGCTGTTATGGGGAATTGTGTGAAATAGTCCCAAATAAGTGGACTGATCACCCGTCTGTGCCTGTCGAGCATCCCCTCTGTAGATAGATGGTACACAAGAAAATAAAACATCAAAATTCAATATAGATTGTATGGGAGTCGTTACACGAAAGAGACACAAATTTAAGGATCTAAAATTCTATAGTTAGCTTTAGATCGCATTTTTTTTTGTCAGTGAAGTCGACGTTTAATAATTGAACTTAGCTCACATTTTCATATTTATGTTTTTGACAGAATTTTATTTTTAAGACATTAATCTTAATGATTATTATATTACGCAAGACTGGATGACTCTAAATTTGTTATCGAAAATTAAGGTCATGAATCAACCCACGGAACATTCCCCAATACAAGGAACATTGGTCAAAATATGAAAAATTCTATACAATTTGTGCGATCAGCTGATTTGATTTTGTGGGGGAAATAGTTTTTTTATGATAATTTTAATATCAGCGGTGAAGGAAAACATTGTGATAAAACTCGCACGTCTGAGAGAAATTAGTTTTCGAAAGGCGCGAATAGAATAGAATAGAAAAGAAAAATCTTTATTTTATAGGACATTCAGGATGTCACTTAAAACAAGTCAAGATTACAATGAAATACATACAAACATACATTAAACGATTTAAATACATACATACGCATTCGTTCTTTTGACCCTACTGACTCTACGCCTATTCGCAAAGGTACGCCTATTCGCGGTCCAACAACCCGCTTTTTTATTTTACAATACAATATTACTTTATCATTATCACACAATTTGAAACAAAAAAATGATATTAGTTATTTGTTCCACAAGAGAGCACAGTTGGTTTTTGCTAATCGAGTGCAATATTACAAAAAAACTTGCTCTCGTGTTAAACACATTACTTTTCACCTCTACAGCGAGAAAATATTAAAAAACAAAAAAAATTACGAAAGCAATATAATTTTTAAAAGCGGCCAGGATTATAGTTTGCGTTGCACTTCGTAACATTTTTATAAAATTAAAAATATTTTTTTAGAAAACTACATTGTTTCTGAAAAAGGCTTTATTTTATTTGCGCCGATCCGATTTCTAGTTGGTGTATTGATAGCCGATTTGAATTTGTATGGAAAATCGAAATTTTATTTTGGTTGAGCGGGAGTTATAAAAAAAAATAATATTACAGATATTGTATTGTAAAGAGAAAAGATTTGTATGTTTGTAATGAATAAACTCAAAAACTACTGGACCGATTTCAAAAATTCTTTCACCATTAGAATGCTACATTATCCGTGAGTAACAGACTACATAATTCGGTCCCGGCTGTTGTCGATTGACTACAGTCGTTAAAACCAAGTCAGAGGCCATTGTGCGGTTTGAAAACTCTGACACCAGGGTTAGCCGAGTTCAACACACACTTGACTATACATACACGATATGAAGAAGTTAGATAGTAACTAACTACGTCCTGGTATCCTAGTACATTAGTAACTCCTACTGCTTTAGTTCGATAGTAACTCCTACTGATTCCTGGTATGCTAGTACTTTAGTTCGATCTCCTACTGATTCCTGGTATCCTAGTATTAGTTCGATTGTAACTCCTACTGATTCCTGGTATGCTAGTACTTTAGTTCGATCTCCTACTGATTCCTGGTATCCTAGTATTAGTTCGATTGTAACTCCTACTGATTCCTGGTATGCTAGTACTTTAGTTCGATCTCCTACTGATTCCTGGTATCCTAGTATTAGTTCGATTGTAACTCCTACTGATTCCTGGTATGCTAGTACTATAGTTCGATTGTAACTCCTACTGATTCCTGGTATGCTAGTACTTTAGTTCGATAGTGACTCCTATCGATTACTGGACCGATTTCAAAAATTCATTCACCCTTAGAATGCTATATTATCCATAATTTTCTCGAATTCCCACGGGGACGAAGCGGAAAGCTAGTCATCATCATACTATATTATAAAACAAAGACCCCGTCGCGTCTGTATGTCTGATGGATATTCATACAGTTTTCACTAATGGATGGAGCGACTCAAGGTTCGTGTGTATAATTCATTCTCGAAACTCCCACGGAAACGAAGTCCCGAGCGGAATGCTAGTATGTAATAAAATTAAAGTAATGTTTACCTGCGGACAGAGCGCCTCGATCTGCTGGGCGGCGTGTCGCACCATCTTCACTCCGTCTTCGTTGTTAGACATCGAGCATACCAAGTTGGCCACCTGCAACCATTTATTTATTTGTTTAATATTTGGTTAAGCGTAAGCCTTCGATTAGAATATAATACAAAACAAAAATAGCGCCAGAGAGCTAATTACAAATCTTCGATAGTTTAGTTTAGTTTCATTTATTTCACAATATCGATAACATTTACAATAGTTATGTAATTACATGTAGTGTCACTCCATATTATGATCGTCATAAAGAATAATAATAATTTATATAGTAAATTGAAGAAAGATAAAAAGTAATATTTGAGTAAAGATAATCATAATTCAATATTTAAAATAAACGTAAATCTATGATTATGCTACATACTATGTATACTCATAGATTTACATATTGATAGATACATACTTTATTGCATACATATAATACCTTTTAATAATATAATACCTCGACTAGTTTGTTAAATATTATATTTCCAATAGTTATTTAAATAATAAGATGTACTTCTGGGAGTGTGCCCATGAACTGCACGAGCTTATACCACCCTTACCTTGTGGAGATTCCTCGAATCCGTACAGAGCGCTTCTCTTCATCTATACTAATATTATAAAAAGGAAAGATTTGTATTTTTGTACTAGCTTTCCGCCCGCGGCTCCGCCCGCGTGGACTACAGGTTATATCGTGCCCAACTGTGGGATAAAATGTAGCCTATGTCCTTTCCCAGGCTCTAATCTATCTCTGTACCAAAATTCATCAAAATCGGTTCAGCGGTTTAGGCGTGAAAAGGTAACAGACAGACAGACAGACAGACAGAGTTACTTTCGCATTTATAATATTAGTAGGGATGTAACGAATAGGCTCCGAAACGACTGGACCGATTTCATAAATTCTTTCACCATTAGGATGTTACATTATCCCTAAATAACATAGGCTACATAATTTTCCCGAATTTCCACGGGAACGAAGTCCCGAGCGGGATGCTAGTCTTTTATACTGCGCATCGCTAAGGAATGGAATTCTCTGCCTGCGTCTGTATTTCCGCGCTCATATAACCCGAGTCTCTTTAAAGTTCGAGTGAATAGGCATCTCCTGGGTGAGCTTGCTATATCCTCGACCGCGTCTTCGCCCTCGTGCTAGATTGTGGTCAAGAGCAAATCCGTTACTAATAAATAAATAAATGATAATAATAAAATACCTCTACAAGTTTGTTAGCGTGCTCCGTAAACACTAATGCGTACTCCTCGACTTCTTTCTCGTTTCCGTTACGAGCTGCCTCCATCAAAACCAACAGCGGGACATTGGTCTCCAGGAAACTGGAATACAGAGGATAGTAGGATGAGATTTCAGGGAAAACCAGTATGAACCGATCTTTAAAAATAGGGCTGTACAGATAGTCTTGTACAGTAAGGCCAGTCTTTTACAAAAAGGCTAGTTTTACAGTAATGTCGGTATCTATACTAATATTATAAAGAGGAAAGATTTTTTTGTTTGCATGGAATAGGCTCCGAAACTACTAAACCGATTTGAAAAATTCTTTCACCATTAGAATCCTACATTATCCGTGATGGACATACAGTACATGATTTTCCCGAATTCCCACGGGAACGAAGTCTCGGGCGGAAAGCTAGTTGCACAATAAGACTAGTCTTTCACAAAAGGCCGTCTTGTACACTAAGGCCAGTCTCGTACAAAAAAGCCAGTTTTACACAGTGATGCCATTTCTAAGTATTGCATAATAAGTGTTTTTTTAGTATTGCACAATAAAACCAGTCTTGCACAGTAGGCCAGTCTTCTATACTAAGGCCATTCCCTTACAAAAAAAGCCAGTTTTACACTGATGCCATTTCTGGATAGTAAAATTAGTATTGCACAATAAGACCAATCTTGCACGGTAAGGCCAGTCTTGCACGGTAAGGCCAGTCTTGCACGGTAAGGCCAGTCTTGCACGGTAAGGCCAGTCTTGCACGATAAAACCAGTCTTGTACATTAAGGGCAGTCTTATACAGTAAGGCTTATACTAATATAAAGTAGCCTACCTGTCTGAGACGTGGTCCACTACTGCCTTCCTGAGTTGTCGTCTCAGGTCCCGAGTCTTGCGACACATGTTCTCGATGGCTCGCTCCAGACCTTCCGATTGTTCAGGTTTGCCAGCCTGGAAGGTTACGAGAACTCCATGAGAAAAATGCTAAAACTGATGAATGGACTGATTGGGCTTGAAAAGAATGTTTTTTTTTGTTATGAGATGGGTTAACTCTTGCCCTCAATCTGGACCAAGGTCATAGATGAGGTCGACGATGGAGCGAGTTAACCCAGAAAATGCCGTTAAGGCACTGGTACTCCCACGCATCGATGGAACACAGCAAGCTGTTTGGCGTAGGACTTCGCTAGGAGGGTGGTCGCGAAACATACGGCCAGACACAGAGCCTACCACACCGCATGAGACCATAGGACGACACCTCAGATTTAGAACAAATTGAGTTTTCGTTGCTTGGGATGGATTACTAGGAGGCAGGTCTCATTTGTGTTTCCTTAGACGCCTTTTACGACACCCACGGAAAGAGATCACCACACGGCGTAAACATAAATCTTTTTTAATCACCAAAACATAAATCTCGCTGCCAGTTTGAAATAAAAAGTTTCTTAAAACTATTTTTTTTTCAAATTAAATCAAAGTCATTTATTTGCCAGAAACATGGTAGTACAGCTGCTAATATTATAAAAGTTATCAGATGTTAATCAATCAATTTTTACTTGAGATCCCAAAGGATCTCAAAATGTACCAAAATTTAAAAGTGGCGGCCAGAAAAAGTAAAGTTATTATTTCAAAAGGACACATTATTCTTAACATTTTTTATTATGACAGCTAAGCTGTAGGACCTTTACGAATTTTCTTTTTTTAAGCTTAAGGCGACTACAGCACCCGATAAAGGCAGCACACATAGGAATAGTGCCATCTCCGTCTCTCAACAGGCCTGGGCCGGCAGTGCGAACAGTGTCGATACACGAAGTTTACGGACTATGAAAGCGTGCGTGCGTAAAAACATGTTCGAAAGTTAGAAAAATGAGATTTATGGAAAGGTAACAGCTTAAATCGAAAAATGCGTTAACTACTTATCGAGAGTGTTCAATCACGAACATTTTGATAGCAAATTCAAGTTCCTGTGTGCATTTTACTATCGTTTTTACAGCTTAAAAGATACACAATATTGGTATTTAGAGGTGACTTTGTGAGCTTTTTCTATCGAACCGAAAGTGCTGAATCATGTTTTCAGCAAACTACTTATCTAGTTTATGTCCTGAATATTACCGTAGTATTTTTTTCTTCGATTTAATGCAGTGCTTCATGCTTATCTACGCATCATAAAATCGTAATTTAGGTGCTGTAGTCGCCTTAAAAATCTAGATTTTCAAGTTTAAATTCATTTTTAAACTTAGAATTTAAGCCTTTAACCTAATACGAAAAATGTTTTGTATCACAATCTATTGAAACACTATTTTCTATGGCCGGAACATTTGAAATCCAGATTTATAAGTGTCAATAACAAATCTAGTAATGGTCGTACAGCTTAGCTATCATACTAAAAAATGTTAAGAGTAATATGTTCTTTCGAAATAATAACTTTACCTTTTTTGGCCGCCACTAAAAATTTTGGTATTTTTTGTATGGGCCGCAATGTCATACATACATTGGTCATGTACTCGTGCAACAGATCCTGCAGCGCCTGCCGCACCGCGTTACACTCCGCCACGATGCGCTCGCGTCGCTCGTCTCTATACAGTCATACATATGTGATACATACATTGGTCATGTACTCGTGCAACAGATCCTGCAGCGCCTGCCGCACCGCGTTACACTCCGCCACGATGCGCTCGCGACGCTCGTCTCTATACAGTCATACATATGTGATACATACATTGGTCATGTACTCGTGCAACAGATCCTGCAGCGCCTGCCGCACCGCGTTACACTCCGCCACGATGCGCTCGCGTCGCTCGTCTCTATACAGTCATACATATGTGATACATACATTGGTCATGTACTCGTGCAACAGATCCTGCAGCGCCTGCCGCACCGCGTTACACTCCGCCACGATGCGCTCGCGTCGCTCGTCTCTATACAGTCATACATATGTGATACATACATTGGTCATGTACTCGTGCAACAGATCCTGCAGCGCCTGCCGCACCGCGTTACACTCCGCCACGATGCGCTCGCGACGCTCGTCTCTATACAGTCATACATATGTGATACATACATTGGTCATGTACTCGTGCAACAGATCCTGCAGCGCCTGCCGCACCGCGTTACACTCCGCCACGATGCGCTCGCGTCGCTCGTCTCTATACAGTCATACATATGTGATACATACATTGGTCATGTACTCGTGCAACAGATCCTGCAGCGCCTGCCGCACCGCGTTACACTCCGCCACGATGCGCTCGCGACGCTCGTCTCTATACAGTCATACATATGTGATACATACATTGGTCATGTACTCGTGCAACAGATCCTGCAGCGCCTGCCGCACCGCGTTACACTCCGCCACGATGCGCTCGCGTCGCTCGTCTCTATACAGTCATACATATGTGATACATACATTGGTCATGTACTCGTGCAACAGATCCTGCAGCGCCTGCCGCACCGCGTTACACTCCGCCACGATGCGCTCGCGTCGCTCGTCTCTATACAGTCATACATATGTGATACATACATTGGTCATGTACTCGTGCAACAGATCCTGCAGCGCCTGCCGCACCGCGTTACACTCCGCCACGATGCGCTCGCGACGCTCGTCTCTATACAGTCATACATATGTGATACATACATTGGTCATGTACTCGTGCAACAGATCCTGCAGCGCCTGCCGCACCGCGTTACACTCCGCCACGATGCGCTCGCGACGCTCGTCTCTATACAGTCATACATATGTGATACATACATTGGTCATGTACTCGTGCAACAGATCCTGCAGCGCCTGCCGCACCGCGTTACACTCCGCCACGATGCGCTCGCGACGCTCGTCTCTATACAGTCATACATATGTGATACATACATTGGTCATGTACTCGTGCAACAGATCCTGCAGCGCCTGCCGCACCGCGTTACACTCCGCCACGATGCGCTCGCGTCGCTCGTCTCTATACAGTCATACATATGTGATACATACATTGGTCATGTACTCGTGCAACAGATCCTGCAGCGCCTGCCGCACCGCGTTACACTCCGCCACGATGCGCTCGCGACGCTCGTCTCTATACAGTCATACATATGTGATACATACATTGGTCATGTACTCGTGCAACAGATCCTGCAGCGCCTGCCGCACCGCGTTACACTCCGCCACGATGCGCTCGCGACGCTCGTCTCTATACAGTCATACATATGTGATACATACATTGGTCATGTACTCGTGCAACAGATCCTGCAGCGCCTGCCGCACCGCGTTACACTCCGCCACGATGCGCTCGCGACGCTCGTCTCTACATAGGAAAAAACAGAGTTAAATAAACAAATAAACGCTACAAACTCAAGGCCGAAACATTGATCCTTACTAATATTATAAATGCGAAAGTAACTCTGTCTGTCTGTCCGTCTTTCACACTTAAACTACTGAACCGATTTTGATGAAATTTGGTACAGAGATAGATTAGAGCCTGGGAATGGACATAGGCTACATTTTATCCCACAGTTGGGCACGATATAACCTGTGGTCCACGCGGGCGGAGCCTCGGGCAGAAAGCTAGTATACAATAAAACAACCAGATACCCAATCTCAAAGAAACGTAAACCAAAAACTGCCCGAGCTTTCGAACGAACCGACGGATGAGTGAGCGGGAGAAAAGAACTGAACAAAAGAATGAAAGAGTGAGAAAACCTATCAAAAATAATGCCGAATCGCCGTGATGGGCATTCATTTGCCGCGGATACTTTTTTAACGCGATTGGAAGTTGTTTATTGTAGGTCACTGGGCCCATACTAAGGTTTTCCCTTGTGTCGTGGGTACCTTAGGAACACACATAGAGACAGACACGATGTTCGACAAATTTAATTAGATTGATTGGCTAGATTGTGGTCAAGAGCGAACCCTTTATTAATAAATAAAAATTAAAACTGAAATGCTTATTGGGCGAGTTTACTCGAACACACGAACACCCATGACCCGAGAACAAACATTTGCTTTTTACACAAATATTCGCAGGACCCGCCGATCAAGAGGCGGCGTCACTACCACTTGACTAAACCGGCCGTCAGGTATAGTACACGGCAGCACATGAAGTTACCCATGCGTGCACACTGTACTGCTGCAATAAGAACGTTTTTTTAATGAATTATGGTAACCTGATGAGGTGGCTGTACACAGCAGCACATCATATTTAGTTGTCATACACACCATGCTGCTTACTGCTAGCAAAGTAACTCCTACTTACTCCTGGTACTTTAGTTTGATATATCTCCTGGTGTCCTAGTACTTTAGTTCGATCTATAGTAACTCCTACTGATTCCTGGTATCCTAGTACTTTGGTTCGATAGTAACTCCTATTACTTCTGGTATTTTAGTACTTTAGTTTGATAGTTTCTCCTACTGATTCCTGGTATGCTACTAGTACTTTGGTTCGATAGTAACTCCTACTGATTCCTGGTATCCTAGTAGTAGTTTAGTCCGATATTAACTCCTACTGATTCCTGGTATGCTAGTAAATACTTTAGTTCGATAGTAACTCCTACTGATTCCTGGTATCCTAGTACTTTAGTTCGATAGTGACTCCTACTGATGCCTGGTATCCTACTGATTCCTGGTATCCTAGCACTTTAGTTCGATTGTAACTCCTACTGATTCCTGGTATCCTAGTACTTTAGTTCGATATTTAGTAGTAGTTTAGTCTGATATTAACTCCTACTGATTCCTGGTATCCTAGTACTTTAGTTCGATAGTGACTCCTACTGATGTCTGGTATCCTACTGATTCCTGGTATCCTAGTACTTTAGTTCGATTGTAACTCCTACTGATTCCTGGTATCCTAGTACTTTAGTTCGATATTAACTACTACTGATTCCTGGTATCCTAGTAGTAGTTTTGTCCGATATTAACTCTTACTGATTTCTGGTATCCTAGTACTTAGTTCGATAGTAACTCGTACTTACTTCTGGTATTTTAGTTAGTATTTTAGTTTGATAGTAATAACCTGGGCCCCGATTCTGTAACTTCAGTTGTGTGTCGATGGAATGGTCGCCATTTTATCTGTTAAGGTGGCGAAATTGAGAACAATCCAAATTTCATACATCTAATGACGGCTGCTTTGACTGGTGGCGCCATCGCCAACTAAATATTCAGTTGCAGGTAGTTTGCAACTTTACGTTCGGTTGACGGTGGCGCTGCTGGTCGGGGGTTGTCAGCAAGTATATGAAAATTAAATAGTTCTCAATTTCGCCACCTGAACAAATAAAATGGCTTCCATTCCATCGACACACAACTGAAGTAACAGAACCGGGGCCCTGATGGGTGACCAAAGTG
Source organism: Aproaerema taeniolella (assembly GCA_949987775.1). NCBI lineage: Eukaryota > Metazoa > Arthropoda > Insecta > Lepidoptera > Gelechiidae > Aproaerema > Aproaerema taeniolella. Next base: position 795,141 of record OX465244.1, read on the forward strand.
GCAATTTATTTCACGAGCGCTTCCGTGCCTCGGAGGGCACAAGTTAAGCTGTCGGTCCCGGCTGTTGTCGATTGACTACAGTCGTTAAAATCAAGTCAGAGGCCATTGTGCGGTTTGAAAACTGACACCAGGGTTAGCCAAGTTCGCCAATACCTAAACGATAAGAAGTAGAAGATTTGACGATAGGAAGTTGTTATACCTAGTACAGGAGCTATCCGCCATGAGCGCGGCCCCAGAGATGATGGACTCGAGTCGTTCCTCCAGCGAGGGTCGGGTGCGGAGCTCGGAGTACGACAGCGGCTCCATCACCATACGCTCCTGGAATACACATCATCATCATCAATCGCTTCGTTGTGAGAGCTGATTACACTTTTAAAATGACTCAAAATTATAAAGAATATGTCAAACCCGATATTCTTTTTTTTATTTATTATAAGATGGGTTAACTCTTGACCTCAATCTTGACCATAAAGGTCAAAGATGATGTTGACGATGGAGCGAGTTAACCCAGAAAATGCCTATAAAGGCACTGGTACTCCCACGCACCGACGGAACACAGCAAGCTGTTTGGCGTCGGACTTCGGTAGGAGGGTGGTCGCGAACCAGACGGCCCATTACAGAGCCTACCACACCGCATGAGACCATAGGACGACACCTCAGATTCAGAAAAAAATTAAGTGTAGTTGCCTGGGATGGATTACTAGGAGGCAGGTCTCATTTGTGTTTCCTTAGTCGCCTCTTACGACACCCACGGAAAGAGATGGGGTGGTGTTATTCTCTACCGATCACCACACGGTTAAAAGCGCTTATCATAAATCAGGGCCACGGGCACATCAGGATAATGGGACCCCCTATGACTTTGATGACAAGGGCAATTTTGGAAAAAGAAGCATTATAAGGAGTTTTTAACAGCTCATATACCTTTATTGAGTGATTTTAGAGGGGTGATCGGTAGAGAATAACACCACCCCATCTCTTTCTGTGGGTGTCGTAAGAGGTGACTAAGGAGACACAAATGAGACCTGCCTCCTAGTAATCCATCCCAGGCAACGACACTTCATTTTTTTCTGAATCTGAGGTGTCGTCCTTTGGTCTCACGCGGTGTGGTAGGCTCTCCGACCGAAGTCCGACGCCAATCAACTTGCTGTGTTCCATCGGTGCGTGGGAGTACCAGTGCCTTTATTTATAGGCATTTTCTGGGTTAGCTCGCTACGTCGTCGACTTCATCTTTGACCTTATGTTCAAGATTGAGGTCTAGAGTTAACCCATTTTATAATAAAAAAAAATATTTTTTTTAAAGAGAAATTAAAAAATCTACTTATAACTTTTAAACAGCTGAATTAATTTTGATAAAATATAGCTGAGCACCATTTCCATTACGCAAGCGTTTCGGTCCATCCGTTTAAGAGCTACGGTGCCACAGACAGACACAAAGATTTAGACATCAAAATTCTAACTCTTTCGTCGAAGGTTAAAAAGATCTACGAGTATATCACCTCAGTCAGTCAGTCTACGCAATGTACCGCGAACAGTGAGTGTTGTACTTACATCAAAGTCGTCCAATGCTTGCGCGAGCTCGCCCGGCCCCTCCACCGGCGGGCGGGGGGCGCCTGCAATGAGGAAGAAATTTATTTTTCAATACAGTTGCTCGAAAAAACATTGTATGGCTATAAACATAAACAGAAAGTAGCTCATTGTAGCACTAGTGCTTTTTACTTTGTAGTTTTTTCTTTATTTTCACTAGTCAAATTAATAAGTTTACCAGCAAGGAGGTTTGCATACTGAGAATTAAAATCATGTCGACTTCATGTGCCATACAATAATCAAATAAATAAAAATAAGCAAATAATTTTCAAATTTGGTATAAAATATTATTTTGCGTATATTTAATTACATTTAATTTGAAATATTCTAATATTTTATTTACCGAAAAAAAAGAAGGCTGAATAATTTGAATTCTTTGCCCGATAATTTTGATACACAAAAAACGTAATCTACGCATGCGCACAAATGCATGCGTAGATTAGTAGTCTGTGCACAAATTACATTAAAAACTTACATAAAGGCTGCATTTTCGTAAATTTTGCATTATTTATACTGTGAAACAAATTAATATGACTTCGTCTAGTGAGGACAGTGATATTACGGACTTGACACCACCCCACATTTTAAACACGGCGAAAACCGCGTAAGATTGTCTTCTTCTTGCAAATCCCCGTGAAAAATAGGTATTTGGTTGCTTGCATTTGTTTTTTATTTATGACCTGCGGCTCGTGCTCACATACGTCAACTCTTTTACAATAACCTCCTTCACACTCTCGTATCACAATGTACTATAAAAGAAAATTTATATTATTTTTTTAGCATTACAAATTGTGTAAACAAAGAAGCAGTGTTAGTAATTTTTTTAATCCAAAAATATGATAAAAGAGTGTTTGAAATAAAATTATTTAAAGGCCCAAACTGTGACACCAATAAATTATTTTTGTATTCAACCAACTTCAAAAAAAAAGAAAGGTTTTCAATTCGTCTGTATGTTTATATTATTATACTAAATAATAATGACTGTTGTAATAATTGTATTGTATATTGTGTATAGTGCACTGACCGGTGTGGGTGGTGCCGTGCGCGACGCTGGCGATGGTGTCGACGGCCGCGCACACACAGCGCAGCACGTAGTCGCGGTTGTATTGTATTGTATCGTATTGTATATTGTGTATAGTGCACTGACCGGTGTGGGTGGTGCCGTGCGCGACGCTGGCGATGGTGTCGACGGCCGCGCACACACAGCGCAGCACGTAGTCGCGGTTGTATTGTATTGTATCGTATTGTATATTGTGTATAGTGCACTGACCGGTGTGGGTGGTGCCGTGCGCGACGCTGGCGATGGTGTCGACGGCCGCGCACACACAGCGCAGCACGTAGTCGCGGTTGTATTGTATTGTATCGTATTGTATATTGTGTATAGTGCACTGACCGGTGTGGGTGGTGCCGTGCGCGACGCTGGCGATGGTGTCGACGGCCGCGCACACACAGCGCAGCACGTAGTCGCGGTTGTATTGTATTGTATCGTATTGTATATTGTGTATAGTGCACTGACCGGTGTGGGTGGTGCCGTGCGCGACGCTGGCGATGGTGTCGACGGCCGCGCACACACAGCGCAGCACGTAGTCGCGGTTGTATTGTATTGTATCGTATTGTATATTGTGTATAGTGCACTGACCGGTGTGGGTGGTGCCGTGCGCGACGCTGGCGATGGTGTCGACGGCCGCGCACACACAGCGCAGCACGTAGTCGCGGTTGTATTGTATTGTATCGTATTGTATATTGTGTATAGTGCACTGACCGGTGTGGGTGGTGCCGTGCGCGACGCTGGCGATGGTGTCGACGGCCGCGCACACACAGCGCAGCACGTAGTCGCGGTTGTATTGTATTGTATCGTATTGTATATTGTGTATAGTGCACTGACCGGTGTGGGTGGTGCCGTGCGCGACGCTGGCGATGGTGTCGACGGCCGCGCACACACAGCGCAGCACGTAGTCGCGGTTGTATTGTATTGTATCGTATTGTATATTGTGTATAGTGCACTGACCGGTGTGGGTGGTGCCGTGCGCGACGCTGGCGATGGTGTCGACGGCCGCGCACACACAGCGCAGCACGTAGTCGCGGTTGTATTGTATTGTATCGTATTGTATATTGTGTATAGTGCACTGACCGGTGTGGGTGGTGCCGTGCGCGACGCTGGCGATGGTGTCGACGGCCGCGCACACACAGCGCAGCACGTAGTCGCGGTTGTATTGTATTGTATCGTATTGTATATTGTGTATAGTGCACTGACCGGTGTGGGTGGTGCCGTGCGCGACGCTGGCGATGGTGTCGACGGCCGCGCACACACAGCGCAGCACGTAGTCGCGGTTGTATTGTATTGTATCGTATTGTATATTGTGTATAGTGCACTGACCGGTGTGGGTGGTGCCGTGCGCGACGCTGGCGATGGTGTCGACGGCCGCGCACACACAGCGCAGCACGTAGTCGCGGTTGTATTGTATTGTATCGTATTGTATATTGTGTATAGTGCACTGACCGGTGTGGGTGGTGCCGTGCGCGACGCTGGCGATGGTGTCGACGGCCGCGCACACACAGCGCAGCACGTAGTCGCGGTTGTATTGTATTGTATCGTATTGTATATTGTGTATAGTGCACTGACCGGTGTGGGTGGTGCCGTGCGCGACGCTGGCGATGGTGTCGACGGCCGCGCACACACAGCGCAGCACGTAGTCGCGGTTGTATTGTATTGTATCGTATTGTATATTGTGTATAGTGCACTGACCGGTGTGGGTGGTGCCGTGCGCGACGCTGGCGATGGTGTCGACGGCCGCGCACACACAGCGCAGCACGTAGTCGCGGTTGTATTGTATTGTATCGTATTGTATATTGTGTATAGTGCACTGACCGGTGTGGGTGGTGCCGTGCGCGACGCTGGCGATGGTGTCGACGGCCGCGCACACACAGCGCAGCACGTAGTCGCGGTTGTATTGTATTGTATCGTATTGTATATTGTGTATAGTGCACTGACCGGTGTGGGTGGTGCCGTGCGCGACGCTGGCGATGGTGTCGACGGCCGCGCACACACAGCGCAGCACGTAGTCGCGGTTGTATTGTATTGTATCGTATTGTATATTGTGTATAGTGCACTGACCGGTGTGGGTGGTGCCGTGCGCGACGCTGGCGATGGTGTCGACGGCCGCGCACACACAGCGCAGCACGTAGTCGCGGTTGTATTGTATTGTATCGTATTGTATATTGTGTATAGTGCACTGACCGGTGTGGGTGGTGCCGTGCGCGACGCTGGCGATGGTGTCGACGGCCGCGCACACACAGCGCAGCACGTAGTCGCGGTTGGCTTTGGCTGCGGCCAGCTCGGGGTGGCGGACGTATACCTGGACGATGTACACGTGTATGTTACGGGCTGTACGTCACATTAGTGTAACACACAGCGCCATCTATTAGATTTACACCGTACTAAGATCGCTAACTTGGTTTATAATACATATTTAGTTTACGGTGCAACCAATAGATGGCTTGTATAAAGAACGCTGTAAACGAACATAGTTAATAAAGCGCACTGTACACGCGTTTATAGCAGCTTTATAAGCTCTGTACCGGGTGCTCTCGGCCTCTTTCGTTGCCAACCACCGAACAATAAACACTCTAAATTCGATCCATCATTTTTATTTCCCGGGTCCGCCAATTAGCGATCGTTATACTAACGCCCCAACACGTTGGGCGCCAGTGCGCCGGCTGGCGGAGGGAGCCGGAGACTCGGAGCACGATGAAGGAAGAAAAACAATTAAGCAGCCGGGCTATGATGATCGCAACGACATATTATTTCACGAGTTATCTCGTGGTCACGTGACGGTTTCGACCAATGAGATTACGAGAAAGCGTCACGTGACCACGAGATAACGCGTGAGATAATATGTCGTTGCGATCATCATTGCCCGGCAGGATTACATTTATTGGATAACATCAAATACTTAAACTTTTAACGTTAACTCATTACAAATGCATAAAACCAGTACAGTATGAGCGGGCGTGCGCCTGCGACGGAAATTCAGTTGGGTCTGTCATCTCAGTGAATGACGGCTAGAAACGTTCAATTTCGAATTTTGATTAGGAAAGCCAAAACTGAAGAGTAAAAATGTCCCAAAAAGAGAATAGAGAAGGAGGATGAAGACGAGGCGCATACCGCCTCGTTACAACACTAGTACCATAGTTATTGCCCTAAGGGTGCTAGGCCATAAAGAAGTAGAAGTTACTATCGAACTAAAGTACTAGGACACCAGGAGTCAATAGAAGTTACTATCGAACTAAAGGACTAAGATACCAGGAATCAGTAGGAGTTACAATCGACCTAAAGTACTAGGATACCAGGAATCAGTAGGAGTTACTATCGAACTAAAGTACTAGGACACCAAGAGTAAGTATTTATTTAAATGGAGGTTCAACAGCTTATAATATATGAATAAATGAATAATAAACACAGTGTTCAACATTTTAAAAACAATAAGCCAATTACAGATCCTCACAGGTAGAAACAGGTATCGCTGAGGTGATTAATCCTAATAAACAATTAGTTTTTAGTTGACACTTAAGCCAGTTTAACTACGTTAATATAATTAGTTAATTTTTTAACATATCATCACAATTAAATAAATTTTTGAAAAAATTTAGCTCGTCTCGCCGAAACAAAACCAGTATTGAAAAGGTCGAAGTTAAAAACATTGCATTATGCATTGGTTATTAAATTTATTGCTAGCTCGCCAAAGAAACGCGTTCTGCCGATTTGGTAGAAATAAAAGAAATACCAAGAATGATATTATTGCATAGATTTAGAGGTGAAGGTTTGAGAGCCAATACGTAGCAAGAGCCATCGTCATACTAACAGTAATACCGTAGTTATTGCCCTCAAGTACTAGGACATCAGGAGTTAAGGAGTATTGGATACCAGCTGCCCTACCATAAGACTTCTCGCATGGATTGCCATTAAACTAAAGAAGTGAGACTACTCTCCCATACAAACTTAAGAATGAACACAAGGAAAATAGACACAACTCTATTTTAGATTAAGATTATTTTAGAGAAGTTTTCATTTCTCTCCTCTAATTTCAAAATCATGTAAGAGTTGCTATCGAACTAAAGTACTAGGATACCAGGAGTCAGTAGGAGATATTATCAAACTAAAGTACTAGGACACCAGGAGTAAGTAGGAGTTACCTTGCTAGCAGTAAGCAGCATGGTGCTATGCTTCTTAAGTACGGCTCGAGCCGTGGCCAACTCATGCTTCATCTTGATCTATACTTAAGTATTGATTGTCTCTTTCTGTCACTATCAAAATGACAAAGACGACTGCTTTTTAAGTATAGAAGTCTGAGTCGCATTTTGTAATTCGGACCTATCAAACTAAAGTACTAGGACACCAGGAGTAAGTAGGAGTTACCTTGCTAGCAATAAGCAGTATGGTGCTATGCTTCTTAAGTACGGCTCGGGCCGTGGCCAACTCATGCTTCATCTTGATCTATACTTAAGTATATATTGATTGTCTCTTTCTGTCACTATCAAAATGACAAAGACGACCGCTATATAAAAGTATAGACTTCTGCATAGAAGTCTGAGTCGCATTTTGTAATTCGGACCTATCAAACTAAAGTACTAGGACACCAGGAGTTCGTAGGAGTTACCTTGCTAGCAGTAAGCAGCATAGTGCTATGCTTCTTAAGTACGGCTCGGGCTGCAGCCAACTCGTCCTTCATCCTCGGCTCCTTGAGTTCGGCTTGACGCTTGGCAGCTTGTGCGGCTAGCTCGTTAGCCGACCGGCCGAACTGGCGAGCCGATTCCAGCAGCTCCGATTGGGATGAGGCTGACTTCAGCTTGTCTAGGTCGTTTTCCACCTGGAAAGGGAAACGACATGTTAATAATACAGGTTAGTTGTAGCATATTGTGGACTTTTGTCAATAACTAGCTTTCCGCCCGGGTCTTCGCTCCCATGGTAATTAGGCAAAATTATGTAGTCTATGTGTTAAACCAGGTTGTCAGCTACCTCCATACCAAATTTTATCAAAATTGGTCCAGTCGTTTGAGCGTGAAAGAGGAACAAACATTCACACATACAAACTTCCGCGTTTATAATATTAGTAGGAAAGTAAGCTTGAAGTAAAGCTTACTTTTAAAGGGTAAGTAAAGCACACATTATTGCGTTATAGCCCGCACCCCATCTGTTTTTCTCTTATCATCTCTAACGTAGACTGGAAGAGATCCCTTCAGTGATAAGTCCTCCCACGTTGGACTGGGAGTGAAAGAAAAACCTAGAATGTACCAGCTACCTACTCTTCCCAGGTATACAGTAAAAGTCTGTAAGGTGGATACGAGGGTATTGCTGTATAATGGACGAAAGGCTGACCACCTCTCACCATTATACAGCTTGTTCCATCTGATAAACCTAACAATTTTTGTGACAAACTTGCCATCTAGTGGTTCTAGAACAACTGATGCTCTGCCAACCCCTTTAGGAATTATAGGCGTGAGAAGTAGTCTGTTGACGGACAGTAACAGTACAACATCACCTTATGCAGCTTGGCCAGCAGTGTATGCACGTCGACCATGTCGGCCAGTATGAGTAGTCTGGTGACGGACAGTAACAGTACAACATCACCTTGTGCAGCTTGGCCAGCAGTGTATGCACGTCGACCATGTCGGCCAGTATGAGTAGTCTGGTGACGGACAGTAACAGTACAACATCACCTTGTGTAGCTTGGCCAGCAGTGTATGCACGTCGACCATGTCGGCCAGTATGAGTAGTCTGGTGACGGACAGTAACAGTACAACATCACCTTGTGCAGCTTGGCCAGCAGTGTATGCACGTCAACCATGTCGGCCAGTATGAGTAGTCTGGTGACGGACAGTAACAGTACAACATCACCTTGTGTAGCTTGGCCAGCAGTGTATGCACGTCGACCATGTCGGCCAGTATGAGTAGTCTGGTGACGGACAGTAACAGTACAACATCACCTTGTGCAGCTTGGCCAGCAGTGTATGCACGTCGACCATGTCGGCCAGTATGAGTAGTCTGGTGACGGACAGTAACAGTACAACATCACCTTGTGTAGCTTGGCCAGCAGTGTATGCACGTCGACCATGTCGGCCAGTATGAGTAGTCTGGTGACGGCGGACAGTAACAGTACAACATCACCTTGTGTAGCTTGGCCAGCAGTGTATGCACGTCGACCATGTCGGCCAGTATGAGTAGTCTGGTGACGGACAGTAACAGTACAACATCACCTTGTGTAGCTTGGCCAGCAGTGTATGCACGTCGACCATGTCGGCCAGTATGAGTAGTCTGGTGACGGACAGTAACAGTACAACATCACCTTGTGTAGCTTGGCCAGCAGTGTATGCACGTCGACCATGTCGGCCAGTAAGAGTAGTCTGGTGTCGGACAGTAACAGTACATCACCTAGTGCAGCTTGGCCAGCAGTGTATGCACTTCGACCATGTCAGCCAGTATGAGTAGTCTGGTGACGGACAGTAACAGTACAACATCACCTTGTGTAGCTTGGCCAGCAGTGTATGCACGTCGACCATGTCGGCCAGTATGAGTAGTCTGGTGACGGACAGTAACAGTACAACTTCACCTTGTGCAGCTTGGCCAGCAGTGTATGCACGTCGACCATGTCGGCCAGTATGAGTAGTCTGGTGACGGACAGTAACAGTACAACATCACCTTGTGTAGCTTGGCCAGCAGTGTATGCACGTCGACCATGTCGGCCAGTATGAGTAGTCTGGTGACGGACAGTAACAGTACAACATCACCTTATGCAGCTTGGCCAGCAGTGTATGCACGTCGACCATGTCGGCCAGTATGAGTAGTCTGGTGACGGCGGACAGTAACAGTACAACATCATCTTATGCAGCTTGGCCAGCAGTGTATGCACGTCGACCATGTCGGCCAGTATGAGTAGTCTGGTGACGGACAGTAACAGTACAACATCACCTTGTGCAGCTTGGCCAGCAGTGTATGCACGTCGACCATGTCGGCCAGTATGAGTAGTCTGGTGACGGACAGTAACAGTACAACATCACCTTGTGCAGCTTGGCCAGCAGTGTATGCACGTCGACCATGTCGGCCAGTATGAGTAGTCTGGTGACGGACAGTAACAGTACAACATCACCTTGTGCAGCTTGGCCAGCAGTGTATGCACTTCGACCATGTCAGCCAGTATGAGTAGTCTGGTGACGGACAGTAACAGTACAACATCACCTTGTGTAGCTTGGCCAGCAGTGTATGCACGTCGACCATGTCGGCCAGTATGAGTAGTCTGGTGACGGACAGTAACAGTACAACATCACCTTGTGTAGCTTGGCCAGCAGTGTATGCACGTCGACCATGTCGGCCAGTATGAGTAGTCTGGTGACGGCGGACAGTAACAGTACAACATCACCTTGTGTAGCTTGGCCAGCAGTGTATGCACGTCGACCATGTCGGCCAGTATGAGTAGTCTGGTGACGGACAGTAACAGTACAACATCACCTTGTGTAGCTTGGCCAGCAGTGTATGCACGTCGACCATGTCGGCCAGTATGAGTAGTCTGGTGACGGACAGTAACAGTACAACATCACCTTGTGTAGCTTGGCCAGCAGTGTATGCACGTCGACCATGTCGGCCAGTATGAGTAGTCTGGTGACGGACAGTAACAGTACAACATCACCTTGTGTAGCTTGGCCAGCAGTGTATGCACGTCGACCATGTCGGCCAGTATGAGTAGTCTGGTGACGGACAGTAACAGTACAACATCACCTTGTGTAGCTTGGCCAGCAGTGTATGCACGTCGACCATGTCGGCCAGTATGAGTAGTCTGGTGACGGCGGACAGTAAGGCGCGCGCGGCCCGCACCATGCCGCTGCGGGCCGCGGTCGCACAAGGTTGTTCGGAGAACTCGCGAGCCGCTACGCTCATTGATGCGCCTAGAAAGGAAAATAAGATTTGATTTCCAGGGGGAAATAATAAATAAATAAACGCTACACACAAAAGGCCCACACTAAGGTTTTCCCTTGTGTCGTAGGTCCCTCGGAACAGACACAAACACGTCTGCTTTTGACCGAGCCGGCCGTCAAACCGGAATAAAAGATTTAAGCCCATATTATAGCCCACACACAAACACTTAAACGCACACACACACACACACACACACACACACACACACACATACATATATACACACTTGGCATACTGTGAAAACATCTTATTCCTGGTACTGTATTGTAAAACGTACTCGTAGTTGCATTTTGTTATTTCTTTAATTTTAATTAAGAACGTTAAAACATTTTTTTCTTTTCACCTACTTACCTTTGTTGATTAAAGGTAAAGCAACTCAAGAAAAAGGAAACGAAAAAAGAAAAAAACAACCAACAGGATCGCCACAAAACAATCCCGCAAAACAACAGGCTATTACAGGACAAGGACCAAGAATTGGTACTGGTTTTGCTGGTTTTGACATCAGGAGAGGACAACATGTAACTACACAAAAATAGGAAAGAGGGGGCCGGCGGAAGAACCCTTCCCCAGAACGGCTCGTCACCGCGGGGGTTGTAGACGACCACCCTCCAACTCCAAATAAATACTACATAGCAACATTTAACTTGAGGTCACTGGTAAACGAAGCAAGAGTAACTGAATTAGAATATGCCATTTCCCATATAAACTGGAATAATATTATAGGACTCGCAGAAGTTCGTAGAGAAGGTTACAAAACAGAAGACAGGGGTAAATACTTGCTATACTATTACGGAGAAACAAAAGGAGAAAAGGGCGTTGGATTCCTAGTAAAAAAGCAAAAAGAAACTAGAGTTGAAGATTTCATTGCAATTTCAGAAAGGATAGCCATACTCCAAGTAAAAATACATGGCAAAAATTTCTCCATTATTCAGGCATATGCACCCACAAGGAAGGCTAAATTAGAAGAAGTGGAAAAAATGTACGAAAACCTGAATAAAGCTTTGAACAAATGCTCAAATAACGTCATATTTTTAGGAGATATAAATGCAAAGATAGGAACTCCAAATGAAAATGAAGAATTGGTGATGGGAAAGCATGGCTATGGTACAAGAAACAAACGAGGAGAACTGTTCATAGATTTTTGTCTCCAACATAAACTAAAAATAGCAAATACACTCTTCAATAAACCGAAGGAACTAAGATGGACTTGGCGAGCACCAGACGGAAAATCAAAAAATGAAATAGACTTTATTGCTACAACAATAACAAAAAACATCCAAAATGTCAACGTAATAAATAGACTAATACATCCAAGTGACCATAGAATGGTAAGAATAACTATAAATTTCGAAAACCACAAAAAGTCCAGAGCCAACTATGGGAAACCTGGATATGATAAACCGGAGCACCAAACTGCTAAACCACTAACCCTAGAAATCTTTGACGAAGACGGCATAGAAAAATTAATGAGAAAGTGGAGAAATTTCTTAAAGAAGGCTATAAAAATCATTTAGAAGATGAAATAGAGTACAAAAACAAAGAAATAATAACACAAGAAATTAAAGAACTAAAAAACGAACAACACATCCTGAAAAATAAAGAAAACAAAACTAAAGAAGAAAATAAACACTTGAGTAAACTATACAGACTAATACACAAAAAAATAAAGCAGAATATAAGAAATAATAGACTCAATACAATCAATAAATACTTAGAAGAAACAGGGGGAGTAAGAAAAGCTTATAAAAAAATGGACAACACCAAACAAATAATGACACACTTACAAAACATATCAGGGTCTATAGTCACCAACAGGAAAGGCATATCGCCTATTGCTACACAATTCTACAAAGATTTATATACAAAGCAAAACGAAATTACAGTTACAGAATTGAACATGTCAACCAACACAGACTCCGTACCACCTTTCATGGAATGTGAAATAGAACTGTCAATAAAGAGACTCAAGACGGGGAAGAGTCCAGGACCAGATGGTGTCACTAATGAAATGATTAAAGCAGCAAAACAGGAACTGACTAAACCACTTACATACTTGTTATGTGCTTATGACAAAATGCTGAGTCGGGGCCATTTCTTTGTGCAATATATTGTAGTATAGATGAAGGAAATTTACAATTTATGTATTTAATCGAACTTTGCTATAATCATAACCTAAATTTGTACTATAATGTATTGTTGGCAATGAATAAATAAATTATTTTCTTTCTTTCTTTCTTTCTTTCACTTACAAGGCTATTTAACAAAATCTTATTACAGAAGGAACTACCAGAAACATGGACTCGATCTGAGATATCTCTTCTGTATAAAAAAGGGGACCCTAGACAAATAACTAACTACAGGCCCATTAGCCTCATATCTTGTTTATACAAAGTTTTTGCTTCGACCCTCTTGAGACGAATAACACCAAAAATCGATGAGAACCAACCAACAGAACAAGCTGGTTTCATGAAGGGTTTCTCCACAGCCGACCACATACATACCCTGAAGATAATTATGGAAAGATATAAAGAACATGACATGCCACTATATATCGCGTTCATAGATTACTCTAAGGCGTTCGATTCTATTTCTCACAATGCCATATGGAATGCTCTAACTAAACGAACAAGGACTAGACCAAGATTACATAGATCTTCTAAAAGCTATCTACACTAAAAGCACTACAAGAGTTCGCCTTGAAGAAAAAGGACCAGATTTCCAAGTTCAGCGAGGAGTAAAACAAGGTGATCCTCTCTCACCGAAGTTATTTATAGCGGTATTTGAATCTTTTTTCCGTAGTCTGGACTGGGAGGAAATGGGAATAAAAATAAATGGCAAATACCTATCACGTCTTCGGTTTGCAGATGATATTGTTTTGTTTTCTGATAATGCAGACCAACTGAAGAACATGATTGAGTCCCTCAGCCATAGTAGTGAGCGGGTCGGCCTAATGGTGAATCGGGACAAAACAAAAATCATGACGAACAGCATCCAAAGACAGATAACAACAAATGCGGGATCTATGGAGTACGTTGAGGACTATATATACCTGGGGCATCTCATCTCCTTCAAATCATGCACTGAAAAAGAAATAGACCGTAGGGTAAAGAATACGTGGAACAAATATTGGTCCATGAAGGAAATCTTCAAGGGTCCCATACCAACTAAATTAAAAACAAAGACAATGGATATTTGCCTTATGCCATGTTTAACCTACGCATGCCAAACCTGGCCATTAAAGAAAACAGATCTGAAGAAGATGAGAAGCTGTCAGAGGGGACTGGAGAGAAGCTACATGAACATCAGATTAAAAGACAAAGTTAAAAGCTCGACAATCAGGGAAAAAACAAAAGCAAAAGATGCAATAAAGAAAATTCTAACGTTGAAATGGAAATGGGCAGGTCACATACAAAGAGTAATGGACAACAGATGGTCGCAAGTTATTACAAATTGGCGGCCCATATACAGGAAACGTAGACGAGGTAGACCGCTGAAGAGATGGAGCGACGATCTGGTTCAAGTAGCAGGAAGCCTGTGGTCCAGGCTAGCAAGAAACAGAAACGCTTGGAGGAATCTGGAGGAGGCTTATACCGCACAGGCGGCCCTTACCTAGGTTAAGTAATTAACAAAAACTAACAAAGTATAATATGAAAGTTTGTTTATTATACACTAACAAAATATGTAATTAATTTGTAAGGGAAATAAAAGCTTAAAGTAAAGTAAAGTACCTTTGTTTTACAGTTGGCGTACCTACCTACAATGTATATAATTTAATTATAAGAAGAGTAGTGTTACCCGACACAGGCGATGAGCTTAATGGGTGGCACCTGTTACTAGTTTTTAAGAACCCATTGTAGAGGAAATAAAGATTATTATTATTATTATATTTTACAGAAAAAGACTCAAGTCTTGATCTTTACTTAGGTATTGATACTTTGTAAATTTCCTAATACTGTATACTTGTTATCCTCTGTATTATCATAAGTACGATAAAAATAAATACATACATACAATGATTGTGTCTTTGGAAATCTGTTCCGATGTAATTTAACAATGTACTGGATGTTGCTGACCATACTAAGATGGCTGCCGTTGGTGTGCTGAAGCGTTCCGTTTTAAGACGAACTTACTTGATATATTTATCTCTTTTTTTATTAAGCCTTTTATAATCGGAACAAATTCCCCGCCGCACTTTGAACCCGGTCTCCCCTATGAGCCGCGTTTAGAATAGAATAGAAAAAATCTTTATTTTATAGGACATTCAGGATGTCACTTAAAACAAGTCAAGATTACAATGAAATACATACAAACATACATTAAACTATTTAAATACATACATACGCATTCGTACCTCTGATCCTACTGACTCTACGGTCTACGCCTATTCGCAAAGGTGCAGTCTTCCTCAGAGAAGAACAGGCAAGAAACTCTGAGGTTGCTCTTTTAAATCGCATTACAAATGTTCTTATTTACTAATTTTAACTAAATCTGAAATAACTCTAGAGCTGAGCAGTTCATTCCCATGGCTGCCTGTCTGATAGATAATCAGAAATTTTGTAATAGCGCTTTTTGCAAAGTTTTTGTTTAATCACTGTCTTAAATTTATCCAAAGGTAAATTTTGAATACACATGGGAATCTTATTATAGAAACGTATACATTGACCCATAAAAGAGTTCGTGACCTTGTGGAGACGACTGTCTAGTACATCCAGTTTATGCTTGGTCCTAGTATTTACATTGTTTTGTAATACTGACCTTAATTTCCGTAACAATAATATAATTATGCGGTGATAGCCCAGTTGGTAATGATAATGAACCGGATTTGTACCACTAAATTCGTTTTTTTGAATTTATATATGGATTTGTCATTTATTATCACTTGCTCGACGGTGAAGGAAAACATTGTGATGAAACCCGATAAAATTCATTTTTGAAAGACGAGCGGTCCTCCAATTCGCATTGGGCCAGCGTGGTAGGCTACGGCCTAAATCCCCTTCATGTTTCGAAGGGAGACTCGTACCCTTTGGCCTCGGTGGGGACGTATATGGGACTGGTAAAAAAAAATCTAAGTAAATGATTTAGAAGTGACAGTGACTCACCAGCCTTCCTAACTTCCTCAACGGCCACCAGCATCTCCTGCGTGATCTCCGGGTTCTCGTACGCTATCTGCTGGCCGCGCTCGATGAATATCTCGGTGGCGCGCTCCACTGTTGCCACGAGGGCACTGGCGCGCTTCGACTTGCCCGCTGCAATGATATGTTTTTTGTTAAGATTGTTTAATATACATTCCAACAATAACTCCGAAAATAAATGTAGTTGAACATAGTGCCAGACATCAGGCTCCTAAATTGTTTAATCATTTGCCTGAGGAGATTAAAATGCTGGACAAACCTCAAGATTTTAAAGTTAAATTGAAAGCTTTCTTGCTGGAGAGGTGTTTTTATAGTTTTAGTGAATATTTCGATTGACATTTTTTTTTACAATAATTAGTGACATTATTTTTTTATTGACATTTGTTTTCATAATTATTTCGTTTATTGTTGTCCCAAATTGCTACTGTTTTATTAAATTAACTTTTTATGCATGTATTCGACACAAGGTATTATGTTATGAATAAAGAACTTGAACTATACATTTTATACATATTCCGATACCATATATCACATAACCTCAATAAAAGAGAATTAAAACAATAAATAAAACATAATTTTACATGTCAAAATGATGAAAAGGATAAAGAATTTCAAATAATAAAAATATAAATTATGTTTCCCAGGGTATAAATGAAAAAAAATATAGAATTAATAACCGAGTAGTCGTGTATGACCAACATTTAAATTATTTGTTCTCTTTTTGTTTTCAGAAAAATCAACTCTCAACCTACATTTTACTCCGAGTCTCCATTATCACTACATAGTATAAAACGAAGTCACTTTCCGCTGTCTGTCTGTCCCTATGTATGCTTAGATTTTTAAACGGATTTTGATGCGGTTTTTCAAGAGGAAGTTTTATATGTATAATTTGCACCCTTGCGAAGCCGGGGCGGGTCGCTAGTTTTTTCATAATTTACAATGACGTGACACTGGAAGGCGATTGACAATTGCCATATTAAAAACTAGTATTCCGCCCGGGACTTCGTTTCCGTGGGAATTCGGGATTTATGTAGCCTATGTTACTCAGGGATAATGTATGTATATATGTAAACTCTTTATTGCAAACTCTTATAGACTAATACAAAAAATACATAGATGTGCAAAGGCGGACTTATCCCTGAAGGGATCTCTTCCAGTCTACCTTAGAGATGGCAAGAGAGAAACAGATGTGTAGCGTCCTAATGGTTAAAGAATATTTTTTTTTTTTTAAATGAAAATGAAAATGTTTATTTCTTAACACTAAAGCCTTAAAATTGGTGGGTTGGGGTCTCCATTTAAGCGAACATAGCCTGTGTTTGGAGGCCCCGCTCTTCCATTGAAACTAACATAGGTAGGCTGTATGGTGTACAATACAATGTAGTGTTTAAAAATATTATTAAAACAAAAGAAAGAGAATCACAAACATTATGCAGATACTAGATAAATTAGGTATAAAAGATATATATATATATATATAATATATATATATATATATATATATATATATATATATATACATACATATACACATACATAATATATATGACAAACAACAATAGTTAACTTAAAATTAACACAACTTAAAAAACAAAATAAAAGCAAATAAAATGAAGTGTGTATGTGTGTGTGCATTTATGTGTGTGTAGGGGTGTGTGTGCATGTGTGTGTATGTGTGTGTGTGTGTGTGTGTGTGTGTGTGTGTGTATGTGTGTGTGTGTGTGTGCGTGTGTGTGTGTGTGTGTGACTAGGTGTCGTATAAAATGTGTAAATGTGAGTTTGTAGATGTATTCTGCAACAATCATATAATACGATCTAACAAGGACTCAGTATCAGCGTATGTTTTAGGCTTGATCCATTTTAATAAAAGTGTCTTGCATTCATAAATATTTTTGTGGTATACTTTTTTTTTCTTTATTAATTTTATTGTACAGGAAGGCCGACAGTGAATTAAATTGCCTACTAGCAAAAGTTTTTCAAATCGGTCCAGTAGTTTCAGAACAATCACATCTTTATAACATTAGTGTAGATGTAAAAAAAACATATGTCACTCACGTCGTTTCTTCTTCATAGTCTTATCCTTGCTGTTGACGAGCGTGGTGACCTGCAGCACCAACGGCTCCAGCGTCCGCTCCACCGATGTGGTACGTATCTCCAGGTTCTTTGGGTCCCATTTGAGGGTCAGCGTGCCCGTGCTCGGGTTCGTGGTCGTGTACGGGTCTGCTAGGGCTGTCATGTTGCCTGGAACGGTTATTACAATATTTATTTATGAAAAAGTCAGAGGCCATTTTGCGGTTTGAAAACTCTGACTCCAGGGTTAGCCAAGTTCGCCGCACACTTGACTATACCTACACGATAAGAAGTATGAAAGATTGTATAAATAAACATCAGCCTGATGGACAGATGACAAAATCAGAATGAACCGCATGAAACAAAGTGCACACAATGAATTTTTTTGCTGGATTCTATACAAATTGATTGCTAGAATTATAATCTATTAGCTTTTCGCCCACGTGGACTACAGGTTATATCGTGCCCAACTGTGGGATAAAATGTACTATGTCCTGTCCCAGGTTCTAATCTATCTCTGTATTAAATTTCATCAAATCCGTTCAGTAGTTTAGGCGTGAAAGACGGACAGACAGACAGAGTTACTTTCGCATTTATAATATTAAGGAAGGAAGAAAGGATTTGTTAATAAGAAAAATTCGCCTATAACTAATTAAGAGATGGACGAAACTAACCACTCAATGGACCCCTCCAGAGGCAAAAGAAACATAGGCAGACCACATAAACACTGGGCGGACGACTTGGAGAAAATTGCAGGAAAAATCTGGATGCACCTGGCCGAGGATAGAAAGGTGGGGAAAGCTTGAGGAGGCCTATACCCAAACGGGGTCCACTTTAACTTACCATACTTTTTTTTTATTTTTTTTTAACATACAATCAATCCAAAAACCACAAGCAGTTTTTTTAACAGCAAATAAAACATGTAAGGAACTCCCTTCCATTGATGGGTTGCCTTTTTGATTATGTTCCTTAGTCTGTCAAATTATCCCAGGTGTGCTGCCTTTTGAGGCGCCTTCCTTGAAGCGGTTCACTTAACCTTTGGGCAGGTCTATTACTGTGACCGGTAATCCTTTGTTGATAGGCTTTAGACATAGACGTAATTTCCTGCTGTACGGTAGGAATTTTTAAGTATTGATGAATTTCATCTATTCTCTTGGACCGTGGTGGATAAACTATTGCTTTGAGGCTTTGAGCACTGCGTTTTCAAACCTTTGTAATATTTCATTGTTAGAAATTCTTGCCGATCCCCATAAGTGTATTTTTTATTATTATATAATTTGGTTTTTTATTCCATACTGATTTCAAAATAGCTTTGTAGATCATCATTTTATTATCAACTAGCATTTCGCCCCGTGGGAATTCAGGAAAATTATGTAGCCTATGTCCATCGGGGATAATGTAGCTTTCTAATGGTGAAAGAATTTTTCAAATCGGTCCAGTAGTTTTGGAGCCTATTCAATGCAAATAAACAAACAAACAATCAAATCTTGCCTCTTTATAATATGTATAGATAAAGTATAGAAAACTAACCATACTAACACTATTTTTAAGTTTAAATCTAACACCCGATTCACAATATGCAATGTATATTTCATCTGTACAAGAATTATTTAAAACAAATTATTTCCATTCCACCATCTATCTATCTATTTAACCCGCCATAATTTCGTACCGTACCAACTCACCATAATTTTCCTGGACTAGGTTGATTCTTATGTTTTTAACATGGACAATTATTAAACAACTGTTTGTCTCAACTGGGAACGAAACAAGGGACTGTTAATTATAACAGCCAGATAACTTAATGTTGTTTACAGTTAACAATGGGGCATTTTAAAATATTTTAACATATTACTATAGTTTCTACCCACCTGTCTGTCAGGCGTGGCGACTACGTTATGACTAAACAATGCTCATTATTTCAAAATAATCACACGTTTTAAATGTGATAACAAGATCCCGTTCTCATACAATGACTCATTTGAGAATGCGAAATATTAACACAAGAAATTTCTCCCACGATCAATGCTTTTACAAAAATGTACACAGTAAAGTTAAAGGCTATATGTTTATTATGTATTTCAGTACATAAAAACAACGGATTCTATGAAATAACAACGCTCCATTTATGAATAAATAAACAAATAAGCTGTCGAGAAAATCAGCAATTAAAGTCATCCTTCCAGTTTAAAAAGTTGGTAAATCTTTAGCACTTCAACGATTTCTTAGGACTATTTAAATCGGAAGGATAATCTATTGACAAGAAAGCTGTGATCCAATTACCTGATTCTTAGGCCAACTCCGCAACAGTTCTCCGATGTAACACTATCAGAAAGCTGAAGGAATGTTTAAATCACAATAAAACACTTAATTAAAAGCAAAAATCACACAATTTAATACAAAAAATGAACAAAATTCACACGACAATCGACTCTCCAGGCGTGTCAAAAACAGTTCGACAGTGTTGCCATGTTATCAGTGTTGCCAACCCAATTTTCAAAAAGGCACTAAACCAACAGCGATAAAGCACTAGTTTCTGTATTTAGTGTCAAAAAGGGCGCTAAACGTAAAAAAAACATCAAAAAAAATTATTTAATGAAATCTGATTCCGAGTCGTCATGGCTGCTGTCGGAGTTGATTGCAGTGGCTGTAACACTAGCTAGATTGTGAAGTTGATGGACCCGGTTTCGATTGCTGTAATTTTTATAATTCAGTTATTCACACAATACAAGAAATTATCCCGATATTGTCACAAATATTCTGCCGGCCCCGCCCTGCAATCTTTATTCTTCTCTCTCATTTTAAAACTTATTAGTTTGACCGAGACAAAAGAATAGAAAAAACGTGAATTCCTTAGGTTTAAGGGATTTCCCCTAGAAAAGATAGATAGATAGATAGATAGATAGATAGATTGACACTTTATTCAATTGACATAAAACAGCACAACACAGTAATAGACAAACAACAAACATACAAGTAAACATGAATCAGCAAGCAAACAATGAAGTAAACAGACTAATAAACAGAAACAAATAATTTCATAAAACTATTTTTATGTTTTAAATAAGAAACCGTAGTACGGACATCTTTGTTACTTTTAACTATAATTACATAAAGCTATCATGCTCACACCACATCCCAACATTTGTTTATGAAAATTGTAGAAATCGGGTACACACTCACGCGCATTTTTTTAAATAAATGAATATACAAGTAATTTTATTAGATACCTATTGTATTTAGCACTAAGTTCTTAAAAAGCACCAGATTGGGCACTAGGAACTAAAATCGAATTTTAGGCACTAATACATGAAAAAAAACACTAGATCTAGTACCGAAAGCACTAAGTTGGCAACACTGCATGTTATGAAGTACCCTTAGGTTGCCACTTACAAAAAAAAGAAGTTTAAAATCGATTGATAACAGAAAAAAAATTGGAATGTGAACGCACTTTAAAACGATTATTCTGATATCTAGTGGCGAATAGAAAAAACTATAACAGTATCTGTTAGTTCTTTTAGTCTCCGTAAGATGGCGTCTAGTTATCCAAGCAACGGTGGAAACGAAATTAGGAAAAACCATGTGAGTGGAATGAACCGTGTTATATACTCCTTGGAATGAACTAAAGGCCGTATTACACTACACTGAACTTAATTAGGGTAGTAAGGGTCCTAATTAGGGCCATGACTTATTACACTACACTGAATCGTGCCCTGACTCATTATATAACGTGGACGCCGAGATAGCTAGACGTATCATGGCACCTACACTGTCTTAACCATAAAAGGCAGCGATTGCTGCCGCCTTGGTAGTTGCATCCATAGATTTCAAGAAAAAGGAGAAAGATCAGGGTCAAGCAATACTTGCAACTAAGAGAAAACCACTCGAGCTTACGGATAATCAGTGCTCTGGATGAAATGGATTTTAGAAACTATTTAAGAATGGGAGAAGGGGAATTTGAAGAAATATTGCATAATTTCTCAACCGTTGCTATCCAAAATTATCCCAGAAACATGTCGGGCTGTTTATGAATGCTTGAAAAATTATATCAAGTTACACAATATACTGTATTTTCTCAGTAATCTGAGAACACAATTAGGTACTCCTGGCTAGTCCTGGCGACATCCATTCTCCACGCTCGCCGAATATCGACTGAGCTCCCCAGTGTTGCCAGATCCCAACAAAACTTTTGCACACAAGGTTTTCCTGTTTCACTCAGATTTATATCAATTTTACTTAATTTTACAAGACAAATGTAACATTAGTTCAAATATTTCATTGAATAACAAAACTGCCCATATTTTACCAATTTCAAGACATTTCCACCCTTTTTGCCCAAGTTTCAAAAAACCCCAAAATCGCCCATAGCGTAGGCAACACTGGAGCTCCCTAAGTCCCTAACACTTATAACACTGCCTGACAGGGCGGTTAAGGCAGTAAGATACGACAGTATCTCTATATAGTTTGTGGCAGTAAGGGAGGTCGGGACCATCCGATCTCCCTAATTAGGGAGCCTAACTCCCTAAGTCTTATTACACTTGCCCGATTTAGTGTGCTTAGGTCCAGTGCAGTGTAATACGACCTTTAGGTAAAAAAAAATGCTTGGCAAAACTTTCTTTAAAAATATTGTAATAACTTTTAAATATATGTAACAAACAGTAATTTACCTTACACACTTAAAAGATCTACACTAAGATTTCCCTTGTAGGTGACACATCAGACACATTGACACTACTAACATCTGATTTTTACCCTTTTTACCAATTAATATTAGCTAGTCGAGCTAGAATTTTTATTCATTAACGAACAATACTTGGCTACAAGTAACTTTACTGTAGGTACTTAGTTGCGAAACCTTTCCGCAATTTTTTTTTTGTCAATATGTCTCATAAGTTACTCAGAATACCCCATATTGCTAAACATAGCTTTAAAGTTTGCAATATCTCTTCTGTGGTCTTCTTTGGTTTTTTTAAGAACATCATTGTATTTAGGGAACCTATGATTTCTATCTGTGAAGGCTTCTGCGGAGGGATCATAGGCCATACTGCCAGGATCTGAAGTTAGATTGGAAGTGAGTTTTTCCAAGATATTACTCAGCGAATTTCGAGTATAAGCATTTCTGTTCTCTGACTTTTTCTTAGCAAAGTGATTTCTAAAACTTTTTCTAGGGGTTACTTTCTTCGTTTGATAAGTTTTATGAGTCAATAATTTTGGATAAGTTTCTTTCGTCATAACTGATGTAGACTTATGAAATTTTTGATTACGATTTCCTAGAGTTATCATGTCCATAAAATCTTTGAAATCATTTTCATCAACATTAAAATTTGTCATCTCAAATAGGTTAATTGGCGTACTAGAAAACTCTTGTTTATTTGCATTATTATTAAAATCTTTAGCCGAATGATTCTGTAATTTAAACTCTTCTAACATGTCATTATAAATCTTTTGTTCATCAAATTCAACAGTGAATTTAGATCGTTTCATATTTGTAATAGGTGTGAAAATATCTTTTGTAACTCGTTTATGTTTAGTTGTCATAGTCGAAAACTGTTTTGTCGCGTTAGAACTCACTCGGTGGACCTCGAAATGTGAAATGTTGGTTCCTTCATATATAGTGACAACTTTTAATGACTTGGGAGCTTTAGTTTCTGACTGATTGTCACCCAAGATAAGATTTGAATGATTTTTAGCGCTAGTTCGATAAGTTAACTTTAGTTTATTATCATTTGTTTCATCTTTGCTTGCTTTAGCGCTATTTAATTCTTTATTGTCGTTGTTTGAATTGGAACTGTTAGTATGCTGGATTATATTATCTATCGAAGAAGTATTTGCTGAAGTAATAGAGTCTATACTTTTCCTGCTTAAATTACTCTTTATCGAATGAAAAACGAGATTAGGAAACATTAACGGTGACCTCGGCCGAGAAAGTTGAGCTAATTTCGCATTGGGGTGTCGTGTTTGTAATATGCGGTATATTTTTGGCACGATCTTAGTTACCGGAGGATAGGCTTTGTTCATGAGTATCAAGGTTACAGTAGTCATTTTATTCTTGAGCGATTCGAGTTCCATTTCTAGTCTTCTTATTTCGCTCGCCAAGTTTACGGTAGAGGCTGTCGGAAAATCAGCAGTGTTCAGTGTTTTGAATCTGTCGTTTCTGAAAACATTGTTTAATTGTTTATTTAGAAAACCGACAGCAAAATACAATAAACATTTATCTAAACAAACATTAACTTAATATTTTTAACCCCCAACGCAAAAAGAGAGGGGTGTTATAAGTTTAACGTGTCTGGCTGTGTATCTGTCTGTGGGATCGTAGCTCCGGAGAACCGATTTTCGTTTAGTTTTTTTTTGTGTCATAGATAATTTTATCCCAAGTGTTCTTAGCCATGTTTCATGAAAATCTGTTTAGCCGTTTAAAAGTTATAAGCTATCGAATGACGGGGGTGATTCATTTTATTTTATTTTAGTGTTATACATTAGAAGCTCAGAGTGAAGCGTATTCGCAGTATTTCTGCATGAGATTTTTTTTCGTTATTTGATTTTTACTGGCATATTTTAATTTTTTTTTCGCTGACTTTTGGGTATTTTTAATTTTATAATTGATTTGTTTGGAATCGATAATTTTTTTGGCAGTTCGTCAAAATTTATTGTGTAAAAAAATGTCATGATTTTCGTTAAATAAAAATGGTAAATCTGTTGCCAGAAGTGTGAAGATTGCATAAAATATATGTCAAAACGTAAAACTTATTATAAATAATTAGTACTGTTGGTTATTACCGATAAATAATTAGTACTGTTGCTTTTTACCCGACTGCCAAAGAAGGAGGGTAATGTTTTTTGTACTGTTGGTTACTACCAAAATGTTTGTTTATTCCCGTTTTTAATTGTGTAATGCTTTTCTCAGCTATTTTTTATTATTGTCTCCCGTTTTTTATTCAACTGCTCTGTTACTTGTTCACAGCTGCAGTGTAATAGTATATTGTGCAACTCGGGAATAAAAAAATGGATCTTAAGCGAGGGCCAAAGTTGGATCACGAGCAAATGAAGGATTCTAAATTATTGAATCACGAGGGTAAGCGAATGACGCGAGTGATTCATAGCATTCGATGAAAATCCGTTTTATTCAAGAGTTGCATATTATATTTTATACCATGACCTCGAGAAAAAGAAAGATTTAAGCGGATATAAACATTTAATCAAGAAAAAAGGACCGTTATATTAATAATAATGTACAGAGGCCAGCGCATCAGTTATTGCATTGCAAATTTTCATTGCAAAACCGCTCTTATCGCAACGGCACAGAGTGCACGCGTGTGGTAACCTGATGTGCGGCCCTAGGTACATTAAAATTTGAACAATATAAAGCTTAGAGTGATTGTCTTTTTGTTGCCGATAGGGTGATCAATTTGTGACGAGATATTTATTTCTTGTCGACGTATTACTAATTAATCATCATTATCATATCAGTCCATTGCAGTCCACTGCTGAACATAGGCCTCCCCCAAGGTGCGCCACCCGCTATCTTCTTTAGGTCATCTGACCATCTGGCTGGGGGCGTCTTACACTACGTTTGCCAAGACGTACCTAGTCTCCATTCGAGAACCTGTTTACTCCAACGCTCGTCGGTTCTGCGACAGACGTGGCCAGCCCACTGCCACTTCAGCTTGTTGCACTTTTGGATAATAGATTTCCAGATAAACTTTTTTTAATTTACTTTAGTTCAATTGAGCTGCTTTTTATTTAACTTGACGATTGTAACCGCGGAACACGTTACGTTTAACTTGCGCATGTAGCCGTGTCCAAGGACACCTTTTCTCTTCGGCACATTTGAACTCCCCTTTATTTTTATTACCCTTAAAAATCATCGTTTATATTGTCCATTTATGTTTAACATCTTTTTATTACCTTTTAAATATTGTTTGTTTTTAATTTGACTAGATTAATTTTCATGTAGACCCTTTGGTCCAGAAGTTTTAATAACGTGACGGGTCAAGCCCTCACTAGTCTCTTGACGAGCGGAGGTCCGTCACGTTGAATATTGTACTACCATGTACTAATGACGAGTACATTGGTTACAGATTAACCGATGCTCATAAGGTGGGTAAAATAAAAACATGCAAAGAAACCTATCCCACGTTCAATAGACTGCAACTGGAGTCTCTATATTTATGTATAGTCTTTCACATCTAGTCTGAGTCAGCCACCCAGGTCATCACTCCATTTGGCGGGAGGGCCGCCCTTCCTACGTTTTTAAGTTTTTGTAATAGCAGTGAATAAGTATTTTATCTATGAAATTATGTGTATTGTATTGTATTTATAGCACGTTAGAGTTGAAATGGATCTAACAGACTTGAAAGAGATTTTATTTGACTGCTGTAAAGCAGTATCATGTTCTTCCACAGCTCGTCTTTGATGAAGTTACTCACAGACTGAAAAACTTTATCTGTAAAATATTTACCTATTCATCCTTCTGTGGACCATTTCTGGACTACCTAATGGACTCGTGAAAGCTTTAGTATTCTTTTTTTCACTACTTCCTTCACTCTTTTTGTCTCTTTTCTTTTTGTGTTTTTTTTTCCTATTTCTTTTTTTCATCTTTCTTCCTCCGTTATTTTTACCATTCACGTCATTCTTATCTTCATATTGTTTAGTACTATTTCCGCTCCTTAGCTCTTTGACAATTTCGTCTGAAGTTTTGTTTTTTGATTTGTCCTTTTTCTCTACACTTGAAAAAATGACAAATGTTTTATTATTCTTATAACCTAACGACATTTGTATGTCGGATGCTTTTGTTTTAGTTTCGTTGTTCAGCGTGCCATCGTCATGTAACGGATTTAGTATTGTACTTTGAGTCGCAGTAGCTAACGCAAATCTGGGTTTTTCTAGCGCAGAGTCCCTGGAAAAAAGCATTTGATTAAAACTGTCAATAACAAGGATCACACGGTAACAGTTGTGAGAAAAATACCTTTCATTCACTCCTGGTGTATTTTGTCTCGCAATTGAAGTGTTTGTACCGTTCATAACATCAATGAGTTCATAGTTCACATTCAAAACCTCACAGAGACGGTTATTCTTTCGGACTACTTTAATATTATAGCCCTGTTTTGGACCTGGTGAGAAAGAATGATAACTGTCAGTGTTAGGCAAGAATATCAGTATCAGAAGCAGCAAGTTTAAGTTAAAAATATACGTACATACATAATATACATACGCTCACGCCAAAAAACATAATGTATTAAAGTGACAGATTGTCAGCCTTTCGCCCATAATACAGCAAAACAAATAAATAAGCGCTGGTTTTATGGTAATGGAATGACAGTGGTGGCAACTGGCGGCGGTGCCACCGCCAACTGAATATTAAGGTCCTAGATAGTTTGCAACTTAACGTTTGGTTGGCTGTGGCGCTGCTGGTCAGGGCGGCTGCCATCAGTTATATGAAGTGTAGGAAATTGTTTTGATAGTGCTTAATTTCGCCACCTAAACGGATAAAAAGATCACCATCGTCATTTCAGCTATTGAGATTGGTTTGTACCTAAGAATATTTTAAAGAAACTGAATATGTTACTACTAGCTGATGCCCGCAACTTCGTTTGCGTGTAATTTTTTTTTTGTACAGAGTACACAGATTGAAAACATCTATCTTACGTGATTTAGATTTTCACATACAAAAGTTTTTTCCCGCTAACTCCCGTTCCTGTGGGAATTTTGCAATATCCTGTTGCAACTAAGCTTTAAGTTTACTAAGGTACCTGCATGCCAAATTTCAAGCGTCTTACTTAAGCGGTTTAGATTTTTCATACAAAAGGATTTTCCCGCTAATTCCCGTTCCCGTGGGAATTTCAGGAATTCCTTTCTTAGTGCACCTCTACGGTACCTAAGCTACGTCCCTTCCAAATTTCAAGTGCCTACGTTTAGCCGTTTAGGCTGTGCGTTGATATGTCAATCAGTCAGTCAGTCAGTCAGTTTCTCCTTTTATCCGATCTATGGTTACAATCGCCCTATTCGATTTATCTTATTGTAAAATACTCTTCTTTTCATCAAGTCATCTGCCTCTTAAATCTACAGGTTTTTTCACGAGGCTTCCGTCACCGTAAGAGCATAGGTTCGGTCAGCAGTAGTAGTAGTAGTAGTGCTATCAGTAAATAGTGTGTATTGCTTTGCGTGTTTTATAAAAATCACTTCTCTCAAACCTGCTTTCTTGTGTAGCTCGATGTCTTCTTCAGTTTCCCCTGCATCCGAAGAATTTGAATTTGAACCCTGACGACCCTTTAATGGTTCTTTAGGAGAAAGTATATAGGTATTGATTTTTTTAATCCAGTCTTTTATGTCACCGTCGATGTTTTTTTCTTCGTGAAGTTTCTCTCTCTCAGTTACTGACCTGTGGGTTTATTATTCGTTGATAGTAAGTAGTTTTTTAATAATTGGACACTTAGGGGAGTCATGAAGTTTGTGTGTATCTATCATCATCCTCGTCTGCTAGCGGTACCAATGATTCTCTAATTGAAATAGATAACAAGAAATTCATTTTATTATTATTTGCATAAGTGGAAACGGACGTAGAAACATTCGGTTTAAGAGTCAAATCATTTAATAGTAAATTCAAGAGGTAAGTAGATGGTAAATTGACGTATAGAATAGAATAGAATAGAATAAATCTTTATTTGCTTAAAACACGGTAAATACATAATAAAATGAATAAAGAGAGCAATCATGTTTTGCCAAATTGAATATCTTTAGCATGCAAATCAGGTTTCATTAAAATTAAAATTTAATTTAAATAGAAGCTTTACTATTCATTCCAGAGGACCACAAAAAGTAACTGTGAATTGGTTTTATCAAAACTTCTTTGATGAGATATTTAATCATGTTTTACTTGTCAAATAATATAGTTCTGTTTAATTCCTTCAGAGGGACACTGGAGTAGGAAATTATTTAGGGATTTTAAAAGAACGTACCTATCTTCGTCATCCTTTGAAGACGTTATCACATCATTGGTGTTTTGAAACTTCGTCGTCAAGAATTCAGAATCATAGGACTCTTCAGAGCTCATAGTCAATTTATCAGGAACAACCGGCATATATTTAACGGTAGATGACGATTTTACAGATTCTGCCGACGCTTTTGTTACGGTTTTGTTATCATATTGTTTATAATCCTCACTGTCAGCGTTCACTGGCATATGTCTGCCCACACTCTTTTTATCCTTACTTGTGTAAGTTGTGAGGAACCCAGATACGTGCATTAGCAAATCTTTTCTGGCATTCACATTTAGATTAGAATAATGATCAAAAAATATGTTTCTTATTCCAGCTTTCACTGTTTTCTTCAAATTTGCTTCGTCTTGTTTGTTTTTGTAGCTTTCCATGTCGTTAATAGACTCGTTGAAGTGCACTATGTCTTCGTCGTGGTATAATGTGTTGAGATGGTCTAGTAAGTCTCGTTCTACTACTTTAAGTTTCTTTTCTTTTATCTTTTCTTTAGCTACTATTATTTTTTCTTTTATTTTGCTGTAAGAAATATTAATTAGTCATTCATTGAATATTACTTAGGGGCCGTCCACATATTACGTCACGCAAAATTAGGACTTTTTGAACCCCTCCCCCTCTATGTCACGTTTTTTGGTATCCTTTAACATCTGTCACGTTTGGTAAGACCCCCCCCTTCCCCATACGCTATGACGTAATATGTGGATGACCCCTTATGAATGTAACAGATTCGCGGAAGGGGGGATCCCCTCGGGCGAATCCGCGTCGCTGGATATAATAACGAACGAGAATTTGTTTCGGAAATCGGCCGGCGCCTAAATGAAAAGGGGTGTGACCACCGCTCCAGGTCATACCTGGTGCAAAGGCTGTCCATAGCCATTCAGCGAGGTAATGCCGCGAGTGTCATGGGCACCTTTGCACCGGGGATGACAAGGGGCGGTCTGTTTGATTAGAGTTAGATATGTGACGAGGATGTTTCCGATTTAGAATATGTTTTGTGACTTATTAATTTAATAAATAAATTATGTCTTGGATATAGTCAAACGTGACTTATAATTATTAAAAAACAAAGACAAAGCTAGGTATACCACGATTTTTCATCCAGTAAAAGTGAAACATACTTTTTAATTTCGTTTAATAATAATAATAAATCATTTATTCTCAAGCAACTAAGGCCCATACATAAATACCTAAAAGACCTTAATATTCGATGTAATTTTATTATTTATTTTTTATTATAAAATGGGTTAACTCTTATTATTATTATTATTATTTAACTGTTTATTTGAACACACATAAAAAGAACACAGACAAAAACAAACAAAAACAAGAAAGTGTACAGAAGGGCGGCCTTATTGCTAAAAAGCAATCTCTTCCAGGCAACCTTGGGGTAAAGGAGAAATAATATGTAGTTAAAACAGAAGCGGGTAGTGCAAATATTTGATTAAAAATGAAAAGCTTAGTATAATAGGTACCAATAAAAATAAAAAATTACTTCAGGAAATGCTCTTTAAGGCGATTCTTAAAGGAATCCAGAGAAGGAGCCCGCCTAATTTCTTCTGGCAAAGCATTCCACTTGCGGATGGCTTGGACTGTAAAGGAGTAGTCCATTGAAAAGTTACATTTGGGGTTGCGTTTTTTAGAGGACGCAATTTTATTTTTTTGATGTGTAGGGGGGGTCAGTGTAAAGCTAAAACCAAGTTTGTGGGGTCGCCACCCTTGTCCCACGGCCGCCATCTTGAAAATAGGGGTTGAAATGGTTTTTACGGTATATCTCTTAAACTATTTATTTTATAAAAAAAAATTGTTAACATTTTTTGTTGCAAATTAAATTCTCTACAACTTTGGTCTTGTAACTTTTTGTCGTAGAACTATAAATAAAAAAGTTATAAGCGAAAATCTTCAGAAATTCGAGAAAAAAAATTATATTTTTCGATGTAACTTTTTTTTATCATTTTACGAAAAAATGATATCAGACCATTTTTGTAGATCGTTTTTTGAGGAACAACTTTTATTTGCATCATTTTTTCATTAAGTCAATAGCTAAGGTTTTACAGCGCTCCGAAGTGAGTACTATTTTTCAGTACTCTTAACTATACCTATATTATACATGTGTACTAATAATATGTCATCAGTTATTGTTTTTTTTTTAATTTTTTTTAATTTTTTTTACTTTATTATAATTTTTTTAATTAAAAATTTTGCAATTTTATTAAAAATTAATTATTGATTCTTTTCCCCACCACCCACGAGGTAGAGTCTAGAGGCGCGTTTTTTTTACGTGGTATCCCCGATAGGCCTAATCCACGGTGATTTTCTAAATTACAACTACTCCGTCCTCAGTCGTTTCGATGGACCAGGCTGCGGCTCAGCATCTGATCGGCTTTCTAAATTAAATGCCAGTGGGAGAACTGGCGAAGGAAGGGGTGTTAATGTTGGCGGTTCATCATCAAAGTCATTTTCATCAATTAATTCTGAGAGTTCTATTACGTTGCTGCAAGTCTCTCCAGAACAATGGAAGCACACTGCAGAACATTTCAGTCCTGCTTTTCGACATCCACACATCGCTCCACAGTTTCCTTTGCATTTGCAAAAAATCAATTTTAGAAGCTCAGGGGGTGCTGGAGGTTTTGAGTTCTGCACTGGCATCAATAATTTTCCACATTTTTTCCAGCCCCAGTCTTCAGGATCATTATAATTACCAAGCCACGACTGGACCTGATGGTAGACTCGGAAAGTATGAAAGCGAGCTGTGTCTTGTGTTGGAGGAAGTGAATAATTAATTTTTAATAAAATTGCAAAATTTTTAATTAAAAAAATTATAATAAAGTAAAAAAAATTAAAAAAAATTAAAAAAAAAACAATAACTGATGACATATTATTAGTACACATGTATAATATAGGTATAGTTAAGAGTACTGAAAAATAGTACTCACTTCGGAGCGCTGTAAAACCTTAGCTATTGACTTATGAAAAAATGATGCAAATAAAAGTTGTTCCTCAAAAAACGATCTACAAAAATGGTCTGATATCATTTTTTCGTAAAAATGATTTTCATTAATTTCTGAAGATTTTCGCTTATAACTTTTTTATTTATAGTTCTACGACAAAAAGTTACTGGGCCAAAGTTGTAGAGAATTTAATTTGCAACAAAAAATGTTACCAAATTTTTTTTATACAATAAATAGTTTAAGAGATATACCGTAAAAACCATTTCAACCCCTATTTTCAAGATGGCGGCCGTGGGACAAGGGTGGCGACCCCACAAACTTGGTTTTAGCTTTACACTGACCCCCCCTACACATCAAAAAAATAAAATTGCGTCCTCTAAAAAACGCAAGGTAAGGCCTAAAAAATGTAACATTTCAATGGACTAGAGTGAGAGTAGAAATCGGAGGTATGGGAAGGAATGTCGAGCGTTAGGGTGGGAGAAGTGCGAAGTGTGCAATTTAAAGAAAAGAATCGGTAAGAGAAACGCTCTTTGAGGTAATTAGGAGTAGAAGGGAGCATTAGGACAGAATAGAGTGAAGAAAGGATATGGAGGTCTCTCCGTTGACTCTTGACCTCAATCTTGACCAAGGTCATAGATGAGGTCGGCGATGGAGCGAGTTAACCCAGAAAATGCCTATAAGGCACTGGTACTCCTACGCACCGACGGAACACAGCAGCTGTTTGGCGTCGGACTTCGGTAGGAGGGTGGTCGTGAACCAGACGGCCCCTTACAGGGCCTACCACACCGCATGAGACCACAGGACGACACCTTAGATTCAAAATAAAATTGAGGTATCGTTGCCTGGGGTGGATTAATAGGAGGCAGGTCTCATTTGTGTTTCCTTAATAGTCGCCTCTAACGACACCCACGGAAAGAAATGGGGTAGTGTTATTCTCAACCGATCATCACACGGCTTAAAACTTCAACTGTCTAAACGTGCAGCAATATCTAAACGGGTGAAATTATAAATTAGCGGCTCTTTCGTTAATCAAAGATCATTTTTTTTATTTTTTATTAATGAAGGGTTCGCTCTTGACCACAATCTAGCCCAAGGGCAAAGATGTGGTCGAAGATGTAGCAAGCTCACCCAGAAGGAGCCTATTCACTCGAACTTTAAAGAGATTCGGGTTATATGAACTCGGAAATACAGACGCAGGCAGGGAATTCCATTCCCTAGCAGTGCGCAATACGAAAGATGATGACGGTCGAAATACAACAGTAGCCGATATTTTAGCACGGCCGGTTTGGCTGAGTGGTAGTGGCGCTGCCTCTTGATCGACGGGTCCTGGGTTCGATTCCCAGTCGGGGCAAATATTTGTGTACCTATAAAGAAGATGTTTGTTCTCGGGTCATGGGTGTTTAAGTCTGTCTTACTCCAAGACTCCAAGGGACCCACGACACACGGGAAAACCTTAGTGTGGGCCTTTGAGTGTGTAAGGTTTATACTTGGTTTATTTTGCGATCAGGTGGCGAGAAACTCACGAAATTTCATACATTTGATAACCTCTGTCTTGACGAACGGCGCCACCGCCAACTAAAACGTAAGTTGCTAAGTAGTAGGTGGCGCTGCTGGTTAAAGGGACTGCAGGACGGGTGCAGGACGAATGTCTCACTCATCAAAGTGGGACAGTCGTCCTGCACCCGTATTGTACAAGAAAGCTTAGCAAAAACTTAAACCCTGGAATCAGACAATCATTCTGAATGATTTTCCAGTGGAATTTTTCTTCGGAAAATTTCAATTTTTTTTCATGTTTTTTAATATTCTCTGCTTATTTTTTTTAATTTTTAATCTAATACACTCCATTTCACAATAAAAAACAATTATAACGACGTAAGACACGAAAACTAGCAATGTAAATCGCACTCCGACAGCAGCGTGGCGCGGTTTCACGATACGTTGCGTAGCGCCAAAGTAGGTAAATAATGAAAACTTCTTGACATGACGTTTCCGGGAAAAAATAATTACTTATAGCTGATGATAGTTATGGGTAGATTCCACCATTTAAGTATTTGCTAAGCTTTCCTTTACACCCTGCATAACATAACATATACACAATTTACAGTGGTGGTCATATAATTAAGAACGCTTATTTAAAGGGAAGATTTTTTCAAACTACTGAGTTTATTTAGTTCCATGTATTTTTTTGTATTTCTCTCGGTATCACAAAACTTTGCCATACTAATGGTTAATTCGTTGGTACACATGATTAGCCAAAAACTAAATAGATAAACTTTATGCATTCGATCCGAACCTAGTATTACTCCTTACTGGCTGGTCACATAATTAAGAACGCTGAAAATTTTATTTTTTATTCAAATTTAAATAGAGAACACTTCGTGGCTCTATGGTTGTAGGTCACTGTTTGTATCAATTTGGCGCCATTTAATTCTATAAAAGTTTTAAAAGTGATTGTTTTGTATTAAAACAATGGGAAAAAATAAAAGTTGTGATGAATCTACAAGGGAAGTGATAATAAAACTTCGTCAAAAGAATTGGTCGTATAAAAAGATAGCCGACCATCTGCAATGCTCCAAAACTATGGTTTTTCACGCTGTGAAGCATTTTGCTACTTATCAAACAACTTC
This sequence comes from Aproaerema taeniolella, assembly GCA_949987775.1. Classification (NCBI taxonomy): domain Eukaryota; kingdom Metazoa; phylum Arthropoda; class Insecta; order Lepidoptera; family Gelechiidae; genus Aproaerema; species Aproaerema taeniolella. Next base: position 829,455 of record OX465244.1, read on the forward strand.
AAATGTTATACGTGCACCTAAACAACGTAAGTCCTCTTGTCGAGACGATCGAAATATCATTCGCTTGGCAAAACAAAACCCTTTTAAAGGCTCGAATGACCTAAGAAAAGAATATTTTGGTGAAAACAACCCTTTAGCAATCTCAGCACGTACTATTCGAAGGCGTTTGGTAGAAGAAAAGTTGCACGGAAGGATAGCCAGGAAGGTGCCTATGTTGAAACAGTGCCATAGGCAAGCCCGGCTTGCATTCGCAAGAAAGTATGAAAACTGGACAGTAAGTCAGTGGAAAAATGTACTTTTTTCTGATGAGACAAAAATAAACAGGGTATGTTCGGATGGTAAACGATACGTACGACGCCCTCCGAACAAAGCATTCGACCCTAAGTACACAAAAGTGACATTAAAGCATGGTGGGGGAAATGTGAAAATTTGGGGGTGTTTTTCTGGACATGGGGTTGGACCTGTTAAGTTGATAGAGGGAAACATGGATCAATATCAATACAAAAATATACTGGAAGAAACAATGTTACCTTATGCTGAAGACGTGCTTCCTGTTATTTGGACATTTCAGCACGACAATGATCCCAAGCATACTGCACGCACCGTTAAGGAATTTCTCAGGGCGCAATCAGTTTCGGTGTTAGATTGGCCAGCTAACAGCCCGGATCTCAACCCAATAGAGCATCTTTGGTGTGATGTCAAGAAAAAAGTTTCAAATCGACAATGTGGCAACTTAAGAGAGTTATTTGCTGCTTTTTTAGAAGAATGGAACGATATCTCTGTTGCCAAATGTCAAAAATTGATAGAGTCAATGCCTCGCCGGTGTAAAGCCGTAATTAAAAGCCGTGGTCATGCTACCAGCTATTAAATTTAGTTTAAAATTTTATAAATTGTTTGTTTTTCTTACGCACTTTCATTTAATGTGATTTAAATTATCTAAGTTTGTTATGGAAAAACTCTCAAGCAGTTTTATAAATCGTTCTTAATTATTTGTCCAGATTATTTACTATTTGTTTTTTGTTACTGTGTTTAATAAACTAAATTTATAAAAAAAATGGTAGAGGTTATATTTTATATTCCTAACACCTTTTGCTCTATTCATGTGGCTATTTCATAGCATAGCTAGTTACTTGTAAGATGGAACACATAACTAGATATGATGTGGTTAAGATAAATATTTTCTAGAACATTAAATCGTTCTTAATTATATGGCCACCACTGTATATTGTAACTGTCGCCAATGCTCACAATAGGAACCTCAGGATTCCTGATGTGCTGTTAGGCGTGTTCCCATTTACAAACAGTAGAGAGGATAAAAATAAAACGGGCAAGTGCGAGTCGGACTCGCGCACCAAGGGTTCCGTACACCTATAAAACAGGCCAAGTTTGAGTCGGACTCTATAAAAAACATTATCTCTATAAAAAACATTATCTCTATAAAAACGGCAAAATAATAACGTTTGTTGTATGAGAGCCCCCTTAAATATTTAATTTATTCTACTTTTTAGTATTTGTTGTTATAGCAGCAACCGAAATTCATCATCTGTCTTACTATCACGGTTCATGAGATACAGCCTCGGACAGACTTATCTATAGAAACGAGCAAAAAAAATCACGTTTTTTGTATGGGAGCCCCCTTAAATATTTTTTTTATTCTGATTTTTAGTATTTGTTGTTATAGGACAAATAGAAATACCTCATCTGCGAAAATTTCAACTGTCTAACTATCACGGTTCATGAGATACAGCCTGGTGACTGACGGACGGACAGCGGAGCCTTAGTAATAGGGTCCCGTTTTTTCCCTTTGGGTACGGAACCCTAAAAAGGTGCTATAAACAAGGTATGACTAGAACAAACCTAGCTGGCGTGTTGCTGGCATCCTCCAGGGAGTTCCTCAAAATCTCCCGGAACCCCTCGACCTGCAGCAGCTCGTGGAACTTGCAGCCCTTGTAGTGGTACTTCCGGACCTCCGAGTCCAGGGCCTTCAGGTAGTTCTGCAGCGCTTGGTCGCTGAACGCGGATAGGACGGACAGGGCTGCAACTGCAATCGTCAATCGCTATCAACATGTGGCGAACTTGTCTAACCCAAATGCCTTACTAAATGTTGAAAATTACAAACTACCAAGTGCCTTCTATTATTAACGACTTTTTTTTTACCAGCCCATATACGTCCCCACCGAGGGGCACGGGACACCCTTCGAAATACGATTTTATAGAATTTCTGATTATCTATTATTCAAGCAACCATGGGAATAAATTGCTCAGCTCCAGAGTTATTCAGATATTATTAAAATGGGAAAATGTGCTCGTAGCCCAGTGGCTCTCGCTGATCTCAACCGATCAGTGAGGTTAAGCAACGTACACAGTGGCAGGGAACCTGATGGGTGACCAAAGTGGCAATTTATCACGAGCGTTTCCGTGCTTCGGAGGGCACGTAAAGCTGTCGGTCCCGGCTGTTGTCGATTGACTACAGTCGTTAAAACCAAGTCAGAGGCCATTGTGCGGTTTGAAAATTCTGACACCAGGGTTGGCCAAGTTCGCCACATGCTTGACTATACCTACACGATAAGAAGAAGAATGGGAAAATAAGGATTTTTATTCACATTAATTTTTTTTTTGCGAATAGGTGCAAAGTTAACATGCTAATGTAATTCACTACTTATTAAATGTTTTATGAAATAAAGCTAACTTTGACTTTAGTTGGAACAGGTGGTTCAAATTGCCCTCAGAAGCACAGAAACGCTCGTGATCATTTACTACTATGGTTCTTATTAATCATGGCGTCTATTTCACTATTCAATGACGTCTCACACCCGTATTCTAAGAAGAAAACTCGAAACTTCCTCCACTCAACTTCAGCTAAGGAAATCCTCGAAAAGACCTCGAAATTGGTATTCTTAGTTGTCACCTCAAGATTCCTTGAACGTGGCATACAGCTACTCGACGATAGATGGCACTAGCTAGCGTATATCTCTATTCGATATTAATCTTTAACGATATATTATCATAAAGATAATCCACTAAAGCTTCAAAAGTAGCAAACAACAAGCTCAAGCATCGAATAAAGCGTTAAGAAAATCTTAAGGTAGGTCGCGAGGCACCTTAACTTTGACAATTGATTACTCAAATCATCCTCGACTCCACTGAGGAAAATTGTAAAGTCAAGGACGGAAGTGTCAAATGAAAACGTCAAAATCCTTGACAGTGGTTGAGTGGAGTCGAGGAAATCTCGAATTAACTTCTAAGAATATGGGTGTTAATATCAATAATGACCATTTTATCCGTTCAGAACTATCGAAACCTAATACACTTGATGACAAACACCCTGACCAGCAGCGCCACCAACATGTAGGTACATTATATTGTCAACTACCTATCAACTTAACATTTAGTAGGCGGTGGCGTCGCCAGTCAAAGCAGCCGTCATTAACACCCTTAATCTAAGAAGTTTACTCGAGATTTCCTCCACTCCACTCAACCGAACTAGAATAGAATAGAAAGAATAGAATAGAAAAAGGTCTTTATTTTATAGGACATTCAGGATGTCACTTAAAAAAAGTCAAGATTACAATGAAATACATACAAACATACATTAAACGATTTAAATACATACATACGCATTCGTTCTTTTGACCCTACTGACTCTACGCCTATTCGCAAAGGTGCAGTCTTCCTCAGAGAACAACAGGCAAGAAACTCTGAGGTTGCTCTTTTAAATCGCATTACAAATTTTCTTATTTACTAATTTTAACTAAATCTAAAATAACTCTAGAGCTGAGCAGTTCATTCCCATGGCTGCCTGTCTGATAGATAATCAGAAATTTTGTAATAACCCTTTTTGCAAAGTTTTTGTTTAATTACTGTCTTAAATTTGTCCAAAGGTAAATTTTGAATACACATGGGAATCTTATTATAGAACCGTATACATTGACCCATAAAAGAGTTCATGACCTTGTGGAGACGACTGTCAAGTAGATCCAGTCTGTCAAGGATTTTGGCGTTTTTATTTGACACTTCCGTCCTCGATTTTACAAGTTACCTCACTGGAGTCGAGGATGAATCATGGACTTAGTATATTTTCTCTTTTAAGCCGTCTGGTCCACGACCACCCTCCTACCGAAGTCCGACGCCAAACAGCTTGCTGTGTTCCGTCGGTGCGTGGGAGTATCAGTGGATGAATTGAGTAATCAATTGTCAAAGTTAAGATTCCTTGCGACCTACCTTAAGATTTCCTTAACGCTTTATTCGATGCTTGAGCATGTTGTATGCTACTTTTTCATATAAAAAATGAATGACTTTGAAGATTTCGTGGATTATCTTTATGATAATATATTATTAAAGGTTAATATCGAATGAAGATATACGCTAGCTAGTGCCATCTATCGTCGAGTAGCTGTATGCCACGTTCAAGGAATCTTGAGGTGACAACTAAAGAATACCAATTTCGAGGTCGTTTTGAGGATTTCCTTAGCTGAAGTTGAGTGGAGGAAGTTTCGAATTAACTTCTTAGAATACGGGTGTAAGATTTCCTTAACGCTTTATTCGATGCTTGAGTTTGTTGTGATGCTACTTTTTAAATAACTAACAGAAGCATACTCTATTAATTATTTATCAGACGATTAGAAGCTAACCCGAGATTTGACAATGTCATTTTCATACTTTTTGTTTGACGTTTTGTCTGATTAACTTCTTAATCGTGGATTAACTAACTAAAAGAGTATGGTGAAATTGGACCTTCGTGGATTATCTTTATGATAATACATTATTAAAGGATAATATCGAATAAAGATATACGCTAGCTGGTGCCATCTATCGTCGAGTAGCTGTATGCTACGTTCAAGGAATCTTAATAATTTCGAGGTCGTTTCGAGGAATTCCTTAGCTGAAGTTGAGTGGAGGAAATTTCGAGTCTTGTATATTTCTCAATTTCGCCACTTGAGAGAGAGAGAGGGAGAGAGAGAAAGATTTAAATGGCGACCATTGTCGTTCCACCTCTATAGAGACGACATTGATTAGTGAAATGGCCCTCCTCGTCATTCCTTATAACCTAAGGTCACCAATAACCTCACAACTATCGGAATCACAACGTACCCAGAAAATCAGTAAACTGCATGTTTGTTTTCTGATCATCACTTCGCTTGGATATCCTGTCGCGGTCAAGGTCTGTCTTCACGTTATCGCTGAGTTTCTCACCGCTGCCTTCGAACGTTCGTCTGTCACTTTTCTCCGCATTTTCGACAATTTTCGTGGCGGCCACTAGTGGATTCGAATAATTTGGTGGAATGAAAGACGGGGATGCTGAAAAGTTAGTTCTGGTTAGTTTAATGTCATGTTTTAAAAGAGGGATAGGTGTGTCTATGTATCAGTGTGTCTGTCTGTGGCGTAGCAGTTCCTAAACGAAAGGACCGATTTCGAAACGGTTTTTTTTGACAGTTGACGTAATCCAGATGGTTGATCAAAATTACTGATCGACAATGGAGCGAGTTAACTCAGAAAATGCCAGAAGACTGGTACTCCCACGCACCGACGGAACACAGCAAGCTGTTTGGCGTCGGCCTTCGGTAGGAAGGTGGTCGCGAATCAAACGGCAACCATAGACAACCTCAGATTCAGAACAAATTGAGGTGTCGTTGCCTGGGGTCGATGAATCGGCGGCAAATCTTATTGTGTTTCCTTAGTCGCCTCTTATGACACCCACGATAAGAGATGGGGTGGTGTCTTAACCGATCACAAAACGGCACTTGAAAAATAATTTAGGATTAATATCCTTAGTTATCATGTTTCCTTCATACCTTTGATGACGGTTGCTTTGACTGCGGCACCACCGCCAACTGAATGTTTAGTTTAGTTTAGTTTCATTTATTTCATGATATAGATAACATTTACAATAATTATGTAATTACATGTAGTGTCACTCCATATTATGATCGTCATAAAAAATAATAACAATAATTTATGCGTATAGTTAATCAAACAAAGAGAAAAAGGAAAAAAATAATATTTGAGAAAAGATAACATAATGTCAATATTTAAAATAAATGTAAATCTATAAGTATGCTACATACTGTAACAATGTCAAAAATTCAAAAAAAAAACATTCCCAATGGAACAATGTCAAAAGATTATTAAAAAATCCAAAGTAGGTATGTCAATCTATTCAATGTATTAAATGTCAAAAGGTATTACTTGAATGTATCTTCAAGAAACTCCTCCACTGAATAATATTCTTTTTTCAACAAAAGGTTTTTCAGTCTTTGAGCAAACGCTGTTAAGTTCCTAAGTAGTTTGCAACTTAAAGTTCGGTTGGCGGTGGCGCTGGTATTAGTCGGTGTGATAGGTATGTCATCAAATACAGGGCTTTAGGTATCTCTCTTTCAACATCTCGGGTGGTTAATCAGTCCATGAAACTGAACAACTTTCCCAAGGAACATAGGTCAAAATACGAAAAAACATTTTGAGTTCCCATACAAACTTCATCAGCATATTGGGAGATCAACATTTTTTTTCGTATTTTGACCTATGTTCCTTGGGGAAGTTGTTCAGTTTCATGGACTGATTAACAACCCGAGAGGTTGAAAGAGAGATACCTAAAGCCCTGTATATTTTATGAGCTTTTGATAGTTCTCAATTTAAGCACCTGCAGCTCGAGCACGATGGCGACAAACTCTTGCGGCGCGCCACTCGGCTGACGCTGAAGCTTCACTTTGATTGCGCGAGGGACCCGCGCAAAGGCTTGCTCGCCCTCTGGCGTTGTCAATGTTGAAATTTTGATATAGGACCATCGTACTCGAGCTGCTGAACTGGTAAAATAGTCAACATTGTCTTTCAACCGCCGTTGAGACGCCATTTATTAATAGAATAGCCGCTCTGACTGCCCGAGTTCCTCAGGGAAAGTTTTCCAATTTCATAGGAAGAATAGAATAAAATCCTTAAAAATCATTCCTCTCCAGAATATCTACGTTTCCGTATCCATTTCCATCCCCCTGGTCCCCGACCTAAGCGATCCTGCATTACTAGAATGCTAGAGTTTCCTAGGTCTAACACCAATTTCCTCTTCAACTTCTTTTCCGTACGCGCTGTTCAATTGTAGAACAGGCTCCCGAGGAGTGTGCAGGACAGTCCAACACTCGTTAGTTTCAAAAAGCGTTTAAAAGAGTACTATCTTTTGAACGAGTCATCATAGGCAGGTATATTGTATATATATATATATATTTATGTCGTATGTATTTATATTGTGTTATTGTATTTAATTATTGTATTTAATACAGATATTTGAATGAGTTACTGTAGTTATTTTTTGGTTATTTAGAGTTGTTTTATCAAATATGCACTTTTGTCCCACGTTTTTAAAACAATATTTCTCACTGCACCAGGCTGGCTGGAAGAGATCACTATTAGTGATAAGTCCGCCTTTGTAAACTTTTTTTCTTTTATTTTGTATCCCATGTTATCTAAGTGCAATAAAGAATATATAATAAGAATCACTAAAGTTACGCAAACTCATTTAAAGTGATCATGTGGGGCTGAGTGGCGATCGGTTGAGAATAGCCCCACTCCACTTCTTTCCGTGGGTGTCGTAAGAGGCGACTTAGGAAACAAAAATGAGACCTGCCTCCTAGTAATCCATCCTAGGCAACGACACCTCAGTTTGTTTTAATCAGGGGTGGCGTCCTATGTTCTCATGCGGCTCGGTAAAGGGCCGTCTGGTTTGGAAGTCCGACGCCAAACAGCTTGCTGTGTTCCGTCGGTGCGTGGGAGTACCCAGTGCCTTAATTGGTTTCTGGGTTAACTCGCTCCATCGTCGACCTTATCTATGACCTTGGTCAAGATTGGGGTCAAGAGTTAACCCATCTCATAAAAAAAAACATACTTACCGAAATGGTTTAACCAAATCAAACACAAAATTATTAACATCATACGATTCTACATTATCGATAATGTAGAAAAAAATAAATGTGTTGAAAAAAAGGTACTATAACACAAAAACTTTATTTTATATAACATCGTAAAACATTATTTTTAATACGTTGTTCCATAAACTTCACAATAGTAAAAAATAAGTGATTTCTGTAAAAAATTGCGTTTTCCTGTAAAAAAATGTGAAGGAAAAAATAAAAATAAATTAACCGCGAAGGTTTTGTGATGGCCAAATTTTGTTTAAACTTACCGCCTATACAAAAAAATGTTATATTCTTAGTTATTTTATTTTTTAATTTAAGTTATGCTTCTGACAGGCTAAAGCGAGAGGATGTGGCTCATTTTCGACCTAGTGCTGGTAAGATATTTAACCATCTATATATTTTTTTATTATTATTATAAGATGGGTTAACTCTTGATTTCAATCTTGACCATAAGATCAAAGATGAGGTCGACGATGGAGCGAGTTACCCCAGAAAATGCCTATAAAAGCACTGGTACTCACACGCACCGACGAACCACAGCAAGCTGTTTGGCGTCGGACTTCGGTAGGAGGGTGGTTGCGAACCATACAGCCCTTTACAGAGCCTACCACACCGCATGAGACCATAGGACGACACCTCAGATTCAGAAAAAAATGAAGTGTCGTTACCTGGGATGGATTACTAGGAGGCAGGTCTTATTTGTGTTTCCTTAGTCGCCACTTACGACACCCACGGAAAGAGATGGGGTGGTGTTATTCTCAACGATCACCACACGTGGACTACTATAACTACATGTTATAAATTTTTGAAAACGATTCTAATGAAGTTAATATTAAGCTAGTTTCGGGCCAATCAATCGTTTGACAGTCTTTCCTTCCTAGGTACTAGCTTTCCGCCTGCTGCTTTGCCCGCGTGGACTACAGGTTATATCGTGCCTAGCTGTAGGATAAAATGTAGCCTATGTTCTTTCCCAAAGTCTAATTTATCTCTGTACCAAATTTCATCAAAATTGGTTCAGCAGTTTTATTAAGGCGTGTAAGCGTAACAGACAGAGTTACTTTCGCATTTATAATATTACATACTGAGCATGCAACACCTTTTTTTTAAACGACCCAATTTTATGTGAATTTCCTCTCAGGTAACGAGGTGGAGGGTCACAGGTTCAACATTCACCACGACCGAATCTTCGGCGACGTAGTGGGACCCCCCAACACCCCCACGGCAGAGCACCCCCACTATGCCCAACAAGGTCGCGAGGACTCCATGCCTATGTACCCTGGCGAGGTTCACCAAGGTTATGAAAGTAGGTTATTCTGTTCTGTAATTTGATTTTAAACCTTCGCGCAATTCTTGTACACTCGAGATTTGTATTTGAAGATCGAGATTTGAGTTTGAGATTTCGTAAACAAGCGCGACGACGAGTTATTTAGGAGCTGTTTACATTTGGCATATAAAAAGATCTTAATCTTCTTCTTCTTATCGTGTAGGTATAGTCAAGTGTGTGGCGAACTTGGCTAACCCTGGTGTCAGAGTTTTCAAACCGCACAATGGCCTCTGACTTGGTTTTAACGACTGTAGTCAAACGAAAACAGCCGGGACCGACAGCTTAACGTGCCCTCCGAAGCAAGGAAGATCTTATTTGAAAGCTAACGTAATCTAGATGGTTCTTAGCTCTATATTTTATCAATGGTTCAGCCGTTTATTTTTTTTAAGTTTTAGATTTAATTCGACTACAGCACCTAAATTACGATTTTATGATGCGTAGATAAGCATGACGCACTGCATTAAATCGAAGAAAAAAATACTACGGTAATATTCAGGACATAAACTAGATAAGTAGTTTGCTGAAAACATGATTCAGCACTTTTGGTTAGATAGAAAACGCTCACAAAGTCACCTCTAAATACCAATATTGTGTATCTTTTAAGCTGTAAAAACGATAGTAAAATGCACACAGGAACTTGAATTTGCTATCAAAATGTTCGTGATTGAACACTCTCGATAAGTAGTCAACGCATTTTTCGATTTAAGCTGTTACCTTTCCATAAATATCATTTTTCTAACTTTCGAACATGTTTTTACGCACGCACGCTTTCATAGTCCGTAAACTTCGTGTATCGACACTGTTCGCACTGCCACCCAGGCCTGTTGAGAGACGGAGATGGCACTATTCCTATGTGTGCTGCCTTTATCGGGTGCTGTAGTCGCCTTAAAATCAATATCGATTTTCTTTATCGCTAGAAGAATGTAATATTTTCTTGGCTCTCATCATAAGTATTTTTTTAACCGCCTTAAAAAAGAGGGGTTATATATCTGTGTCTGTATGTCTGCCTGTCATTTTTTTTACCTTTTTCTGCTAAAAACCTTTGCGGGGCTGAAGTGTGCAGAACAATTCACTTAAGTTTTTTCTAGGACTAACCTACCTACATTAATTTTTATTTATATAGATTGCTAGACGATGCCCGGGACTTCGTTCTCGTGGGAATTTTGGAAAATTATGTAGTCTATGTGTTAATCCAGGGTGGCAGGTATCTCCATACCAAATTTCATCGAAATTTGTCCAGCCGTTTGAGCGTGAAGTAGTAACCACCTCTTTACATCCTCACAAACTTTCGCCATTATAATAGTACTAGCTTTCCGCCCGCGTGGACTACAGGTTATATCGTGCCCAGCTGTGGGATAAAATGTAGCCTATGTCCTTTCCCAAGGTCTAATCTATCTCTGTACCAAATTTCATCAAAATCGGTTCAGTAGTTTAGGTGTGAAAGACGGACAGACAGACAGAGTTACTTTCACATTTATAATATTAGTATGGATAATAATATAATTATTGTGATGACAAGCTGTCCGCCCGCGACTTCGTTCCTGTGGGAATGTTCCAAACTGAATTTTTAAAAAAAAATTACGGATTTTTTTTATTATTTTATCATTCACTTGGTCGTGATAATTATGAACACAACAAAAATATAGTCATCCATATCTGTCTAGCTGTTTTTGAGTTTTAGCGAGACTAATGAACACCAATCCATTGCATGGTGAGAATTTTTTTTTTCATATTTCGAGACCTATATTTTTAGGAAAAGTTGTTCAGTTTCGTACGTTGGTTTCAGATCCTTTAATTTCCCGAAAGCTTCATCGCTAATCGCTAGCTTGCTTTTTACATGACTTTAATTTCTTTAAAAAAAACTATTTAGCTTTCCGCTCGGGACTTCGTTCCCTTGACAATTTGGGAAAATTATGCAGTCTATGTTATTCAGGGATAATGTGGCATTCGAATGGTGAAAGAATTTTTGATATCGGTCTAGTAGTTTTTGAGTTTATTTGTTGCAAATATAAGGTCCTAATTTATTAGTCACTTTCCTTTTAACACGTTATTGTGTAGGTGAAAATATATCATTTGAGTCAAAAAACAAAAGCATAATATTAAATTTAAAAGTTCTTGAAAAATTTGGTTATTATATTTTTTCATTACTATGTTGAATAAACCCATCCATTCAAACGTAAATAATAATGGCAGTAGTAGAGCGGGCGAGCGGGGAGTGGACGGCTATAATCGAAAGAGAACCATTCCTTTATCTTTAAGTTTAATTTTTTTTACAAAATTTAATTTTTAGATAATTAATTTTCATGTTGTTTTTTGGAATACTATCAACCTATACAATAACGCCTTAGAAGGTAAGTGACTAATAAATTAGGACCTTATATACACGACAAATATGCGGCCAGTGGCCAGCGGCGTAGCTACTGGAGGGCTAGACAATTAGACATGTTATAAATTATGTTGTTAAAAAACATGTATGTATGTATGTATGTATTTATTCTTTATTGTACAATGATAATACAGAGGATAACAAGTTTACAGTAATAGGAAGTTTACAAAGGCGGACTGTTGTAAAACATGTTAACATGTTATAAATCCTTAAACATGTTAACATGTTTTAAAATGTTAACATGTGAAACATGTTATAAATCCTTTTTTTTTGCAAGCCCATAACGTCCCTACCGAGGGGCAGGGGCCTCCCTTCGAATCACGAAGAGGAATTAGGCCTAGTCCACCTCGCTGGCCCAATGCGGGTTGGTGGACCGCTCGTCTTTCGAAAATGAATTTTTTTGGACGGGCGGGTTTCATCACGATGTTTTCCTTCACCGTTGAGCAAATGATAATTAGAAATCCGTATATATAAATCCGAAAAGACAAATTTAGTGGTACAGGCCCGCACCAGGATTTGAACCTGCGACCTTCGGATTACAAGTCCGGCTCATTACCAACTGGGCTATCACCGCATAAATCCTTTATTTATATTATATAGAATCAAAGAATTGCCTGTTGCAGTGCCCTAACAGGGTTTCAGGTTGATACATAAGCAAAATATGTAATATCTATCTCAAATGTACACATGAAAGCAATAAAAAATTGAATTGAATAGACGGGGCAGTGCCCTGGGGCCCCCTCGGACTCTGACTTACAAACTTCATTCCTGTAGAACCAGGACATGCCCTGCTGTGCACAATAAAGAATTGATCGATAAAGTAGCTTTGCAACTTTAAAGTGTATAATGTAACTACATATTTATATTTTGACTTCATCATCAAATCAAATCAAATCAAATCAAATATACTTTATTGTACACACAAACAGAAAAATAACTAAAAATAACAATAAATTTACATAAACCCAAGGCATATACAATAAGGCGGCCTTATCGCTTTAAGCGATTTCTTCCAGGCAACCTTAGGGGAGAATTTGAGAGAGGAAATATCATAGCGGGTGTACTGAAAAAAAAAATATTAAGTTAGAAATTAATTAAGTATACCTATTAAATCCTACAAAAATAAATATATTAAATACCTACATATTTATACATACGAATAATACTATAATATAATAAACTAATATATATATAAATATATATATATATATATATAAATATATATATATATATATAAATACTCAGCCCACATCAACCCACTGCTGGGTATAGGCCTCTTCTCTGTAGCGCCAATCGTCACGGTCCTGTGCTTACCTCATCCATAGAGTTCCCGTCAATTTGACGACATCGTCTGACCATCGGGCTGGTGGTCTGCCCACTGGCCTTGTCGCTCCCCTTGGCCACCATTCTGTGACTGCCTTGCTCCACCGTCCGTCGTCCCTCCTAGCCAAGTGTCCTGCCCATCTCCACCGTGATCCCGTTATCCACTTTCCTACGTCTTCGACTCTAGTTTTCCGTCTAATTTCCATATTTTGACTTGTATTGATACAATTTTGAAGTTTTGTTCCGTATTCGTGTTCCGAACTCGATGTTCTCCAGTTTTGTCGTACTGCCAGTGGCAGTGGAGACCACGGGGACTTGGGGCACGGAGGCTGTGCAGTTTTTGCGCCGAGATCGGTATAGGCGTTTGTACCAAAAAACTGGCGACCCACGCTCTAGGACGTACCTTGCTCAAAGGATTTCTCTGGCCATACAACGCAGTAACGTGGCCAGGGCCCCGATTCTGTAACTTGAAATGCTCGCCATTTTATACGTTCAGGTGGCGAAATTGAGAACTGTCCAAAATTCATACATCTAATGAGGGCCGCTTTGACTGGTGGCGCCACCGCCAACTGAATTTTCAGTTGCAGGTAGTTTGCAACTTTACATTCGGTTGGCGGTGGCGCTGCTGGGTGGGGAGGCTGTCAGTAAGTATATGAAAATTAAATATTTCTCAATTTCACCATCTGTACAGATAAAATGGCCTCCATTCCATCGACACAATATTTTAGTTACAGGATCGAGGCTCAGTATTATGGGAACTTTTGAGCGGAGCGAACTTCGGGTGGCTTATTTGACTTGGGTTTAATTTCGAATCTTTTTATTAGGATATTGATTGTGACTGATGAAGCATGTTGCTGATTACTTTTGTTTTAGTTTTTAGTTATGACGAAGCCTGTTACGGATGTGTTTTTGTACATTTTTCTTTCTTATAATGCAATAAAACATACAAAAATACAAATCTTTATTCTTTATAATAGTATTGTAGATCTGTATGCGATAAGTTAATTAAACACAAGCATATATGTTGATTTAAACGTGGCATCTAGTGGTTCTAAAACCAGTGATGCTCTGCCTACTCCGCAAGGGATTATATACGTGAGCGTATGTATCTGTGTTGCCAAAGTCTCAAAAACATACTTGTAAGTCTAATCATTGATTTCAGGATCCAGAAAAGGTACTGTTATGGATGCAAGGAAAAACTTAGGTAAGTACCTTTTTTATTTTTAGTTTAACTTAAAGACTAGCAGTTCGAGTACGATGGTGATAGCGCGCGGAATGCGCCGTGGTCCTATGTCAAAATGTCAACGTTGACAACGCCAGAGGGCGAGCAAGCCTTTACGCTGGACTCTCGTGCAATCAAAGTGAAGTTTCCCGTCAGCCGAGTGGCACGCCGCGCGAGTTTGTCGCCATCGTGCTCGAGCTGTAGAGTAAAGTGGCAGTAAAGGGGCGCGGGGAGTGGCGACAAAGGGGGCCGAGAGAGGTGCGGGCGACAATGTGCCCTCTTATGAGGTCTTTGGCACTGTTATACTGTGTCTTTGGTTACTATTATTAATTTGTGGTCTTTGGCGGCAACTCGACGTGGGTGGTTGCTGTGCTGATCGAATTTTTGTTTTTGAGGTGCAGTAAAATAACTTCCTCCGTTTAGTTCCGAGAAAGATGGCCGCGGCAGTGCTTCTCGCCGCCATAGTTTTTCGTAAACAAAGCACAATCGGTTTACGAAGAATAAGGAGCATATTCAAAAGAAATACATTAAAGACTTGGCTTTATGGCCATAGATTCCTTTGCCTTTCCCGAAAGGGTTAAAAACAAAAATAAATAAACGTACTCTTGATTCTTAATTTATGTATGTATCTTAAATAAAATTATATTTTACACTTATAATTTTCATATTTTTATAAGTAGGTTTACCATGAGTTTACCGTTTCACGCTAGCGTCAGTGTTAAAATAGAGTTGTGTCAGAAACCGTACCTACCTACAGTGCCTCTAGTGGTGAGTAGCTAAATTATAATTTCCCGCTTAAATTGGAAAGGTACATAACTTTAAAAAAGTCTGCGAATTTTTTTCATAGACTAGGAAAGTGTTCATTCCATAGTAATATAAGTCCGCAAAATTTATTAAGTAACTGAATAAAATACTTAATAAAAGTAACTCTACTTTTTTAAATCTTATTTTGTCCCGCCGCGGGGCAAATGTCTCCCGTAATTTTTTCCGATCTCTTCGGAATTGGTCCAAGTCGTCACGTCATCTCTTGCGGGACCTACCACAACGTCGGTGTCTATCTGGTGCCCATTATCCATATTATATTGTTATTTAAGAATTATTTATTATATTTACAACATAAACATATGGGTATACCCAAACTTAATATCTTAACAATCCTATGTTCACAGTATTTAAACATTTTGCAAGACCTTTTTCTGGATCATACCCTGGATCATTCAGCTCGAATCCAGGCCAGAGTGCGCGTGTCCGTTCCACGACAGACGACGTGAGTAAATGGAATGAAGAAGATACGGACGGTATCTGGGCTCTCCGGCAAGGCCCACATAAGAAAAAACAACCAATAGAACCTATAACATTGAAATGGGCTTTTAAGCTCCCTACATTGACAAAACATGTGTGGAAAAATTCGGATTTCAGAACTGCAAATCCGATATTTTCCGACAACTGGCCATCACACGTCTGGAAGCCACCTACACAATACTATACAACAGAATATACTATGACGCAGAGCTGGACAAATGATTGGACGCGTACTTCGGATGCGTCACACAGTTCGGCTGAACATTCACGGCCTCGTAAGTGGACTCTACGGAAAGGGTTTGGGAACTCTACGATTAAGCTAAAGAAAAGTTCCAGCAAGATAACCTCTTCCCAATCAAAGCTATCGAAAAAAAATTCCCGGATAATCTCTTCGAAATCAAACCCATGGAAAAAAAATTCCAAGAGAACCTCCTCGCAATCAACGCCATTGAAAAAATTTTCCAGGAGAACCTCCTCGCAATCGTCGCTATCAGAAAAAGCTTCCAAGAGATGGCCGCCATCGAAAAAATTTCCCAGGAGAACCTCCTCGCAATCTCCGCCATCCAAAAAGACTGCCTACACCTGGCCAGTTAATACTACGGCAGAATACACCGTACATCCTCCTGGATATTTAGCGAACCTTTCAAAGCAGACTATTATGCCCATACTTAAAAGTAGGTTCCAAGTTTTTACTTCTTTATTTCTTCTCCCTATTTTAAGTATAGACATCATCTATTTTTGTTTCTTCGTTTATTTTTCTATATTGAGTGATTTTAAATTAGCGAAAGTTAAGGATGTGAATCATGAAACTGGACAACTTTCCCCAATGATCATAGGACGTAATATGGAACAAAAAATTTTTCCTCTCCATTCGACGATTTGTCTTTGTAACTATTAAGTCGAAACTTTTTTTGAGAACCAATTTCATATAGGTTAAAATGTTTTGCTATAAAATTATAGAGCATAATAGTAATAAATCTTTTATTTACCATACCAAACATTTGTAAAAAATAATAATTTAACCCCACGCTAGACAAAGGAGGTGATATCAGAACTGTCCCACTAATTTGCGGTGGGACAGTTCGTGGTCATATCAGAACTGTCCCACTAATTTTGCGTTGTTTTTATCAGAACCTTTATCCTTACTATACAATATTATAAAAGTGGAAGTTTGTATGGATTTACTCGTATGTGTGGATGTTTGTTACTCTTTCACGCTGAAACGGCTGGACCAATTTTGATAAAATTTGGTATGGAGGTAGATGATGAAATTTTCCCAAATTCCCACGGAAACTGTGTTGTAAGAGAAGCTAACAATTTGCTGTCTAAAACTAGACTATGGTATTAAAGTGGTTCCTTGGGGAAAGTTGTTCAGTTTCATAGATAGAACCAACCCTAGAGCATAGTATAAAAAGGGGAAGTAGGTTATCTTCATACAAACACACCGCGCGCGGCTTGTATATGCGCGCTATAGTATATATGCATCGCCGCACGCACACTCGAACCTTGTGCAGTACTGGCGGACTCCGAAACACGCCGAGATTTTGTTGAGTGTGCGTGCGGCGACGCATAGATACTATGGCGCACACAGTGGCGTGCATTCCATACAAGCAGAAAAGCAATGCCTACCCTAGGGTATTCAAGGAAAATATAACAAAAATTAAATATATGTATAATGTACACTAACGATCACAGAATCAAACGAATATAAACGTTTTACTAAATCACGTTATCTACATTATATTTTTACCGAATTTAAACTTTTTCAAAACAGCGCCATCTAGTTTAACATTAGAACTAGTAAGAGAGAGCCGTGCCGCTCGCCGCCCCGCTAGATGGCGAAGCTTATAAGCACTCGTTTGAAATGCCTTTTTTGTTGAAAAATGCTGGCTTCTGATTGGCTGTTTCGCCTCCCCCGCGAAAAATTAACGAACTGATTGTATGGCGAAATAAGCTCTGCCTATAAAGCGATGCTACCAAATTGAGAAGTGTCAATATTTGGTAAGTTTGGAAGGGCTGTTATAGATTTTTAATTTTGCGGCATTTTTTTCTTTTGCAACTACGAACGAAAACTTTTGCAAATTATTGTTTTATCAGTTTATAGTGAATAATAGACATTTGTTTAGAACAAAATGAGTACAATAAGTTGTGAAAAGTGTGGTGATGATGTTTGTTTGCCGAAACTGCGTAATTTTTCAAGTTTACCTTTTCAAGAAAAAGTAAACATTATCGCAAAAGGCCGAGTAAGACATTTTTATACTAAAATATACGACATTCATAATAATTGGCTCACGGGCTGTGTGCATACTAACCGCTTATTTTGTGTTCCGTGCATTTTGTTTTCAAATTGTTATACATATAAAAGTTTGGAAGCACAGGTTATTTTGATTTGAATAACCTTAAGTTGTTTTAACTAACATTCTTAAATCTCAACAATTTTCATCACTAAAAGTTCACTGCCTACCCTGCCTAAAATGTTTATGCACGCCACTGGGCGCACACATACAAACCGCGCACGGTGCCTTTGTATGAAGATAACCTACTTCCCCGTTTTTATGCTATGCCTGGAGCCTCACTAACCTATTTAAAGTCATATTCTCGTCCATATCTCTTTTCTCTTCAATCTCGAGCCAGGTTCATTTAATTATTTCCGGCAATTTTGGAAATATCGTCAGCCCGTCTTATTGGTTGCCTACACATCTTTCTCCATTTTATTTTATTTCTCCACTCTAGTACTTTGCTTTATCTTTAATCATTACTCCAGCATAGGTTTTTTTTTAATTAAGCATTTTAATATAATTTTTATAATTAAGCGTCTAATTTGGTACACGGAAAACAGTATGTAGAGGAAAACATAGGTATTGAGATTGAGAACCATTTCAATCACTGAATGCGTGTAAATGATCAATAAAGTCAGATTTTCAAACAAGAATAATTGATAATTTTTAGAGAAAGAAAAATATTCGTCGCGAATGGAACTTGAACCCACGACCCTAGGGTTAGATCTCCTGGTGCTCTAACCAACTGAGCTATCGTGCCTTCAAGTCAAGCGTTCAAGTCTTTGCAACAAGTGGTATGAGTCTGTAGTTCTTCGTACGAGACACAGATGGCGCTAACCTACGAGCATAACGTAGTAAGTGCTTAGTAAGGAAATGAGAAACACCGCTTGACTTGAGGCACGATAGCTCAGTTGGTTAGAACACCTGGAAATCTAATCCTTGGGTCGTGGGTTAAAGTCCCATTCCGCCGAATATTTTTCTTTCCCTAAAAACTATTGTGAATATCCCTCACGCGGGTAAGCGTTTTAAAAATACTAAATGGAAATCGGAAGGTGTCGCGCTCTATTGTAATAATAAGTTATTAATAATTATCTCCCAACTTCTGAATCATGGTCAAGCGTACTTCGTTAGACGAAGCCCCAGAGTAAGGTAAAGAAGATATTTTTTTTAAATTAAGGTTCGTATATGACAGAAGAAGGAAGATGATTTCGCGTTTGATACGACACGACCACTTTATAAATAAACATAGGGAAAGACTAAAGGAAATAGAGGCAGGGGTAGACCTATACGAAGCTATTTCGAGCAAATAAAAGAAAAGGTTAAGCCACTAGCAGAGGATAGAAGAGTATGGCGTTTAGTCTACCTACAAGAGCAAAGGCTCTTTTTAAGAAGAGGTATAACATATTTCAGTTACGCAATTCATTCAGCTTAAGTTAACGTTCTCTGTTTAGAGTTTTTTTTGCACGGCGTTGCAAAGAGTTAAGAAGATTTATGTAACATTGCGACCATCTGTCTCTGCTGTCTCAGTTGTTTTTTGTTTTTTATTATGAGATGGGTTGACTCTTGACCTAGGTAAAAGATGAGTCGCCGATGGAGCGAGTTGGAGATGGAGATGGAGCGAGTTGCGGAACACAGAAAGCTGTTTGGCGTCGGATTTCGGTAGGAGGGTGGTCGCGAACCAGACGGCTCTTTACAGAGCCTACCACACCGCATGAGACCATAGGACGACACCTCAGATTCAGAAAAAAAAATTGTGTCGTTTCCTGGGATGGATTACTAGGAGGCAGATCTCATTTGTGTTTCCTTACTCCACGCATTGACGGAACACAGCAAGCTGTACATAAAGTTGAGTTTTACTATACTTTGTTTCCGTAAAGGGGGCGATGTCCCGACTGTTGTTGATTGACTAAACAGGGCGGGCACCAGCACCATTAATCGATGGCGATTGACCATTTTATCCGTTCAAGGGGCAAAATTCAGAACTATCTTAACCTCATCTCATACACTTGATTGACCGACCAGCAGTGCCATCGCCGCCTATCATCAAATGTATTAGGTTTAGATAATTCAGCCGGGCTATGATGATCGCAATGACATATTATCTCACGCGTTATCTCGTGGTCACGTGACGCTTTCTCGTAATCTCATTGGTCAAAAGAGTCACGTGACCACGAGATAACGCGTGAGGTAATATGTCGTTGCGATCATCATCATAGCCCGGCTGAATAGGGTATCCAATCCCGCGGATCCCGTGGGATTTGCGGTATTAAGATTTTTTGATATTTTATTTGTTGTTATCCTTGTTAGTTAGTTAAAATGAAAACTTTTACAACAAAAAATAATTTTGCCTTTGCATCGTACCTTTTCACATAAAAATTAAGACACAAATGACGCAATAACTTTCTTTGACAATTAATCGACGGAATATATGCATGTATTTTTTAAATATTTTTATTAATATTTTTATTGAGTTGACTGGAAGAAATACCCTTGTGGGATTCGTCTGCATTTGTACTGTTTTTCTTAAATGTTTCTTGTGTAACTTATGCTCATGTACGGACGGCCGTAACTCGGGTTACCACATGCGTGCACACTATGCTTTTGTGATAAGAGCGGTTTTGCAATGAGAATGGAGTTACCTGATACGCTACTTAACTGGCCTCTGTACAATAGTACATTATTGTGTGGATTTTGGTTTAATTTCACTGTTTTTTAATATTTTTCGACTAAAGTTTAAACTATAATTCATCATGGAATGGAACAACATTCTCCATCATTTTTTTATAGATAAGAAGAAAGAAAGACAAAATTATAACACATATAAGAGGCAAGATTAATAGATTTGCTCTTGACTACAATCTAGCCCAGAGGCGGAGATGTGGTCGTGGAGCTCACCCAGAAGATGCCCACTCGAACTTTAAAGAGATTTACAGGATCTACAGTCATAATCTACTTACATGATCTTTATCTTTAGGAAGGTCTAACAAACCAATATACAAGTATTCATTCATTTGAGTCATTTTGTTGTCATGAACTTTGATGTCATATTCAGTCTTATCAATAGCAACGCGTTTCGGATATTTGAATTTCCGCAGTTTTTCTGCACTTTTGAAATTTTTATTTCTGATTTAAAAATAAACTATAATCCAAAATATTCAAATAGACATAATTGTGAAGTTATTTTTTAAAACATTACCGATATTTGAATTACATGGATAATATGGATATTGTTCGATTGTTCCGTTCCGATACCTACAAGATTCATATATTAACACAAAATAGAAATTCAAACTATATTTAGCTGTAAATTAAAGACCA
Source organism: Aproaerema taeniolella (assembly GCA_949987775.1). NCBI lineage: Eukaryota > Metazoa > Arthropoda > Insecta > Lepidoptera > Gelechiidae > Aproaerema > Aproaerema taeniolella. Next base: position 850,510 of record OX465244.1, read on the forward strand.
AAAACAAAAATTTCTTCCTATAAAAACTCCATATAAGTCACGTATTCCATATTAATGAGGCTGTACTGTCTAATAAATAATCAGAGCGTCGTCTGAGCTCATTTTACAAGGTTTTAGTTCTTAGTATTTTATTTTCATCCTAAACGCGGGATCTCGCATGACTAATACCACGTTTTTGATCCCGCAAAAAGGTGCGGGATCCCGCATTTGTGGGATTGGATTCCCTAGTTCTGAATATCGCCACCTGAACGGATGAAGTGGTTCACCATTACAATTCTACCACCGTTGCGACGCCACGCCATTGTTTAGTGAAATAGCCACCCAGCCATTAAGCCAAGTCAAGAGCCATTTAGTGGTTTGGAAACTCTGACATGAGGGTTATTTGAGTAGATACTTGTATAGTCAAGATTTCATAACATTTGGTGATTTCGTTAACTTTACTAATATATCAAGCTACAGATTTAGTTATTTATGTTTATTATTTACTAGCTTTCCGCCCGCGGCTCCGCCCGCGTGGACTACAGGTTATATCGTGCCCAACTGTGGGATAAAATGTAGCCTATGTCCTTTCCCAGGCTCTAATCTATCTCTGTACCAAAATTCATCAAAATCGGTTCAGCGGTTTAGGCGTGAAAAGGTAACAGACAGACAGACAGACAGACAGAGTTACTTTCGCATTTATAATATTAGTAGGGATAGGGATTGAAAGACCTAAAGCCCAAGAAGAAACGCTTAGTAGAAATTATTGGACTATAATTTTGATTGTGTACTAAGTATATAATTTTTGTCGCAAAAGTGTTTTTTGTTATAATTTTTCGGATTCCATTTAACCTTGTTTAACCTTGAAAAATTATGTACGGTCGTGTAAACAAATACGTTAATACCACTACTCACCACCAGTGGCGCTGCATACGCAGATAACAATTTAATCGCTACATTAAATAAAACCACACAGGAATTAAAGCTTAGTTTTATTTTGAACCTATAAAAATGGCGATAGACTATCATATTAAATAATACATTTTATTATAAAGCCTTATCCTGGGCGGAAATCAATTAAATAGCAATCACGGTTAGATGAAGGAGAGGCCAAAGGAATGGTTTCCAGGCTATGAACAAATTTAAAAAAAGGCTGCTTATTAGTAGTGGTCACCGTATGTCGCGTTCAGAGCTTCCTTTGCTCTAATCCAGCAACATGTCAACATATTTGACAGTACATAGAGACAATAAGTCGAGTGGTAGTCATTTTGTCTGTCGGTCTGTCTCAGTCGGAGAGAAAATAAAATATGATTTTTTTGGAAAGCGACAATCAACTAAGTAATATCGGCTTTGAAGAGCATGATCTCTGACATACGGCACCCATATGATATGAGTGACGTTTGTCAGTCGTACAAGTGTGGCAGAGATAACATTTTACGAAGCCGACACTGTATGTATAGCATACACTTTATAAAATAATTCTAAAATAAAATTAATAACCTCTGACTTTGATCGCTTATAACTCATAAACGGATGAACTACTTTAGATCAAATATATCTAAGAAACATCGCGACTACGTCAGCTTTCAATTGAAAAAAAAACGCACTAAAATCGGTCCCTTTTGTTCAGGAGCTATTATGCCACAGACAGACACACAGAAACACACGACAGACTGGTTAAAGAGACTGCTAAACAAAATGGCCGCTGCTGGACTACTGGTCTCAGTTGTAACGTAAGAAATGCTATAAATAATGCCTTACAGACCTCCTTCGTTTTACCGTGGTTGCTGTTAACTTAGACGAGAAAACAGAAAGCTGGTGGACTATTCTTGCATGCGATATTATTATTGAAAACTTGAGGTTACAGCATTTTGCGGGATTCTATCCAATTCCGAATTTCATTACGAGAACACTTGGCTCATAAATCTCTAAATAGAGTGCCTTTTTTTATTTGTTTATTATGAGATGGGTTAACTCTTGACCCCAATCTTGACCAAGGTCATAGATGAGGTCGACGATGGAGCGAGTTAAACCCAAAAAATGCCAATTAAGGCACTGACACGCCCACGTACCGACGGAACACAGCAAGCTGTTTGGCGTCGGACTTCGGTAGGAGGGTGGTCGCGAATCAGACGGTCTTTACAGAACCTACCACACCGCATGAGACCATAAGACGCCACCTCAGATTGAAAACAAACTGAGGTGTCGTTGCCTAAGATGGATTACTAGGAGGCAGGTCTCATTTTTGTTTCCTTAGTCGCCTCTTACGACACCCAGTGGTGTCATTCTCAACCGATCACCACACGGCGAAAATCCAAACTATACTCCGCGTTACATACGAAGGCGGAAAGTGGCTTCTACGCTACAAAAATAGTAAGCACGACTCTTGTTTACTATTTCATTAAAAAGTAATGCCTGTTCGCGTAACCCTGAAAAATCAATACTTATCTATACGATAGTGAATTTATATACAAGCGTGGTACAATCTTAATTTGAAGCTTAAATTAATAGCCATCCTTTATATCTGACGCCGTGTATAATAGAAACCTGCACGCGGTATGTTTTGTCTCATATTTTGTATATTGAGAAACAGAGATGGCACTCTTGTCTTGAAGGATTCATGTCTGATTGGTCCTGTTCATTGAAGTGACTAAAAAGTCCGAAAATCAATTAAAATTAACGCAAATTATTAAAAAAAAACCTCTTGACACGCGGCGAAGTGCCCTAGATCACATGCAAGAAACACTCCACCCTCTGCCAATCGTCTTAAGGTTGCTTTTTCGTTCCAGGGCCGGGCTTCGTCGCGAAAAGGAATCGCTGTAGCAACTACCTCCGGGAGCCAGGTCTTCTGGTGTTGGGTACTTGGGCCAAATCGGCCAAGATTAGGTCTTCCGAGATAAGTTCTAATCCAAAAAGCTATTACATGTACAGCGCTCGAAGGGACGACATTGCGCCAAATATAAGTAAATTCTTACGTTTTAAAATATTTTTGAGAGATTCACGGAGTAGATAGAGAGTAGATGCGTCTGTATTTTCGGGCTCACATACAATACAATACAATATACTTTATTTGCACACAAGGACATACAGCACAATCAACAGAACATAAAACATAGTGTACAACAAGGCGGCCTTATTGCTAGATAGCAATTTCTTCCAGGCAACCTTAGGGTATGACAGAAGTAAGATAAGAAGTAGTAGGTGGTGCATAAATATATATACTTAATACAAATATATGTAATATATAAGGTCCTAATTTATTAGTCACTTACCTTCTAAGGCGTTATTGTATAGGTTGATAGTATTCCAAAAAACAACATAAAAATTAATTAGGTAAGTATCTGAAAATTAAATTTTGTAAAAAAAATTTAAAAAAAAATTCTATTTAAAGATAAAGGAATGGTTCTCTTTCGATTATAGCCGTCCACTCCCCGCTCGCCCGCTCTACTACTGCCATTATTATTTACGTTTGAATGGATGGGTTTATTCAACATAGTAATGAAAAAATATCATAACAAAATTTTTCAAGACCTTTTAAATTTAATATTATGCTTTTGTTTTTTGACTCAAATGATATATTTTGACCTACACAATAACGTGTTAAAAGGAAAGTGACTAATAAATTATTGTATTACATATATATATTTATACAAATAAATATAAAAAAAACCCGATTCTCTTTAAAGTTCGAGTGAATAGGCATCTTCTGGGTGAGCTTGTTACATCTTCGACCACATCTTTGTCCCTGGGCTAGATTGTGCTCAAGAGCAAACACATTCTTTATATTAAAAAGATAAACTATTAACCTTTTTTTTTAGATAAGTGCAGTCAACAGCACATCAGGTTACCACAAACTGTCAAATTTCCCCAATGGATAGTAAACTCTAATGCTTGGAGATAAAATTTAAAATCGATTGAAGTTTCACAGTTTTGGATAGCACTATGTGCCGTTGTCCCTGTACAATCTTACAATTCACAATTAACTTTTTATGTTATTGAAAAGCCGAGATAAAAATAACCCAATAACGACGCAACCCCGTTTCTTATAATGTATCTTGTGTAAGTTATGCTCATGTACAATAAAAATAAATACATTCACACAAACCACGCAATGGATGACATACTTTACGTCACTTTTAAATGATCGCCTTAGAAATTAAACGAGAATGACATCCAAAATGGCTGGCATACACTTTTGGAGAAGCGTTAAAATTTAGTCTTCTAAAATGCACATAAGTCTTCTAAAAATTATATATATTTAAGTAATTAAAGCAATCTACACATCCTTACTACTACACATTCTTAGCGAAGTTTCTTGCTAGAGTCAGCGTAAATAAAAAACTCCACTGGGCGGCGAGTAGCGGAAGTACACGTGTCAGAGTTTTCAAACCATTAACGCCTTCTGACTTGGTTAATCGCCTTACACCCGTATATTCTAAGAAGTTTACTCGAAACTTCCTCCACTCAACTTCAGCTAAGGAAATCCTCGAAACGACCTCGAATTTGGTATTCTTAGTTGTCACCTCAAGATTCCTTGGACGTGGCATACAGCTACTCGACGATAGATGGCACTAGCTAGCGTAAATCTTTATTCCATATTAATCTTTAACGATATATTATCATAAAGATAATCCACAAAATCTTCAAAATAATTCATTTTTCATATGAAAAATTAGCATATAACAAGTTCAAGCATCGAATAAAGCGTTAAGAAAATCTTAAGGTAGGTCGCGAGGTACCTTAACTTTGACAATTGATTACTCAAATCATCCTCGACTCCACTGAGGAAAATTGTAAAGTCGAGGACGGAAGTGTCAAATAAAAATGTCAAAATCCTTGACAGAGCTTGAGTGGAGTCGAGGAAATCTCGAGTTAACTTCTAAGAATATGGGTGTTAATGTCGACGAAGGTTATCGTGCCCTGCGAAGCACGGAAACGCTCGTTTCTGCCATTTTGGTCACCCGTTAAGATCACAAACAGTGAGCGCTAATAGGGTACGAGTGCTTTACTATGTAGTTTGACAATTTCGTTGACCTTTCGTTATCCAGGAGTTAAGGAAACACATAAATGAATGAGACCTGCCAGCTATCAATCCATCCTAGGCAACACCTTAATTAGTTCTGAATCTGATGTGGCGTCCTACGGTCTCATGCGGTGTAGACTCTGTAAAGGGCCGTCTGGTTCGTGACCACCGAAGGCCGACGACAAACAACTTACTGTGTTCTGTCCGTGCGTAGAATTTTCTGGGTTAACTCGCTCCACCGTCGACCTCATCGACCTTGGTCAAGATTGGGGTCAAGAGTTAACCCTTCTCGTAATAAAAATAAAAAGTTAGCGGATCATCTAAGCCCCTGCAATGTAGAGTAGTATTCTCTGCCTGCGTCTGCATTTCCGAGCTTTTTTTTTTAGAAAACCAACAGCTACATACTTAAATATTAGTTATAAGACCCAAATCTCTTTAAAGTTCGAGTGAATAGGCTTCTTCTGGGTGAGCTTGCTACATTCTCAACCACATCTTCGCCCCTGGGCTAGATTGTGGTCAAAAGCGAACCGATTCGTTATGAAAAAAACGTACAGGACTGACAGACTTATAACTACAGTGGAGCGACTGCCATATGACCTCCGTGACCCTGCGTATAGGAGAACCTGACCATATTGTATCATTGCGACACATTCAGTCTCCTGAATGTGCAGATTTCCCCACGATGTTTCCCTCACTGTAAGAACATCGGGAACTACCTATATTTTCATTGCAAATCCGTTTTTAACTTTATGTGGTAACCTAATGTGCAGTGTGCTGGCTACTATACCTTTTTTATTTAGCCTTTCAGATCCCACTGCTGTACAAAGGCCTCCCCGCATTTTTTCACTTCTTGCGGAATTGTAGGCATAAAATCATTACGCCATTTTTTTGTATTGCTGAACCTGAGTCATTAGTATGCCAGTCCTGGGAATCAAACTTGGTACCTTACGCTTAAGAGTCACAACTGCTAACCGTTAGACGCTCTTCTTTAACTGTTTTTACCTATTATTTATATCCGTTTGTATGTTTTAGGACCACATAAGTCATCTGTTGTTTTTTCAGCTAAGCACCCAGGTAAGAAATTGTTAAATACGCTTTTTTTTTAAATCCTACCAGCCCATACATGGGAAGTACAAAAATAAGACGCAAGATATGACGTCATAACACACTATTTCATATATATTTTTTTTACAACAAGAGCGTTTTGATGTTTGATAAATAGTTGCTGATTTGACTAATGAGGAAACTAGCCTTGACGTCAGATACCTTCCCTGGGGGCGCCATTGCCAACTGAATATTATGTTGCTACGTAGTCAGCGGCTTACCGCCAGGGAACAGTTGGAGAAGGCGCTGCTGGTCGGGGCGGTTGTAATTAAGTGGTTTCGAAACTTCTGAATTTTGTCACCTGAACGGATAAAATGATTTTATAATTCGAAAACGGCTCGGCTTACCATTGTATTACCATTACCTCCAATAGTAATACTAGAAGCTGAGAACATAGAGAGCAATGGTAATTTGTTCCTCTTTCACGCTCAAACGGCTGGACCAATTCTGATAAAATTTGGTATATAGGTAGCTGATACCCTGAATTAACACAAGGCGTCATAATTTTCCCAAATTCCCACGGGAACGAAATTCCGGAGGAACGCTAGTCAAATAATTTCGTCTTTTTTCTTGTTAATAATCTATTAAATGTTTAAAAAAAATTTTACCGACTTTAAAAAAGGAGGAGGTTCTATGTTCGGCTGTATGTATTTTTTTATGTATGTTCACCGATTTCTCCGCCAATTATGGACCGATTTTCAAAATTCTTTTTTTGTTCGAAAAAATTTACTGCAGTGGTGGTCCCATATAAATTTTATCGAAAATGGTTCAGCGCTTTTAAAAAAAAACCAAAAAATACTACAAAGCAGAACATCATCTAAATAAATGAGTGACATTTTCGTTTGTAGTTACCTATCTGCTAATAGGCATTGTAGTCTGCAAAAAATACTAGTTATCTACTTTGTGCAAACTGTTGTTGGGAATTGAAGTCGGTGACTCATACGTTTTTAACGTGAAAAATTATTTTGTTTTAGATAAAGTTGGGGCAAAATTCAATTTTCTGCCGTCTACAGCCCAGAACCCTGCCGCACTGATGGAACTCGCTGACCAAAGGATCAGCTCGCCAGACCCCTTCCTTACAAGAAAGGAATCACATCAGACGAAGAAGTCTTTGGGAAGCAAGCCTTGGAGACATGTTAAAGGTTAGGAGTTCTGGTAATACAGTGTGTCCACTGGGAAAGTTCAATTTTCAATAGTAACAAAAAGCAAGCATTTTGGATAGAACTAAACATTTATTTGTATGAATAAAAAGTTTAATTATGCAGGTTTTATTTTTAAAAGATGATGCCGTCTAAATGCTACAGAGCTGCGGAGAATTTTTTTAGTAATTCCTGAGCCAGAAATCGTGCACCAAACAGTCACATTTGGTCAGTCTCTTTGTCTTAGGAACTGTTTTTGATGCTTCTGTTTCGGGTTATCTGGGGCCCAGTGTCTGCAGTTCTGTTTGTTAACGATATTGTAGTGAGAGCAGAACTTGCGCCTAGCTTCGGCGTACGATTTGCCACTCGTCAAATAAGCTTCGATTACAAAAGCGCGATGCGGTCCACTCCAACGTTTCATCGTGACTAAGCAACCCGCATATCTGACACGTCGTCCAAGCCCCTTCCCCGCTTCGTAGTCCAAGCCACCTCCCCACTAAAGAATTTTTAAATATGAACTTCCCAGTGGACACACTGTACATTGGTTGACTTTTAATAAGTTAGCGAAACTTTAGGGAGTGATTCTCCAAGGGTTTTGCTGTATCGTTGAGGAAAGGCAACCTGTCTCCACTTTACTCACGTTTAGAATAGAATAGAATAGCAAAAATCTTTATTTTATAGGACATTCAGGATGCCACTTAAAATAAGTCAAGATTACATCAAATATATATATACAAACATACATTAAAGGATTTTAATACATATAAACACATTCGTTCTTTTGACCCTACTGCACTACGTCACTGTTCGCACCTTTGCGTATACTATCCGCAAAGATGCAGGCTTCCCCAGAAAAGAATAGACTCTGACACCAGGGTCAGCCAAGTTCGCCACACACTTGACCACACATACACGATAAAAAGAAGAAGACTCTGATTAGTAATGATGCTGTATCTAATTTTGTGTGTGAAGAGGCGTGACTGTATGTAATGTAATGTGTTACACTCGACAGGTCCTCTTAAAACCAGTCCCAGCGAAACTGTAAAAGTGGACTGGACAAGTACAACCTGGGGCTACAGCAACAGTCCGGAAACCAGGGCTGAGCGCCTGACTGACTCTTGGCACGAGTTCACGAGCCCTCGACCAGAACCCACTACTTCAAGATGGACACCAGTTTCTGCGGAGCGGCACTCTCTGGACCAAATAATACTGATTCATCCTGAGTCAGAAACAACTTGGAGCCCTCAGCATGAATCGACAACTCAAGGTTTGTCATCAATACTTCATCATCATCATCATGTCAGCCGTAAAACGTCCACTGCTAGACATAGACCTCCCCAAGAGATCTCCACCTAAATCGGTTCAGCGCCACCTGCATCCAGCGGCAAACCGCAATCTTTACCAGATCGTCAATCTTTACCAAGACCTCAATGCTTTTTTTTACCAACCCGCCATCTACTACCCCACCGAGGTGCACGAGCCTCCCTTTCGAATCATGAAGGGGACTTAGGCCATAGTCCACCACGCTAGCCCAATGCGGGTTGATGGACCGCTCATCTTTCAAAAATTAATTTTCTCTGACGGGTGGGTTTCATCACGATGTTTTCCTTCACCGTTAAGCAAGTGATAATAAGAAATCCGTACATAAATCCGAAAAGACGAATTTAGTGGTACAGGCCCGCACCAGGATTTGAACCCGCAACCTCTGGCTCATTACCAACTGTGCTATCACGGCTATATAGTGTATAATCTTAAAAGTCAAAAGTCAAAAAAGTCAAAAGTGTTTATTTCATTGAACATATAAAATGATACTTGAACACGTCAATATTATGAATTACATTAGCACTTTTGACTTTGCGCCTATTCGCAAATCAAATTACAATATTACTGGTTTGATGTTGACGGTGACGGGTATGGGGTGGAACTTCAAAGGGTGATTCCTCTGATGATTGAGGAATTACCCCAAGGAACCGTAGTGATAATTGTTATCAACAAGAATAATACGTTGCTTCGCATTTGCTGATCTGATGAGCTGATTCCTCTTGATAATGATATTGTAAGTTTAAGTACAGAATTTTTATTCGAAATATGTGGCATTGAGATTCCGAAACTAAATCTTATTTTGGTAACTTTATACTGGCCTCAGAAAAATAGAAATACTGATTTGTTTTTTGGTTCTTTGGAAAAACTCTTAAAAACGTTAACTTCGAAGGACAGTAAGAAGGAAATTATTATTGGTGGAGACTTTAATATAGACGTTTTAGAGGACTGAAGGTTAACGTCATCTCTCTTAAACTTATTTAAAAGCTATAATTTTCATCAGCATGTCAATGAACCTACTAGAGTCACGGCCACTTCAGCAACATGCATCGACTTGATATTTAGTAATATGCCAAGTAAAGATATATCCGTGACCGTAAATGACTACGGACTATCAGATCATAAAGCAGTGGTAGTCATGACTTCAGGTAATGACAAACATCTGTATGAACGGCAAATATGGTATTCTGAAAAAAGGGTTTTTAACGAAAAAAATATGCTAAGCTTTAAACATGCTTTGGGAGATATTAACTGGAGCTCTGTAATAACCTCATATGATAATATACATAGCAACTATAATTCCTTTCACAAAACGTTACAACTTCTTCTGAATAATTGCATCCCAAAAAGTAAAGTTAAAATTAAAAATAAGTATAAAAAAACTTGGTTAACAGCAGGATTAAAAATTTCGTGTAAACACAAACGCTTATTAAAAATTCTTTCAACTCAAAGCAACGACCCAATATTACACCGTCACTACCGAATATATGAAAAAATACTAAAATCATCACTTTCCAAACTTAAAAAACTGAGCTATATTAAAAAATTAGAAACCTCTGAAAACGTTATTAAAACAATGTGGCAGGTAATTAAAGAAAAAATAACAAAATCACAAAAAAAAACAGAAATAACATAAAATTAAAAAATCAAAATAAAATAACCGACGACCCGAAAGATGTAGCGAATAAATTTAATGAATTCTTTGTGTCTGTAGGCAATGTACTTAATGATAGGGCACCAGTCGGTCGACCAGTAGTATCACCAGCACAAAACTCAATTTACATTAGTCCCGTAGAGCCAACGGAGGTTTACTCGATTATACGCAGGCTAAAGAACAAACGAAGTTTTGGTTTCGATGAGCTGCCTCCTATACTTATTAAGAAATGCGCGGATGAACTTGTTTTACCTCTTACATTCCTCATCAACCAGTCATTTTCTGAAGGGGCTGTCCCCGACCTCCTCAAACTATCTATAGTAAAACCGCTATTTAAAAAAGGAGAACCAACAGACAGTAATAATTACCGCCCTATTGCTCTTCTATCTACCTTCTCAAAAATCCTAGAAACTGCCATGTCAACTCGACTTTATTCATACTGTGAAAAATATAAAATACTAGATGAAAGTCAAAATGGATTTAGTGATGTTGTGGGAAAAATAGTTCAGATGCGCACGATCTATTCATACTACAAAAACGGTGTATAAGAATCATCGCTCATGTTTCATCTAGGGAAAGTTGTAGGCCACATTTCTTAAAATTAAAAATACTTCCACTTGCGTGCATTTATATTTTGGACATATGTAAGTTCGTGAAAAAGAATCAAAATCTATTCTCTCAGGCCAAAGATCAATATACTCAACCGCACAATTTAAGGAACAAAAATAACTTAGCAATACCCTCTTCTAGACTACAGATGTTTAGTTCCGGACCTTATGCCATGTCAGTAAAAATATATAATAAGTTGCCAAGTAATTTAAAAAATGAGAACAACTTCAATACTTATAAGAAAATTTTCAAGATTATTTACTGAACAAGTGCTATTACACGGTACATGAATACCTAGATGATAAGCATAAAATTAATTAATTAGTAAAGATTTCTTTAAATTTTAAAATATAAGAATTATAAAATATGTAAAACAGTAGTTAAGGTTATATAAATATAAATCATTATTTGCAGTGCCCCAACGGGGTTCGTGATGTACTTATTATACCTACCATACAAGAACTGTAAAACTCACGAAGCAATAAAAGTTTGAATTTTGAAATTTGAATTTTAGTAACTGGAGCAGCTGCTGGAAAATCAAAAATGAAAAAGAAAATCAGCTTTATTTCATAGAACTTACAAAATGTTGCTTGAACACGTCCAAAATAGTGAATTACATTAGCATTTTTGACTTTGCGCCTATTCGCGAAGGTGCAGTCTTCCTCAGGAGAAGAATAGGCAAGAAACTCCGAGGGTCGCTCTTTTTAAGTCAATCATATAATTTCCTTAATTCTAATTTTAAATCTGAATAACTCTGGAGCTAAACAATTGATTTCCATGGTTGCTCATCTGACAGATAATCAGAAATTCTATAATAGCCCTTTTTACAATTTTTTTGTTTAAATGTCTTTAATTTTTCTAAAGGTAATTTTTGTATACTGTAGGTATAGAGTATAGTTTCCCTCGATTTTCCTGGAATGTTTTTGTTACCTGTTTAGTGATAAATGCAACCAGCCTTATAAAGTAAAACATCATATGATTTAATTTACGTAACCTAGGTTAGATATATTTTTTAATTCTTATAATAATTATGATCCATTTTTCATATCCAGGAACGACGAAGCATAAAAGCTGGCATCTTCTTGCGCCACCGATAAAGATCAAGGGCACAAAGTTATCTGACCAACAGTTTCCTGGCCAACAGTCACCATTTCAACAGTTCCCTAGCCAACAGTCACCTGATCAACAGTTATCTGGCCAACCATCCCTGGATCAACGGTTACCTGGCCAACAGTCGCCATTTCAACATTTTCCTAGCCAACAGTCATCTGATCAGCAGTTGCCTGGCCAGCAGTTATCTGGCCAAGGGTCACCCGATCAACAGTTGCCTGGTCAACAGCCGCCATATCAACAGTTCTCTGGCCAACAGCCATCTGATCAGCAGTTGCCTGGCCAGCAGTTATCTGGCCAAGGGTTACCCGATCAACAGTTACCTGGTCAACAGCCGCCATATCAACAGTTCTCTAGCCAACAGCCATCTGATCAGCAGTTGCCTGGCCAGCAGTTATCTGGCCAAGGGTCACCCGATCAACAGTTACCTGGTCAACAGTCGCCATTTCAACAGTTCCCTGGCCAACAATCATCTGATCAGCAGTTGCCTGGCCAGCAGTTATCTGGCCAAGGGTTACCCGATCAACAGTTACCTGGTCAACAGCCGCCATATCAACAGTTCTCTAGCCAACAGCCATCTGATCAGCAGTTATCTGGCCAAGGGTCACCCGATCAACAGTTACCTGGTCAACAGCCGCCATATCAGCTGTTCTCTAACCAACATTTCCCAGATCAGCGGTTATCTGGCCCACAGTCAGCTGACCAGCACTTATCTGCCCATCAGTTATCAGATAAATGGTCACCTGGCAAACCGTCGCCTGATCAGTCAGGTAAGGATTTTTTAATCATTTTTTTAACTCTATGTAGTATATCTATGTGACTTTAAAATGTACTTAGCGAAATAACTTACATCTTTAATATTCGCTAAGTGACCCAATATAAATATGCTGATTGTAATGGTTTCCCCGAACATAACTTCGTTCCCGTGGATAATTAGCATGTCACTAACCTTGTGCAAACCACATCGATTCGTTGCTCCGTTTCATGACATGAAAGACGGACAAACAAACAATAAAATGAAGAAACCTTCGACATTATTGATATTAGATATTAAAAATGCCTAAAGTTTGTAAGGATGGAAGGATGTTTGTCACTCCTTCACGCAAAAACTACTGGACAGATTTTGGTTATAATTTGTAGTAATATAGCTTACACATCAAATCAAAACGTATTGGACTCGCTTATAAAACGATAGAGATCAAAAACGTACGTGTTCTTCATGAAACCGTTGACGCCCAAACGCATTTGGTAATAAAACTCGGAATTTCGCCGAAAAGCTGCAACTATTCCTTTTCGCACAAACCTGAAGAGTAATCGGGCTGCGAGATAGCATGAAAATATTCAAAAATCCAAATTGCGCGCGCTCCAAACCGACACCCTAGTTTTAAACACTTTAAACACTGATATTACTTAGTAATAACCTTCGAACTTCTTTCAGGGCCGATGATGAGTCAAGATTGGGGTAACCCAATGATACCTCCAGAATCTCCGGTCCCAGCTCAGAGAGAGGAAAAGAGCGAGACCTTGTCAGCTCACGAACTCAACAACAAGCACACGACAAAGATACATAAATTTACATCAGGTAAGGCAGCCAGCGGGAGTAGAAACCCCCCCATTGGTAGGCAGAGCATCAGTGGTTTTAAAACCACTCGATGCCACATTGGACATACATTCAGAGGGTTATAAGATAAAATATGATGTATGTGATGAGAGATTGTCAGCCTTTTGCCTACAGTACAGCAAAACCCTCGCGTCCCACTTACTAACTTTAACAGTGAGCCTGGGAAGAGTAGGCAGTTGGCACGTTCTGTTTTTATTTTACTCCCAGTCCAGGAAGTGTTTACAAAATACGCTACAAATGACTTAGGACCACTTATTTATTTATTCAGTGACTGCTTCCGATTGGTCCAAAGACCATGAGCAGGATGGCTATTCCAATGGTGTGTCAATGGCTGTTGAATAACAATGGTCGTCACTTTATCCGTTCAGGTGGCGAAATCGAGAATTATCCAAATTTCATACATTCATGCTTTGACTGGTGGCGTCACCGACAACTGAATTTTCAGTTGCAGGTAGTTTGCAACTTTACGTTGGGTTGGTGGTATCGCTTCTTCTTAGCGAGTCGATGGCAAGTAACTATAAAGTTGTGACCCAGTTGTGGTATCGCTGCTGGTCAGGGTGGTTGTCAGCAAGTATATGAAAATTAGATAGTTTTCAGATTCGCCACATGAACAGATAAAATGGCCTCCATTCCATCGACACACAACTTAAGTTACAGAATCGGGCCCCTGGTCGCGGTGGCTGTCATACCTGTCATCAAATGAATTAGGTTTCGATAATTCTCAGTTTCATCACAAGAATGGGTAAAATGGTCACCACTGTTATTCAACCGCCATTGAGATGCCATTTATGTGGGTTTCGATAATTCAGTGATTATTTCTCCCTTTAAATCAGCTTGATCCTCTTTTGTCGAGGTCGAGTTTTCTATGTCTCTTTAATCTCGAATTGTCATTACTACGTGAGCTTGGCTGCCAAACGTAGTTTTTCATCCTATTTTGATATTTGTCATCATATAAGCCGCAAGACGCCTATTTTCGCCATCTGCATCTAGCAGCTTTAATCTTTACCAGATAGTCGTTCCACCTTGTTGGAGGCCCTTCTACGTTGCGCCTTCAAGACATACCCCTAGAACTAATACTGATACCTTCTATTTTTTTACCTATGTTATCCCACTGCTGGGTCTACCAATGGTCTACCAATTACAGTTCAACAGATCCCTTCGGAAGGCGTCCTCACCTATTTATTCTTCTTCTTATCGTGTAGGTATAGTCAAGTGTGTGGGTGACAAGTCGTTCATTGGATGCGTTCAAGAGAGAGCTGAAAGAGCATTATTTATCCTTTCAAAGCATTATCCATATATTATATGTATTTATATATCATATTTTGTATATATTTTATATGTAGGTATTTATTATCTATGTAGCAAATTGCATGTGTTTATAAATATTTTTATTTATTTTTCATTTGTATATTATTTACTTAATATAACACACCCTAATAAATTTAATTTTTCACATTTTCTCTCGGTACACCCTTGCCCACTTCAACTGCCTCTCCCTCTCACATAGATTAGCTGGAAGAAAACTCATTTCTTGAATTAAGCTCGCCGTTGTATATGTCCTTTCTCTTCTGTAATCTGTATGTATATATGTGTGTACAATAAAGAATAAAGACAAGTTCACCCATTTATTTATTTTTATTTGTAATGAGTTTGCTCAAAGGCGAACATCTTATTTTCCTTGAAAAAATTGTCTTTTACAACCTTCCTTTAAATTTACAAAATAAAATTACGAAAGTTACTAATGTTGAACATCTTTTTCCAGCAGACGACCGAACTGAAAGTACAGAATCGAATCTAAAGGATATAGTCGTGCTGAACGCAGACGGTATCTTGGAGACCTTACACGGAAAAATAGTCACTTTTTCCAACAGCCCTCAAACAAATAACGCTAACGCCGATTTAATAACGCAGCAAACAAGTACAAAAAAGTTTGAAACAATCAATTTTAAAGAGAAAAAAATGAAACCTTCAATAAATTTAGATGCTGCTACAAAGTCAAGCACGAACAAAATAACGGTGATAATAATGCACACGCCGCTAAAGCCTTTAAGCTCGTATAATGTAACAGACCTGCCGGGACGACCACCAGGAGTTCGGATCCCAAAGGAATCTGATGTAAGTTGGATATTTCATGAGCTGCACTCACTCATTCCACCTGCCCCGCCCTTCTACCGGACGTATAGTATAGACGCACCGCGGGGTACCACCCTTAGGTACCTTGTCGAAATTTCTCTAATCCGTACTGAGCACTTCTCTTCATCTTTTATATTGCGCACCGCTAAGGAAAGGAATTCTCGGCCTGCGTCTGTATTTCTGGGCTCATATAACCCGAGTCTCTTTAAAGTTCGAGTGAATAGATTCTTCAGGGTGAGCTTACTCGACCACACCTTCGCCCCTGGACTAGATTGCGATCGAGAGCGAACCCATCCTTACTTCCTTACTAATAATCCCTACTAATTAATATTATAAATGCGAAAGTAACTCTGTCTGTCTGTCTGTCCATCTTTCATGGCTAAACTACTGCACCGATTTTGATGAAATTTGGTATAGAGATAGATTAGAACCTGGGAAAGGACACAGGCTACATTTTATCCCACAGTTGGGCACGATATAACCTGTAGTCCACGCGGGCGCAGCCGCGGGCGGAAAGCTAGTTCGATTTATGTACGGATTTCAAATTATCACTTGCTCAACGGTGAAGGAAAACATGGTGATGAAACCCGCCCGTCCAAGAAAATTCATTTTCGAAACACGAGCGGTCCACCAACCCGCACTAGGCCAACGTGGTGGATATGGCCTAAATCCCCTTCGTGATTCGAAGGGCGGCCCGTGCCCCTCGGTGGGGACGTATATGGGCTGGTAAGAGAAAGTACACAGTTGGGCACGATTTAACCTGTAGTCCACGCGGGCGGAGTCGCGGGCGGAAAGCTAGTTCGTTATAAAAAAAAACATTTTAAAGGTTTTATGAGTATTGTGGGTAGTTTAGCCACGCTCACGCAGGGCCTTCCATTGCCACAGTGCATTCACGAACAACTAAGTCCTATTGGATTGCGATCAAAGACCGCATTGGATACGTACACATTTTTGATGATCTTAAAACGTAAATTCAAATATTTCTCGGTTTACCACTTCTTCCGGTTGTAAAGGCCAGTTTAGTCGAGTGGTAGTGGCGCTCTCTTGATCGACGGGTCCTGGGTTCGATTGGGGCAACATCTGCTTGTTACAAATATTTGTATAAAAAGCAGATGTTTGTTCTCGGGTCATGGGTATATTTATGTATGTTTGGAGGGACCCACGGCACAAGGGAATACCTTAGTGTGGACCGTTGAGTGTGTAGCGTTTATTTATTGTTTATATTTATCCTGCTACTTCGCAGGTAGATGAATTACCTTTGATTGTTTTTAATTCTTTATCTGAAACTTTTCCAATCCCAACAGTACTTTGAGGTCATAGAGTTAGCAAGCGCTGATGTATCAGCTCGGAATCAATCATCATCAACTTCAAGTAACCGACCACCACCTGAAAAGCAACGGTCGAGCGAGGACAAACCAATGTCCAAGGAGCAAATGCTAGAGCCATCTTCAGCGCTGCTAATGGACTTTGAGACAACAACGACTACGTATTCAGAATTCAGCGAAACCCTCAAAAATTCATCTACGAAAAGCGACGCTGAAAGATTGTCAAGCATGATTCAAGGTGCGTATGATGCTAGTACTTTTATAACATTCTTCTCAATGAATTAGGAACCAAAATGACATAAATATCACTTTTATCACGCCCACAATTTTAGATTAGTCTAGTTCACTATCAAAAAAATGAGAAATTTTAGCTCAGCTAATTAGAGTACCAGGAAATCTAATCCTGGAGTCGTGGGTTCAAGTACCATACGCGCCAAAAAATGTTCTCTCCCTATTTTTTTTTTTATATCGCGAGTGACTTCTCCTAAATCGATGTGTAGTATGAAATGTATACTGTAATCTTTTGTCGATGCTGTCGTGACCCGTCACACTCGTATATTTCAACATGTGATCAAATTACAGGTGTGGCGGGTCAAGAGCATTCGGCAAACAAGCACGAAGATCTACGGAGACATATGCACCGGCTCGATCCAATGAACCATGTGAGCCACGAAGAAAACATGGCCAAAGACCGTTCCTTGGGGCACCCAGAGAAAAGCAAAGTTCCATATCTTGACAGCCACATCCCGTCAGATGCACCAGAATGTAGTACGGTCGTAAAATCGCTATTACAGTGTCTATCTCGCAAAAAAGACACATCTTGGCAACAGGACGACGAATCTGATCCACTGATAGGCTTCTTCGTGAACATGGCTAACACCGTCAAACGCTTTTCAATTGACGACCAGGTGAAAATCAAAGAGGCCCTCTTTAAGACTGTTTCGGCTCTAGAATTGCAGCATAAGCGACACGTTCCATTAACACCTGGACGTATTCCGATAGTTCCTGACTTCTTCCTCAAGAAACATCGCAGTGCAATAAAACAGCCATTAGCTATACTAAAGCCAGACAAAGGGAAACTTAGACTCAAAAAGAAACAATTAAAATCAGCTATTAAGAAAAAGTCATATGACCAATTAGTTAAAAGCGTAGAGGAAGATATTAAGGAGCTAGTAAAAGATCTACATAAAAACATAGAATGGAAAACTGTCGCCCCTTTGAGGCGAAACAAAAATGAGAGTGTAATCAAAGAAGAAGTATCGAAACCATTACAAAATCATTCTTCTTTGTCATCTGATTTTAAAAGTGAACAGTATGAAAATAATTTAATAACAAATAATGAGGTAGAATGGACGTCAAAGGATGAATTAAATCCCAGCAACGCAATACCTGAGCCTGATTTGTTAGTTTTAAATGAGACTTTTCCAACTTTAACGAATCAAACTTCTAAAAATAGCGAAAATATGGAGCTACGCAGTAATGAGATAGTAAATAGCATATCTGGAAACAATGATCTCGAACTAGCTGTAAAAGAGGATCATGTTTTAGTTAAACTAACATCGAATTCTGAACAGCAAGTTCTGAATATGTCTTTTCCAACAACAAAGAATCAATCTTCCAACATTCAACAGAATTTACCTTTGTTTGAGAATATAACTAACAATGTTACGATGTCTTACGAGCAACGTTTGACTTCGATAGGAGAAAACAATTCAACAAACAAAATCCCAGCTATTGGTAAACTGGATTCAAACATATCTTCCCTAAGTGTCGAAAGTCGTGCTTCCGAAAGTCAAGGCTATGTGCCAGTATATCAACAAAATGACGAAAAGGCTAATAAATCTTTGTACGATAAGCTTAACTTGACCAAGAAAGAAGATAAAAGTTACAGCAATATAACAGCTGAGCTTGATGAGCTGACTTCAGCATTTAATCAAGATTTGACGCAAACAAACAATGGATCAGAAAGCAAGAATGTAGTTTTAGATCACGAAAATTCTAAAATTGTTGCAGAATTTCCAGGACAGAATCGAACAGAAGATTGGTTTCTTCTGATGATGAATGCAACAACAGACGGAAAATTGGAAAAAAAATTAGCTTTAGAACTGCAGCATTTGCTAAAGAATGTAAGCTTGGAACAACTTGATCTAGCAAGCGATCCACACAATAGGCATTTGCTGAAAAGTTTGTATTTGGAGCCGCAAGCCACATTAGACATAAAGCTAAAAAACATGACGAAAAATATAAATAATAGTGTAACACCGCCTCTTATGAGTTCTACAGTGAACCCCATAGAAAACGAAACAGCAAAAGATACGAGTGAAACAATGAATCAACCAACAACAACTACAGATGCAACATTAATAAAAATCTCAAGAAACATGCCCCCCTCAAATGGCACTTTAAAGACGTTCGTAATAAAAGTTAAAATGAGTCCTGAAGATTCAAAGATAGTGGATGAAAATGTTAAATTAGAAGTGCAGAAGTTAAAACAGTTCAAAGAAGAGCTAGGACAGGCATATTAGCAAGCCTTATTATCTTACCCCCTTATTCATACGTGTGATTCGAAGTCAAGTGACAGAGAAGAGCCTCGCGGTAGCGTACAAAAATGTTTCTTATTTCTTTACAGTTAAGAAATGTTTTTACTCGCTCCCGCGAGACTTTTCACTTTCGCTTAACTTTCGATCACGTTTATAAATAAGGGATATATAATACATTAACTAACCCTGTAATGAAACCAACAAAGATAAAAAACATCGCGACAATTTTAAGGCAATGAGATAATTTCTAATGTCTAATGCTGTTAGAAATTTCAACTACTTAACCCAAAAATATCAAACATTAGACATTATACACCAGAAAGATGTAGTTTAAAGAAACTGCTCCAAGAAAGACAATTGGCAACAATGCTGTCTTAGTTTGTTGTTGCTACAACTATAGAAATAAAGTTGGTTTCAGAATAAATCTCTGTTTTATGTTTCACTTTAGTTTGACCAGCTTCTGCTGACATCATTTCATTTCCATGTTTTAATTTATTTACTTTACTTATTTATGTATGAAGCACTATACTTTTCGTACCATCGAAGACTCCCCCCGTCCTGATTTCAAATGACGTGATATTTAGAGAGCCCCAAAGGAGATCAATTGTTTTTTTTTTTTGTTAAAATTATACCTTTCGGGAAAGGCAAAGGAATCTATATTTACTTAACCTTACTGATTGATACCAGGGCGGCTATTTCACTAACCACTGTCGCCTGAATGGCGATTGAATGAGAATGGTGACGTTTTTATCCGTTCAGGTGGAAAAATTCACAACTTCGAAACATCATACACCTGATGACAACCGCCCCAACCAGCAGCACCACCGCCAGCTGTACGGTAAGTTGCTTACTTCCTAGCAACTTAACATTTAGTTGGCAGTGGCACCCTCAGTCAAGGTAGCTGTCATTATATGTATGAGGTTTACACAGTTCTAAATTTCTACACCTGAAATGAAGTGGTCTTCATTGTCTTGACGTAATTGATTAGTGGAATTACGCTCTCCTTAGAACTATAAATTATCTAAGAAATTATTTCCTACTGTACAATTTATTTTCTGATAGAATTCGGCCCAGAGAGTTCAAGAATAGACCAGGGGAATCCATTCTTAAAATACATGAGAGACAAGAAACTGGGGAACTTCACTGGGTTCGCTGCTTGCGTTATGGACATACTCAGCAAGAAGAGCGAAGGTGACATCTTCAACCTCGCTCTTGGATTCAAGAAGGCTTTTTATTCGTAAGTCTTCTTCTTCTTATCGTGTATGCGAACTTGGCTAACCCTGGTGTCAGAGTTTTCAAACCGCATAATGGCCTCTGACTTGGTTTTACGGATTTCTAATTATCACGGATTTATGTACGGATTTCCCTTGCTCAATGGTAAAGGAAAATGTCGTGGTGAAACCTGCACGTCTGAGAAAATTCGTTTTCGCGGTCCTCCAACCCGCATTGGGCCAGCGTGTAGTGGTGGACTATGGCCTAAATCCCCTTCATGTTTCGAAGGGTATTAGGGACGTATATGGGCTGGTAAAAAAAACACATCAATCTGTTAAATTATTATTTCACTAGCTGATGCCCGCAACTTCGTTTGCGTGTTTTTTTTTGTACAGAGTACACAGATTGAAAACTTACGTGATTTAGATTTTTACATACAAAAGTTTTTTCCCGCTAACTCCCGTTCCCGTGGGAATATTGCAATATCCTGTTGGAACTAAGCTTTAAGTTTACTAAGATACCTGCATGCCAAATTTCAAGCGTCTAACTTAAGTGGTTTAGATTTTTCATACAAAAGGATTTTCCCGCTAATTCCCGTTCCCGTGGGAATTTCGGGAATTCCTTTCTTAGTGCACCTCTACGGTACCTAAGCTACGTCCCTTCCAAATTTCAAGTGCCTACGTTTAGCCGTTTAGGCTGTGCGTTGATATGTCAGTTAGTCAGTCAATCAGTCAGTCAGTTTCTCCTTTTATATATTTAGATTAGATTTCGGCTCGCTCGCTTTTTGTTTTTTTTTATTAATTTTCAGATGGCAGACCACGGCAAGTCTCAATTACTTCGGGCAACCTTTTTTAAACCACGTGGAATCATATGTCTCCGAAATGGACAAACTGACTCCATTAGAAATGAACCGTAAGTACTCAAGTCAAAATAGCTTTATTTCATAGAAAATTTAGGATGTTATTTAAAATAAGTCAAAGTTACATTAATATTTAAATACATTCACACATCTTCTTCTTCTTATCGTGTAGGTATAGTCAAGTATGTAGCGAACTTGACTAACCCTGGTGTCAGAGGTTTCAAACCGCACAATGGCCTCTGACTTGGTTTTTAATTTTTTCCACATTTTTTTGTATTTTTGTTACGCGATAACTCCACCAATTTTGTTAGAAAGCGTAGGGGTCATCCACATATTACGTCACAGCGTATGGGGGAGGGGGGGTCATACCAAACGTGACAGTACATGTTAAAGAGATGCCAAAAAAGCGTGACATAGGGGGGCGTGACATTTAAAAAAGTCAAAATTTAGCGTGACGTAATATGTGGACGGCGGCGGCGGCGTCTCAACGGCGGTGGAATGATAATTGTGACCACTTCACTAAATTCGTCTTTTCGGATTTATGTACGGATTTCTAATTATCACTTGCTCAACGGTGAAGGAAAACATCGTGATGAAACCCGCCCGTCCAAGAAAATTTTCGAAAGACAAGTGGTCCACCAACCCGCATTAGGCCAGCGTGGTGGACTATGGCCTAAATCCCCTTTCGAAGGTTGGAAAAGTTGTTCAGTTTCATGGACTGATTAACTACCCGAGAGGTTGAAAGAGAGATACCTAAAGCCCTGTATGTTCTATGAAAATAAAGTATTTTTGACTTTTTGACTTTTGTTTCAGACCATGCAGTGATGATATACCATCTCATCGAGATGAAGGAGACGGCCTTAGACCCGACCCTCAGAGCCATCCTGAACTACACCGACAGTCTCTACACGATATATGACATGGGCAAGATGCTGGCGCTTTTGGAGAAATTGGTCCATTACCCTTCAATGGAACAGGATAGTCAGAAGTTGGCTGACGACCTTATAAGGATTGTAAGATGTTTAATATTCTTCTTCTTTTCTTTTACTAGCCCATATACGTCCCCACCTCAGGGCACGGGCCTCCCTTCGAAACACGAAGGGGATTTAGTCCATAGCAAATTTTAACATTTTTTTTATTTATTTTTTATTATAAGATGGGTTAACTCTTGACCATAAGGTCAAAGATGAGGTCGACGATGGAGCGAGTTAACCCAGAAAATGCCTATAAAGGCACTGGTACTCCCACGCACCGACGGAACACAGCAAGCTGTTTGGCGTCGGACTTCGGTAGGAGGGTGGTCGCGAACCAGACGGCCCTTTACAGAGCCTACCACACCGCATGAGACCATAGCACGACACCTCAGATTCAGAAAAAAATGAAGTGTCGTTGCCTGGGATGGATTACTAGGAGGCAGGTCTCATTTGTGTCTCCTTAGTCGCCTCTTACGACACCCACGGAAAGAGATGGTGTGGTGTTATTCTCAACCGATCACCACACGGTTAAACTTTTTATTTTCGAAAAGTTAAGCAGCTTATTTTATAAAAATTTGGCATCCTGACTCTGGAAATACAAACCATTTTTATCAATCAGCTTTAGTTTTCAAGATATGGCGTAGGTATCCGTAATTAAGTAAAAAAACACAAAAATTCACAATCAAAATGAAGCCAAGTATCGAAATCCACCAAAAATATTTTTTTAACAACTTTCGTAAACTCGTGGTAGGTGTTATTTCAAACTCCAGCAGTAATCCACAGAAGAGCTGTGTATGAACAGTAAAAGCTGATAGAAACGGCTGGTAGATTCAGATTCACTGTATTAAAATATAGCGGAAAAATGAAGAAAACTCTCGGCAAATTATAAAATGGAAAATTTAGTAAATATGTGAGTCCACCACGCGCCCACAATGCGGGTTGGTGGACCGCGCGCCAAGTGAAAACGGATTTTCTTAGACGTGCGGGTTTCATTACAATATTTTCCTTCACCGTAAATTTTAATAACTCTCAAATTATTTTTGTATAACCTCGACATTTATCGCTTATACAAGTGTCTCAAATAAAATCAAAAAGAAAGAAATTCCAAAATTTAATTTTAAAAGTGAAATAGTCGCAACTCTAGTAATCAGTTGCACGGTTTGACATTTACAAAATGAAAGTTTCATATATATTTTTTTTTTTGTTAAGTTTATCCCTTTCGGGAAAGGCAAAGGAAACTATGTCCATACAGCCATGTCTTCAGTGAAAAATCTTCTTTCTTGAACTTAACCTAAGCCCTAAGCTCCTCATGTTCTGCGTAAAACCGGGTAGCGTCTGTTTTACGAAAACTGGCGGCGAGAAGCACAACCGCGAGGATCTTTGTCGGTACCAAACGGAGCAGAAACACTGTTATCACTTGAATTTTTAATCACTACACGAATTTTAGTCAATTTACTGCATAATATACTATCACTATTACACATTAAACAACTTTTTCACGCCGAAAACGAAAATTCAATTGACAAAGCAACCGCTCACGCCGAGTTCCCGCCAAAGACCCCAGTTTCATATAATTAATATGACATACTTGTCAATTTGTAATAGAGCTGTGCAATAAGCTTAATGTTAATTAATTTTGAATTATTATTATTTTTTGGTTTTTTTGAAACACCTTGTATAACTCTTTGACGGCTGAACCAATTTTGATCAAGTGTAGCTAAGAACCATCTCGATCACGTCAGCTTTCAAACAAAAAATCGCATCGAAATCGGTCCATCCGTATGGGAGCTACGATGCCACAACAGACTCACGTTGCTTGGATTTATTTTTTATTTTTCAGAAGTTTATCTCTTTTTTAACCCCCGACAAAAAAGAGGGGTGTTATAAGTTCAACGTGTCTGTCTGTGTATCTGTCTGTGGTATCGTAGCTCCCAAACAGATGAACCGATTTTCGTTTAGTTTTTTTTTGTGTCATAGATAATTTTATCCCGAGCGTTCTTTGCCATGTTTCATGAAAATCTGTTCAGCCGTTTAAATGTCAGGGGTGATTCAATTTTTTTAATTTTAGTGTTATGTTTTGTTTATACAGGGTGTCCCAGAAATCGTGGATCAAACTGCTACGAGGAGGTAGCTTGACTAATGTCCTATACATAAAAAATATGAAAAAAAAATTGTTTTTACAAATAAACACAAAACGCAATAATTAGAGCTGGAAGCTTAATAAAATTTGATGATTTTCCCGTTTTTCTGATATTCTGATATTCTTTTTTTTATGGTCATATGCGTTTTATTTTTTATGTATAGAACATAAGTCAAGCTACCTCCCATAGCAGTTTGATCCACGATTGGGCCACCCTATAAATATTTTTTTTGGTACTGGCAGAATATCAGCGCTACAGCCTCGCCGCTGTAGCAAATGCTGAGTCAGCGCTTTTTTGGATCTTTGTGTTTAATTTTAAGTTAGATTAAAGAAAACATACTGTCTCATTTATTCATTCGTACACAGATACACAACTCAAACTTTAACACCCCTCTTTTTTGTCGTTGGCTAAAAAGCACCTCTTAAGAGGAGCGTCTCAGTTTGGACTAGCGTCTCAGTTGTTTTTCATGCTGTCTCGATGTCGACCAACCGCCTCAGACTTGTGCGAAAGGGACAATTGCAGTTTTCCGGCGAAATGCCGAGTTTTATTTCCAAAATTATGAGTTTAGGCGTCAATGAATTCCTACCCTAAAAACTTAATAAAATCGTACGTTTTTAGTCTCTATCGATTTGTAAGCATATGAACGAGGTTCGTACATTTTTTTTTTTCAAAATTGTTCTCAATTTTTCAACAGTCACCTCTTAAATGTTGATAATTTTTTTGGCGAAAAATGCTGAATTTTAGTCTCAAATATCTTTTTGCCTACTAAAAATAACAAAAAATCAAAACGTACGGACCTAGTTTTTGGTGTTCCTGACACTATACCAAAATTTCACAGGGATCCGTTGAAGTTTAGGGGATGGAATCCATTGACGCCGTTTGTATGGGGAAAAAACACTGAGACGATCCTCTTAAGAAATAACGCTTTGTCAGTTTGTATTGCGCTATCCTGCTCTATTCGTCGATATTCTACTTAATTCTTCTTAATTGAAAAAAAAAATTAAAACAATGGAGTCATTAAAAATATAATACTTTTGTTATTATTTTTTTTACTAAGAATGAGTTCGCTCTGGACCACAATCTAGCTCAGGGCGAAGATGCGGTCGATGATGTAGCAAGCTCGCCCAGAAAAATGAGCTTTTGCAGCTTCTGAGCCCTCTCCGCGAAGTACCTACTTTTTTTTATCGGATTAAAATACAATAGGGAATATGCATTTATTTTTAAAATACATCGCTAAATAATTATTTTAAAAATATCAACCATGAAATAGTAGGTACATTATGATAGTGTCCTTTACACCCTGTATTTGAATTACATGCGTAGGTATTCCCTATTTGTAAATCCTTTCAGACTAATGTCGGCCTCTATGCTACATCGCGTTCGTGCTAGCCCCAACAGCATTCTGTCTGTACTGTCACACAGGTGGGATTCCCTGCTGCTGCGGCACTGGATGCGACTGCACACCAGTAGTAGTCGGTAGTCGTATAGGGCCGCGCGCGAAATTTTATTTTGTTTATAAGTGTGTTGTGTTGTGTGTATTTTTTGTTACTAACATTAGGTATAAGTTTTTTGTAATTTACTAACAACTATGGATGTATAATCCGAAATAAATGATTATTTAATTTGATTTAATTTAATGAATGTATTTCTTCAGGTGTTCATAAACCCGTCTAAAAGGATGGGTTACGGCGAGAACCGAACCATTCTGGTAGAAGCCCTCAACTACTGGATGTCCGAGAAATTCGGGGGCAAAGTGCGCTTCCCGGAGATTCCAGACGAACAGGAGAAAGTCAGCAGACGCGATTTTAGAACTGCTGCTAAGCCGTATGTATAATAAACATAAACGCTACACACTCAAAGGCCCACACTAATGATTACCCTTGTGTCGTGGGTCTCTTGAAATACACACAAACACCCATAACCCGAGAACAAACATCTGCTTTTTACACAAATGTCTGCCCCGACCGGAAATCGAATCCAGGATCTGTCGATCAAGAGGCAGCGCAACCACCGCTCGACCAAACTGGCCGTCATATAATTGTATCGTATTTGTAACCGACTTCAGACATAGGAGGAGGTTCTCAATTTGACTTTAATAAGGGACCATCCATAAATTACGTCACACGTTAAGGGGAGGGGAGGGGGTCGACAAAGTGTGACATTGTGTGACAAGGGGGTGGGAAGGGTCATAAGTTTCGTGACGTCACATTTCAAAATGTGCTATGAGTATTAAAACGCGTTAATTATTAACGACAAACTTAACCTCCTCAGTCCCAAGCACTCTTTTTACGTTTTTACTTTGGTTGAGACAATGAGTTTTGAGTTCCCAAAAAAAAAACAACTCTTTAAGTACTGCTTTTATTAGAAAATTCCAAAAAATTTAAAATATGCAAAATATGTGACGTTACGCTGGGGAGGGGGGAGTCTTACAAATGAGACCAGCTGTGACAAGGAGGGGGGAGGGGGTCAAAAAATCATGAAATTCATGTGACGTAATTTATGGATGGCCCCTAAAGACTAACCCAATATTTTTATACATCAGCGCTTGCGTCAAATCCGGTAGTTCTGATTTTTTGCAGACTTGTTCATGATGTTGGCCCAACGAATAATCCAAGTTTGTGACCTCGTGCGCCGAACGCAACTTTACCAAAATTCGGAAAAGCCGCGAAAATTTCAGATCTTTTTCGTATTTTAGCGATTATAACCCTAAAGGACTAGTTTTTAATGATACTTTTTCAGGACGTTTTTAAAGAAGACTAAATTCGCTACAATATGACACTAGAATTGTCTCTGTAGACCCAATACTTTCCGAGGTTAATTAAGCCTTTGAAAGTTTATATTTTTTTTGAACTTCGCAATTTTTTGCAATATTTTAAAATCCACCTTGTATTCAATATTTCAACCTGTAGCCTTAAATGAGAAGCGAGTTTGTAGTAGTGGATGGCATCTACTTCACAAAGTGATGTGGCCTTAAAGCTCATCACTTGGTGCTATAGCTGACAGATACATTATAGTACACTAGCTTTCCGCCCGCGTGGACTACAGGTTATATCGTGCCCAACTGTGGGATAAAATGTAGCCTACGTCCTTTCTCAGGCTTTAATCTATCTCTGTACCAAATTTCATCAAAATCGGTTCTGTAGTTTAGGTTATAACCGCTAAGATATAAAAAAGATCCGAAATTTTCGCGGTTTTATCGATTTTTGACAAAGTTGCGTTCGACGCACGAGGTCACAAACTTAGTTAATTAATTGGGCCAACATCATGAACAAGTCTGCAAAAAATTAGAACTACCGAATTTGACGCATACAAACCCCATACTTTCAAACTACAGAACTACTTGATTATACTAGCTGACCCGACAAACATTGTCCTGTCTTAAATTTTCTAATGTTCCGCTCAATTTTCTTATTTTTTTTCTTTTGTAAGAACCATCTCCTAACCTGACAATAACAAACACAACAAAAAAAGAATTTGCTGGCCACGCGTGATGCGATGGCCAAGGGAAATAGAGATTTATTTTTAAATATACTTATTGCTATAAATCAATGAAGATATTTATAACTAGCTGATGCCCGCAACTTCGTCTGCGTGTTATATGTATTTTTATAGACCGAGTTTGTACTTTGACACAACTACAGATACATGAATTGCCGTTTTTTATTGAAGCAACTATTTCGTTCATATTTTCGTTATATGAACGAATAGCAACTATTTCGTTCATATAAGGAAAGCAACTTCTAAAAACATTTTTTATTTGAAAACTTGGCTAACTATGTCATATAAGGTTGATACTTAATACATTACTTTGGATCTGAAAACAATGGTCAAACATAGTTGTTTCCTCTATCGCTTATATTTTCTATACCATTGTTACTGCTTTTGATAGATTAAGGTCCGTATTATAGAACGCGACTCAGACTCTGATCTATACTTAAGTAGCAGTCGTTTTTGATTTTTTGATACTGAGAGAAATAGACAATCAACACTTAACATAAGTCAGTGGTGCCTCTAAAACATCTTGTTGTCTTAACAATCCCACAAAAAGTGGTTAATTAATATTGTATTTCGCGTTTCTGTGAAAAACGTAAGGATTTTGTAAGTACTTATAAAAAAACAATTTTGATAAAATAAAAATATGTGGAGTAAAAAATTTACGAAAATTGTATGTTGAAAGACCTATTACTTAGGTAAGTACAATAAATGGCACACGAATTCCTTAGTGCTAATTACGGACTTATTTTTGATTTTCAGTGGAATAGAAGTTTCTGAAACAGGTCACCTATGTCAGTATCTAAGACAACCCCCGTGCATTTGAGATTTCAGCTAGCACGCTGCTTTTATTGTGCTTTGCGATAATTGTGTAAAAATGATTCAATAAAAAATTAAATTTAAGATAGAAATGACTAAGCTTTTCCCTTCAATGGACATTTGTAGAAATAAGCAAAGGTGTCAGTGCTTGATCCAAACTAAGAAACTTATTAGAATAGTAATATTATAATTTTTATCCATGGCTTTACGCAATGCTACGCTTGATGTAAACTAAAATCAAAAAATCAATAAATAGCCCTTATTTCATGTCAGAACATCAAAGCCATAGATCAAACCTATATAGACCATATTCATAGTGGTTTTAATTTTTTTTTTTAATTTATCCCTTTCGGGAAAGGCAAAGGAAACTATGTCCATACAGCCATGTCTTCAGTGAAAAATCTTCTTTCTTCAACTTAACCTAAGCCCTAAGCTCCTCATGTTCTGCATAAAACCGGATAGAGTCTGTTTTACGAAAACTGGCGGCGAGAAGCACAACCGCGAGGATCTTTGTCGGTACCAAACGGAGCAGAAACACTGTTATCACTTGAATTTTTCATCACTACACGAATTTTAGTCAATTTACTGCATAATACACTATCACTATTACACATTAAACAACTTTTTCACGCCGAAAACGAAAATTCAATTGACAAAGCAACCGCTCACGCCGAGTTCCCGCCAAAGACCCTAGTGGTTTTAATAAAACAAATGTCAATTGTCAGTTTCTATTGAGTTTCCCGCCTTTAAAAATAAGAAATGTATTGAAAACACCGGCTGTACGGCCATAGATTCCTTTGCTTAAAAATAAAAATAAGCCGTTTTATTGTTTTCAAAAAGTGATATCCTGAAGATTGAATAATGTCATTTAGTTAGGGCCGAAAGACTAAATACTTAATCAACTTCGTTCTTATTAACACTGTGTTAAGTATTTAGTTTTGGTTCGTTAAAAAAGTGCAGAATAGTCGAACTATTAATGGGGAAGCTGACAAAAGTTTCGATATTTTAGATATTATACGCCTATAATCCTCGTTGGGGTAACATAAGTCACATAACTTTACATGTCATGAAAATTTAAAAAATGGCATATTGTTTATGAGTATATAATACGTTGTCTAAATTTTGCAATGCACGGACGGCCCCAACTCAGGTTACCACACGCGTGCACTCTGTGCTGTTGTGATAAGAGCGGTTCTGCAATGAAAATGGAGTAACCTGATGCGCTGGCCTCTGTACCAACAATTTTTTGTTCAGTGCCAGTTCAGCACAGAAGTTTTTGTTTTATTTTTGGATATTTGTGGGTCAGTTACAATAATTTTAATTTCTTCCGACTCACTTATATTCGACGATAGCTCTTAAAAATAACATCTATCTAATTATAGAGCAGCGCCCTCAGATTTTCTTTATAAATTACTTTTTTAAAGGTGAATTTATGAAGTTAGAAAAAAGTTATTACCTACAAAGAAAACTCAATAAGTAGCATCATGGCAGAATACCAGCGCTGCAGTCTGGTACTGCAGCAATATGCTGAGTCAGCGCCAATTTGATTGGCATGATACAGATAACACGGTGTAAAATAGTTTTATAAAATTATTTGTTTCTGTTTCTTACTCTGTTTACTTCATTGTTTGCTTGCTGATTCATGTTTACTTGTATGTTTGTTATTTGTCTATTACTGTGTTGTGCTGTTTTATGTCAATTGAATAAAGTGTCAATCTATCTATCTATCATAAAATCAATTAATTAGCACTTCACACTGTAACTTTCTGCACTAAAGTTTCCCTCGTATGGTTTGTTTGAACCCAGAAACCGTCGATTTACAGGCTGTGTAACTCTACTTCTCAACCAAATTTCCGACAAAGAATTAAGAAAGGATCTTTTATACAAAATATCTCATAAATCTCAATCCGGTCCTTTTATCAGTGCAAACCATACGAGGGAAACTTTAGTCCGGTCCTTTTATCGTACTCATAGACATAGGAAAAATAAGTTAAATATCAACACTGTCTAGCTAAGAAATATTGCTTTATTTTTCATACAAAAAGGTGTGTTTGAGAAGCTATAAAAGCATACTCGAGACACATGGAGGGATATAATTTTAAGATGAGCAAGTGTTAAACCTGAATTTCCAATTCTCGTCAATGAATTTTGTTTAAATTGTTTTTTTTTTAAACGTGACGTAAACGAAAACAAAAATGCACTTTTTTCTGCTTTTTGTATGAAAATGGTGGAATTAGCGCAATTTTTTTTTTTCATTTTAGTCACGTTTTCACAAATTTCAAGAAAAATTAAATTCATTGATAAAAATTGAAAATTCATGTTTAGCACTTGCTCATCTGAAAATTATATCACTCTGTGTATCTCAAGTATGGTATTATAGCTTCTCAAACAGACCTCTTTTGTATGAAAAATCATGCAATATCCCTAGGCAGTGTTGATGTGTATATTTTTCTATGTTTGGCGTAAATAATAGAAAGAACTTGAGAAACATTGAATTCAGTTGTAAGTGCCTATTCCATTCAAGGGTTGCCCTTGATTTTGATGGGATTCCATCAGATCCTGACTTGGTGACAATAAGACCACTTCTGGAGTATACTCTTTCGAACAAAAAAAAGAATTTTGAAAATCGGTCCAAATGGCGGAGAAATCGGTGAACATACATAAAATAAAGATATACAATGGTTTAAGATTTCGTAGTCTTCCTTTCATTTAATTTACCAAGTTTGTTAGAAAGATTTAATCCTTATAATTGACCCTAACGATCGACGCAATAAAAGTACAGGGTATTCTTACAGATTTTAGTCGGTTCGATTCCCGGTTGGGGCAAGCGAATTTTCGAAAATTCTTGAATTCAGTTTTCTTTCTTTTCAAAAATAAAGGAATGTTTTCTTTGAGTACAAATTTTCTATCTACAGTATTAAGAGTGCTTTCCCTTCAGGTGGCATTACAAAATTCCACACTGTATACAGTCGAACATAAAACCTCCTCCTTTTTGGAAGTCGGTTAAAAAGTAATTCAAGTGATACAGTGTATCTGCTCCGATCCAGCGGCAGTGCTTCTCGCCGCCATAGTTCTTCGTAAACAAAACACTATCGGCTTACGGAGAATGAGAGAAGTAAAGAAATATAAATTGAAGACATAGCTAAGAAATACATACCTATATTGAAGACCTGGCTGTATGGATGCGGATTCCTTTGCCTTTCTCGAAAGAGATAAATTTTAAAAACAACATGTCCTTGCTTTTAGCCCATGTATATGTCAGAAATACGTTGATCTTTAAGGTATGAGTAAAATGTTCTGAAAAACACCTAGCTTTGAATTTTTTCAGGGGTTTTTGTTGTTGGTTTTATATTTACTGGCTAAATTTCGAGATTTTATGTAGCCTAAATGTTGACCGGGGATATAAGGTACCCCTTTGCAAAATTTCATTTAAATCGGTCCAACAGTTACGGAGATTAGCCCGTGCAAACAGACAAACAGACAAACAGACAAACAGACAAACAGAGAAACAAAAAAATCTAAAAAAATCGGGATTTGTTTTATTTCTTTTCTTACATCCCCCTGACTCGGTTTTTAGCATTTTTTTTCTATGTACAGAAATTCGACCTCTACAGTTTTCTTTTATGTATAGATTTTTTGAAACGCTAGGAGAAAGAAGACACAAAGAAATCGAATACTATTTTGCTTACATTTTTCAGAACACCAATCCAGAAAAATACCAACCCCGACAAATTTTCCGTCCCAGTAGCCGTACCAGTCCCGAGAAAAATCATGAGAAAAATGTCTTCTGATACACGAACCAGATTTAAGCTTACAACCAGGAACTTCTACGAAGATGTCAAGGCAAACCATGATAACTTACGGTTGAAATATAACGAAGACGAAGATGATATGAAATACTACATAAGTAAATCATCAAAGAGTAATATAGCTTCTAATAAACAACCTCCGAATAAAGTTACTACAAGAATTCTTAAAGGGTATAACAATGATGGGCAGAGGAATAAAAATACAGGCTATTCCAAAAAAATATTGCTTACTACTGAAGACACTAAACTAAATCCTAGAAGACGTCAAGATTCGAAATATCTTATAAGGTCTACTATAAATCACAATATAGATTCCATGACAAAATCTACTATTAGGTCAAGACAATACTCTACAATAAAAACGAAGAAAATTAATAACATATACACCAATAGGCAAACACAAAATGGTAGGCCAGCTTCTGATAAAGCTACTTCCAACAACTATAGGAGAAATTATAACAGTCAACAGAAATTTGACACATATTCTATGAAATCATCAACTGAGACAGATCAGTTTGGAAGATCTGATGGTAACAGAAGACGCTACAATAGCCACCAGTCGAAAGATTATACGATTGAGAAAGATAATGACAATTTCGGTGCAGGAATTGGAGGACTGACAGACCTTGAACAGGATGACTTTAGCTATGGAAATTTATCATCAGAAATAGAGTTTTTGAATAAAACTAGAAGGGATTTAGATTCTAGTTTGTCTGCTGAAAAATTGGTTGGTTCTGCTGCTGCTGCTTTTCCGCGTAAGTACGAGTATTATAGTTTATTAAATTGATGCTTTGCCTTCTCCAACAACTTTGTTCACTGCAACCATAATAGTTTGACAGAGAAAAAACAAAGTAAAAAGTAATACTTAAAAGTTAAAATTGGTAAGTATGAGGCTCTGCTAATTGTGATATTCCGCCAGTATCCCATTGAGTTAATGTTAAAAAATTAAAAAAACCCGCATTGGGCCAGCGTCGTGGACTTTGACCTAAATCCCCTTCGTGTTTCAAAGGGAGGCCCGTGCCCCTCTGTGGGGACGTATATGGGCTGGTATAAAAAATAAAATAAAAAATATATTTCAGAACATTAAAATCCATGTATTACTCATTACAATACAATACTAACATATTAGAATAAGGTACAACGTAAAAGTTACATCATATAAAACAATAATTAAGATGGTACATAAGGCGACCAATACAATAAAATTAAAACTGAACTTAAGCGTTAAACTTTGAGCTCATTATTTTCACCCTATGTAAAATAACCAAAGCTCTAACGGTGAGGGAAAATATTGCGAGGAAACCTGAAGGCATGACTGACTGTGCAACTAACCTTGACACAATCCGGCAACATTTCAAGATTCAAGACATTTATTTGACATAAAACACTACAACACAAAGAAAATATAATAAAATAAAAAAACAGGACAGGAACAACACATTTCCCTGTGTGCAAGCTCTCGTAGAGGTCAAATGCTAATCGCTTCGCTGTATTTTTCGAACCAACTCTTAAAACCCCACTGATGAAAACTGGAACGGAGAATAGCTTAATTATCTGTAATTAATGTGGCAATCATGTGCAGAACCAAAGAAATTTCCCGACTTCTTACGTACAGTGCCGTTCAATAATGTAGTCATAGTTAAACCACTTAGCGCGTTCTTATGAACATAGTTGAAACGATTTCTCACGCACACAAGCTTGTAGCCTCCTCTAAGAACATAATTTTACTTAGCGACATCTCTTGGCTCCTTGGTGAGGTTTTTGTAGGAGGCATTATTCTAACATTTCACTGTCCTCCACTCACCGCTGCTGTTGAGTCATATCAAACAATCGGTAATGTAAGCATGACGTAGTGTATCTTTATTTTTTCGATCTTACTAGCGTTAAGTATGGTCCAGCGGATAAGCACTGTCCTAGCAGGGTGAAAGGTTTACGGTTCTAATCCCAGCCGACTAGTTTCTTTTTGTATTTTATTTTTGTTGATTAAAGCATTAATAACTATTTTCACACAAAATATTAAATTAATAATAATAATGTTACATTATTGCATCAGACGGTATTTGAATAAAACAAATATGAAATTCGACTCGGTAATTTTATTTCCTACTAACAAAATCACATTTTTGTTTCTGCAACTTGATCACTTACAGTTTTATTAAGGTTATAGCTTAAGAATTCGTTTTCGTAAAGAAAAGAGTATTGAAGCTAAACCTCAACCAAAATGTTAATTCAACTTCCACTACAAAGTCAGTAGATACATAGTTTTTAATAACAAAAGAATAAGTTATAGATCAATATTCACAATTTCACATATAACAATATTCAATTAAACTTGTTAAGCCTTAGAACCGATGAACTCCATTTATCTTCCGTATGAATCCATTATTTTCATACTTTTGCACCATACGCTGTGATTCATTGATAAGTCGCGAGCGTCCACTGCGCGGCCGAGAATACACGTTATCCTCATTCCGTAATGATTCACCCAACATTGCGTGGTCCTCCACTAAAACCAAAATAGCAAGATTAATATAATAAGGAACAAAAACCATGCACCACTAATAAAATGCATTAAAATAGTTAAGCTTACCATTTAGATGACATGTTTACGTTCTCAAAATAAATTATAAATTTAAAAAACAGTGTTATATTAAGTTAACGTTATGATACTCACAGTAAGACCAGTCTCATTAGCAATTTGGGATATATTATATCCTATATTGTGCAGCGCAACAATACGCTGCCTCTCCTGCAAACTTATAAAAAAAGAAATTACAGTAAACTGCCGATACGATAAGGACACACGAGCACCTTCGCTAATGATCTAGCAATGACAAACAGGTTGCTCATGAACACCGAATCGAACGAATCTAAACTAACTTCATGGCATTCAACTATGACTATAAAAATGTTTAAAAACCAAAACATATCTAACAAAACGTTGTAGCTATTAGGCGACAGTTGGGCTCGAACCCGCGCCTCGCTACAGCAGGCAGACGGTGTTACCGCTGCGCCACCAAGGCTTATACTTTGGGTCGTGAAATTATGCTTGTTATCAGAGCAACAAGCGTAGTGGGGTATGCGGTATACTGATTTGTGTCCATGTGTGAGTATATGAGCAGCCGCAAGCGATTTGTTTTCTGCGTTTTGTATTGACTACGCCTCCATATATGAACGTGATAGTACAACTATTATACGCTTCTTGTCTAATACATATTTGTTTTATATTCGCAGTCAGACACGCAAACGAAAAAAGACTTACACGGAAAATTCTAGAATATGACACAAAAAAGCATGCTACTGACTATGAGGAAAACTTAAGCGATGGCAGAAGAAGGCACCACCACAGACACCATCGTTCGCATCATCCACACCATTCACATCACAAACACAGAAAGAAAGTCTCACAAAGAGCTAGAGATAGGAAAAGGCATCAGAAAAGACATAAATCTGTTCACAATGTAGTCAGAGATAAACTGCGACAATCCCAAAAAATGATGGGACACTTAGATCACTCTTTTAAAAAAGAAAAAGCCTCCCATGAAAACAAAAGACACAAACGAAGAGGACATAAAAGGAAGAGACACCATAGACACAAGAGAAGGGGAAGGAAAAGACACAAAAGGAGGAGTGAGGAAAGAAGTTATGGAGCAGACAGACCTAACAACAAACATAGAGTTGACAAGAAAAGATTCGATGTTGTGAAGTTTACCCCTCAACAATTCACTTTCGAATCTCCTGCTGGTAGATCGCGGTTTACAACGATGCCTGAAATGATTATAACAACTCCTCCACTCATGGAAACAGGCATATGGACACCGCCGTCTTCTATGATAACCCCTTTTAATATTTTCAACAGTAATCCATATCCTATAATACCTTTAAACAAATCTGGTATGGTAAGGTCGTATCCAATGTCAAGTCCAGTACCAAAAAAAATGAACTGGGTTGAGAGAAACAAAAAAGAAACACGTCAAAAGATTTTGAGGAGACTTATCTCTAAGCGGATGGAAGCTAAACGGGCAGCGGAAAAGAAGAAACAAGATCAAATGAAAATAGAGGAAGAAAAAAATAAGCAAGAGCTACTTATGAAAGGATTTAAAGGGGCCGATAAGTGGAAAATGTCTTTGACACAACTGACGACCAATAATCCGAGTAAAGTTAGCATTCCTTTCCATCCTCAGAACAAGCAGAGACAGGAACCTGTATCTACAGAATCGAAGGATAGCGGCAGCACATATAAAGGGAACAGACGGAGACTGAGGTATGATGATCATCAAACAAAAAATAATGAAACGGAATTGGACGGTGATCTAAGTGTAGAAAACAATAACCCAACAGAAGTCAGTGGTCAGAGAGGGATAGAAGAAATAAGCAGTAAAGAATTAAACGCAAGAAGTACGGAAGATTGGAAATATTCACACAGACATCATAATTCGAAGAAAAAACTTAAGCATTTGTCTCTGAAGCAACGTCAACTGAGGAATTCTCCTATTTTGAGCGAAGAAAACAAACCAAACGATAAAGAATCTGAAATACTGAATAAAACGAATAGAATATTAAATAGCAATGTTTACCAAGAATTGAAAGAAACTTTTGAAGGAAGAATAGGTGAAATAAGCAAAAATGAAAAAGTTCGAAAGTTCCTTGGCCAACCAGCGCCTGCGCCATCATCGAAAAGTGATGAGGAGGATGTTCTAAGATCGAATCTGTACAAGGCGTTAGATAATTCGAAGAAGCAAGGAGATTCTCCTGAAATGCAAGATAACAAATACATCGACAAAAATGATGGACCTTATGGAAGATTGACGAAATAAGATTATATATTAGGTGTTTATAAATTAGCGAAAGTTTAGGACGTTAAGTAGTCCTAGGAAGTTTTTCACTTTATCCAAAGAACCACCTAAGCGGAGCTGATGCTGATTGAACGAATGATGAACGATTGGAATTATGTACATTGCTGTGTTTGATTCATGTCGTTAATCAAGGTCTCCTTATGAAGAAGCAATCGACAACATTCCATTCGTTTAATCAGCATCAGCTTCGCTTAGGTGGTAGCCCCCAGGACGAAATATTGGGTGACTGTAAATAATTCATCCCACGAACAGTCAATATGAAAAAAAAAATCGCATCTCTGTACAATTTGTACGATCAGTTGATTTGGTTTTGTATATGGCGACGAAATTTTTGACATTGGAAATGTCTTTCCGTTCGCTCCAATAGAGGCTCCGATTTCACGAAAAAGTGCGGTCCCCTTATATCTCGGAGAGTTGTGAAGATATAATATTTTTAAAAAAGACGCGTATTCACGAGAAATGTAAGGTGCAAAAAGAATTAATCGAGAAATTAAAAATAAAATTTATGGCTTCGGCCATACTATTTCGATAGTGAAAAAAAATCATTTTTTCCGAATTTTTGATTTTGGCGCTCGATATTTTGGAAACGAAGAATGACATCAAAAATTTGAGTGAAACTCCTCTGGACAATTTAGTCAGCTACAATTTGAGCCTAAAACAAAGACGATCGGGTTAAGGGTTTGCCCTGTAGCCTAACCTTTTTGAAAAAAGTCAGAACAACATTTTTTCGGATTCCGTAGATTTATATTTCCAATGTGCTCGATAGTCGCGTGAGGCACGAAACCTGTGATTTTTTTTGAGAATTTCGTATTTTGTTCCGTTTCAAGGGAAGAATTAGTCCTTAAAGTTTCGCTAATTAGCTACTCCATATAAATGTAAAATTTTACTTTAAGTACGCGCAGCTCGAGTACGATGGTGATAGCGCGCGGTATGCGCCGCGGTCCTACGTCAAAGTTTCAACATTGACAACGCCAGAGGGTGAGTATAAGCCTTTGCGCGGGGCCCTCGCGCAATCAAAGTGAAGTTGAGTCAGCCGAGTGGCGTGCCGCAAGAGTTTTCGCCATCGTGCTCGAACTGCTGGTATTTGGCACTTTCCCTAGTTAATCTGCAGATTAAAAGATGGTACGCAGAAAACAGTGAGCGAAACACTTTTACTATACAATACAATTACAATACTATTGTCCCGTTTTCGGCCCGTCCGTCCGCGCTCTTCTCTGTATTTGCGTTTTTCAAAATTTTTTGTGCAAAATGTCACCAGTCTTCTGTAACTTAAGTTGTGTGTTGATGGAATGGAGGCTTTTTTATCTGTTCAGGTGGCGAAGTTGAGAACTACTTAATTGTCATATACTTGCTGCCAACTACCCCGACCAGCAGCGCTACCGCCAACCGAACGTAAAGTTGCAAACTACCTGCAACTGAAAATTCAGTTGGCGGTGGCGCCACCAGTCGAAGCAGCCGTCATTAGATGTATGAAATTTTGATAGTTCTCAATTTCGCCACCTGAACGGATAAAATGGCCATCGACACACAACTTAAGTTACAGAATCGGGGGCCTGATTGCATTAAAATAAAACGCTAAAACGCTAACACACTCAAAGGCCCACAGAAAGGTTTTCCCTTGTGTCGTGGGTCCCCTGGAAAACACACAAAGACAAACACAAACACCCATGACCCGAGAACAAACATCTGCTTTTTACACAAAGGTTTGCCCCGACTGGGGATCGAACCCAGGACCGCCGATCAAGAGGCAGCGTCACTACCACTCGACCAAACCGGCCATTAAAGTAAAGTAATCTTTATTTGCAGTAAATATTGGTCTGCATTGGGTCTATTGACAACTCTAGTCTCTTATTGTAGCGAATTTAGTCCACTTTAAAAAAGTATCATCAAAAACTAGTCTTTTGGGTTATAATCGCTAAAATATGAAAAAGTTCCGAAATTTTCGTGGTTTTTTCGATTTTTGGCAAAGTTGCGTTCGACGCACGAGGTCACAAACTTAAATTACTCATTGGGCTAATATCATGAACAAGTCTGCAAAAAATTAGAACTACCTGATTTGACGCAAGCTCTAATGTATAAAGTTACTGGATTTTTTAGTGTCTTTCCTAATTTTATTTGAAATTATTTTATTTGAAATTGTTTTTTGGACTTTACCGTATGCTTGGTCGTTAGTCTTCAGATTACCTAGGATTTTTTCCTATTTTACGGACTCAGCCACATAGTCTCCAGATTAACTTAATCTGCACTCTTACTTCTTTCCCCAAGGCTTTGATGATATTCTGATTATTCCTTGGGGAAAGTTGTTCAGTTTTAGGGATCGATTCAAGTCTTGCTTGTTGATTTAATATAATATAATAAACACTCCCTTCGAAACACGAAGGGGATTTAGGCCATAGTCCACCACCATGCTGTCCCAATGCGGGTTGGTGGAGCTTGCGCCTTTCTAAATAGGCGTGCGGGATTTATCACGTTTTCACCTTGAAAAATAAATCCGTACATAAATCCCAAAAAACAAATTTAGTGGTACCCGTACTAGGATTTGAATCTGCAACTTTCTGGTTACAAGTCTGGCTTAGATATTTCATTACCAACTGGCTATCACTGCTCACCGAATATTGTTACTGAATATAACCATTTTTTTTAGTCTCCCCCCCTCCCTCTAATAGGTGCATTAAATGAGCATAGCTTGTATAGAATGAACTTATTTCTTGTTACTTTAGTTCTTTATAAAATTACTCAGTTCTATTAGAAAACTTTTTTCAAACAAGCCTAGGTATGCTTCAATATTTTGTTATTAATATGACCTAGATAAATTACATAAGTTTTAATAGTAATGATAATAAATCATTTGGAAATTGGGCCCGATTTCCTCTCTTTGTACGCACATTATTTGATTAAATTTATTTTTTTGTAATATTTGATATCGTTTTATTTTATTCACGCACCTACCC
The DNA here is from genome assembly GCA_949987775.1 of Aproaerema taeniolella. Taxonomy (NCBI): domain Eukaryota; kingdom Metazoa; phylum Arthropoda; class Insecta; order Lepidoptera; family Gelechiidae; genus Aproaerema; species Aproaerema taeniolella. The sequence goes on from OX465244.1 coordinate 891,180, forward strand.
GCAACGTGCTTATTCCGCCTGCCCCTTTCTGCAGATTTTATTTTTTACTGTAAGATGAGTTAACTCTTGACCTCAATCTTGACCATAAAGTTCAAAGATGAGGTCGACGATGGAGCGAGTTAGCCCAGAAAATGCCCATAAGGCGCTGATACTCCCACGCACCAACGGAACACAGCAAGCTGTTTAGCGTCGGACTTCGGTAGGAGGGTGGTCGCGAACCAGACGGCCCTTTACGGAGCCTATCACACCGCATGAGACCCTAGGACGACACCTCAGATTCAGGAAAAATTGAGGTGTGGTTGCCTGGGGTGGATTAAAGGAGGCATGTCTCATTTGTGTTTCCTTAGTCGCCTCTTACGACACCCATGGAAAGAAATGGGGTGGTGTTATTCTCAACCGATCACCACACGGCTGAAACAATATACAGACGCAAGCAAGTGAACTAACTGTTGGTTAGTTCTCTTCACTTGCTTGCGTCTGTATTTCCGAGCTCATACAACCCGAGTCTCTTTAAAGTTCGAGTGAATAGGCATCTTCTGGGTGAGCTTGCTACATCCTCGACCACATCGTCGCCCTAAAGCTAGATTGTAGTTAAGGACAAACCCATTCTCTGTTTAATTAAAAATAACCTTTTAGCCTGTACGATGTAGTACTCTCGCAGACCAGGCATCAATTTCACCTCTCGCACATACGGAATAATATAAAATTGGAGGTCCTGATTCACTGACTCAACAACGCCCAGCCCCAACCTATAGACCTAGAAAGGTTAAATTCGGCAAAAAGGTGTCTTTTGTGATGTAGGCAAGCACTAAGAAAGGATTTTTCGAAATTCAACCTCTAAGGGCGTTCAAAGTTTGTATGGAGAAAACAATTTTTTTGGACATTTTGACTCTAAACTTCGTCAAGATATACCTTGAAGCAAACAATCAGATACGAGATTCGCGATTTTGCGAAAATCATCCCCAAAGGGGTCAAGAATGAAATGGGTGTCTAAAAGAGTTCTTTGCGCGAGCGAAGCTGCGGGAAAAAGTACCTACGAAATAAGAACAGTAGAAATACAAAGGGGTCAATCCTCTAGCTCCGGGGTTCCTAACCTGGGGGTAATGGGGGTTTTGACGGCCGGTTTGGTCGAGTGGTAGTGACGCTGCCTCTTGATCGGCGGGTCCTGGGTTCGATCCCCAGTCGGGGCAAACATTTGTGTAAAAACCAGATGTTTGTTCTCGGTCATGGGTGTTTGTGTTTGTCTTTGTGTGTTCCAAGGGACCCACGACACAAGGGAAAACCTTAGTGTGGGCCTTTGAGTGTGTAGCGTTTAGCGTTTATAATTACCCCTGCGGGGGTAAATCAGCTATTTTACGGGGGTAACGAAGAACCGAATTATTAGAATCGTAAGAAAATTACAATTGTGAACCATAGGTATTATTCGTGGCACAAATCATATTGTTAGTAGCAACAAAGTCGAGAATCTTCAATTCTCTTTTGTACCACAGAGGTACACACAACAGCTCATTAAGCTATACATTTTGACTTTGACGTCGCCCTTATGCCACTCATAATATCGTTAGCTTTCGTAGTGCAAATGGGTGGCCTGACGTGCTGCTGTCTGTAGCAAACAGAAAACACAAAAAGAAATGTTTTTTCTTAAAAATAGACGATAACACATTGATTGTATTGTTTGATTTGATAATATTTTAAAGGGGGGGGGGGGGTAAAATCAATTTTACTCATAGGTTACAGGGGTAACAATATTATTAAAAAGGTTAGGAACCACTGACTCTAGCTAGTGACAAGAGTAACCGTAACAAACAACTTTAGCGCCTATTTTAACAAAAGAAACAACCAACCGGATATGTCGCATAAAGTAGATAGTTTTGGGAATTGGGACACTGGCTATTCAATTCTTATTGTAGTATTTGTAGTGCGGTTTGCATCCGCCATATTGACTTATGCATTTCGAACGGCAGTTTGTTATTGAGAATTGTTTGCTATTGTAGTTTAGGCAGGCGCTAAGCACTCGAGTATTTTTGCATTCAAAGACTTGTTTTTTTACGTAAATGAACTGGGCAGCATGGGATGGGCTATTGGTATTGATTAGGTAAAAATAAATGTTACTTTTTCTTTTGAATAACTGGCACAATAAAGCCGTTCCTTATCGAATAAGTAATTTCTTTGAGTGACGACAATGGAAATGATTTACCTAGATAGCCATGAGTAACTGTACTTTATGTTTATTTTTTTCACAAATATATATTAAACGTTATTTGGCATAAAGGCATATAAGCATAGACATAGAAATAAGTTAAATACCACTAGACTGGCTGTTGTCAAATCAAAAACGAGACCACTTGATTTTTGCCATTTTGGCGCTGTAGGCGGCAGCGGCAGAAAACCGAACTCGACGTAGTGAGGCCAAAAGTCGATTAGTCGATGTATTCCCAGCGGGGTAGGCAGGCAATCAGCTCAAGTTGTACTTTGCCTTAGTGCTTAGTACTTTGCCTTGGCAATCAGCTCAAGTTGTAATTTTAATAAGTGAGGACCAAAAGTCGATAAGTCGACTATTTATGTTCTCTAGCGGAATGTAGAGCTTAATTTTTTCTTTTTCCCCAAAGGTATGTAAGTATAGATGATCTGTTTTTCTTACAGCAGAGCGTCAATTTTTTGTAAACAATAAAACCATTTTCTCACATTAGCATGACTCAAACTAAAGAAATAAGCTTTATCTTTTGCGTTAGTTTCAAAAACAATAATATTTAAAGCTGTGTTACTTTATAAAAAGTTAAAGTATGTAATTTTTCAAAACTGGTACTCTTTTTTTCAGTTTTGAAATATTATTCAATAGTTCATAAAGCCTACTACTATCCCTTAGCGGGGATCGTGACATGTTTCAAGTAACCCTTATGTATAACCTTTACCTTGAACATTTTCTTCAAATATGTAGGAACACTACCAAATTTTAACAATTTCCTACTTCCTATGAAACAGTTAGGGTCAAAATGCTTCGAACATATTTTGTGGCTTTTCTTTGATGTCAAATTCTTCGAAACATTCATATTTTGAAGCCATTTTTTTTTAAAACTTCGTCGGTTGGAAATCTGTTGTAAGAAATTTGGTTGGTTAGGTATTCTGTCTTACTGTTCTTATGAAGATTAGTAAACTCTTAAATATTTATCTAAAATCATTCAAGAGCGTGTCGAGCGACACGCAAATTAATCAAACATTACTTGTTATCTTGAAAAGCTTAGGTACTAAGGTGTGATTACAGTTTTGTAGTATCAAGGGTCTCTTAGAAAATTGCGAGTAGACGGATATGGCGAAACTATAACTTTGTAGTCTACTACATACCCCTAAAAAAGTAATCATGGGTACTCAACAAAATAAAAACGGTTTTGTTTGCCATTGTACGTAACATTAAGTAATATTTTACACTAATATACCTATAACATGTTTCTATCGACATTGTTTTTATCGACTGTCTTTGGAAGCACTAATGAAATAAAGCAGGCGAATCAAGCGAAATTGAAAATGCGAAAATTTTATCTTTTATAGTCATTTTAACATTACTATATATATACTTAGAAAAAGAGGAATGTCTTACCGACAATTTCTAATCATTTAAAGTAGAATTAAGACGTTTTAAAACAACATTTTTCAATAAAACAGTTTGTAAAAAAACACACTTGTACATTGACCGATTATCTCCTTTTTTCTGTTTATATTTACAAACCAAGCATATTCTCATGGTCACAAAATTGAATATTAATAAAACTTTATACAAAAATTCACTTAGTCTTTAAAATTTTAACAAAATTTTCATATATTTCAAATTGTTTACAATTTACTGCGTCAAGTTCCGTTCAATTTGTCACTTTCAATGCGTCCTAAAGAGAAATGCTGTAATTTATAGAGGACTGCCAGTCCATACACTTTATGTCAGTGCATATAAGTGATATAAGTTTTAAAAGTCGTGTGAATTAAAAAAAACAATGTCAAGTGAATCCAACGTTTGGCGCCAAAACAGATGAATGCGTTCGGAAACACGTAGAAAATACCGGAGCCGAATGACAAGGGCCGGGGGCGGGTATTATTGTATGTAAGTATTATTTCCTTTAGAATCCGTTTATTGTGAATGTATTTGTACATTTTATTGGTCTTGGGAATTGTCGGTGCTTTTTGATTCGCGGGCGTTTACCAAGAAATTTTGGTGAATGGAAAATAAATGAATGAATGAAACGTGACGCGTGATTGGACGATAACTATTTTAAAACCGTGTAATATTCGTATTTCGAGTAGCTTGTGCTCTCTCGAGAATTTAAGAAAAAAAATGGCAAATTGTGATGGAATGCTTTTGTATTTCGCTTTTATTTGGTTTTTTTTCAATGAATCAGTTTATTTGTTAGTTTTCTGTGGTGAAGTGGATAGAGTTAGATGTAACGGTCGAGGGTTTTTACTCTTTTTTTATGCGATTCCACGAATAACTCTAAAATTATTTGCTTTTATCCCCAAGCTGATAAAAATTCCTTGTTAGTGCTTGAATAGTCTGACATATACTAACAAGACTTGAGAAAAGTTGATGATTCCCTTTCGGGGTAGACAGAGTAACAATAGTGCCCTTAGTCATACGGTCAGGGAGGCGGGGGCCGCTGCAGAAAATGCAGCCGTAAAGAAAAGGGAAAAATACTCAGCGCTAGGGCAAACTTACATTTTTATACCCTTCGCTGTGGAGACCGCAGGGAGTTGGGGTAGTGAGGCCAAGGGTTTCATCGCCGAGGTAGGTCGGCGTCTTAGAGATAGGAGTTGTGACCCCCGCTCCGGGTCATACTTGGTGCAAAGGTTGTCCATTGCCATTCAACGTGGTAATGCCGCAAGTGTTATGGGCACCTTTCCACCAGGGATGACAAGGGGCGGTTTATTTATTTGACTGATTTTAATCATTTAAGTTTTTGACAAAGTATGTTTTTGCATTGGTTTTTCTAATAAATTAATAAATTGTAAAAAAATAGTGGCCTAACAACCCCTTTATGCCATTTAGTAAAGAAGGTTATTTAACCTACAATCCCTTTAAAACCTAAAGTCTCCATCCATCCATACATAGACTCAGGCCTATAACACCTATCGGGGTAGACAGAGCATATTATGTGGTTCTTGATCTAGAATCTCTTGATGCCACATTTGACATACATTTTGAGGGATATTAGATGTTAACATGAGTATTGCGGTGATAGGTTGTCTGCTTTCCGGCCACTATACAGTCACAAAACCCTCGCTTCCATATTACCGACTTTTACAGTTTGCCTGGGAAGAGTTGGCAGCTGTTACATTCTCAGTTTTTCTTCACTCCCAGTTCAGCGTGGAATGTGTTTTAATTAGTTGTAAGATTTTAATTAATTAAATAAATCAACGCTACACACTCAAAGGCCCACACTAAGGTTTTCCCTTGTGTCGTGGGTCCCTTGGAACACACATAAAGACAAACACAAACACCCATGACCCGGGAACAAACATCTGCTTTTTTTTTACACAAATGTTTGCCCCGACTGGGGATCGAACCCAGGACCCGCCGATCAAGAGGCAGCGTCACTACCACTCGACCAAACCGGCCGTCAATTTGACTTCTGATCGTAAAAGTACTTACCAAATAAATTATTTTATTTTTTACAGTAGTCTCGCCCTACTGGCTACTGGACAAAGTTTTCCTATTCTTATGATAGAGAGAGATTAATAATATAACATAATATTATAAAGAGGAAAGATTTGATTGTTTGTGTGCATTGAATCTCCGAAACTACTAGACCGATTTCAACAATTATTTCACGATTAGAATGCTACATTATCCCTGCTACAGGCTACATACTTAATTTTCCCGAATTCCCACAGGAACGAAGTCCCGGGTGAAATGCTAGTATAACATAAATATACCGATAAAGAACCTATTTAGCCCCAAAAAAATTTGAAAAATCGCTCCTTATCGAACCTACCTAACTTTTGACAGATTCTCACCTGATCCATTGTGCAGTTTTTACGTCTTTTATGCCGAAACACTTAATAAATAAATCAGGATATTAAGAAATTGACCACATCGAGGCCAGAGGCAGGGTTTTGGATAAATACAATAGATTTTGTATTTTGAGGGATACAGGTAGGTGGTGCATTGTGTTCTTCAATTGATACTTTGATAATAATAACAGGGTCAGTTCTGGGTGTTTTATGATGATCCTGGAAGGAATTCTCATTTGAGTCAAAAGATTGGAGGTCCAAGAGTTTTATGATATCAGGGTACCTACCACGATCGTTTAAAAGCATTTCTGTTTAGGATCCAACTTTGATCTGCTTCGCAATTGGAATGTTTTTTAAAATGGTACCATGATGGCGCTGCTTTTGAACTGCTCGGTTGTCTATGGTCTATTTTTTTTTTAAATTGTCGCTGGTCTGCCTTTGAATCGCAACAACGCCAAAATTGAATCGCTCATAATTATAAGCCATCATGGTGCGAATAAGCGTATTGCAGACTTGTTTAGGTCCTAAAATAGATCGCGCTAAGCGATCATGGTAAACCTCCGTCCTTCCAACCATAACATGTACGTATGTATGTATAATCAAGTATCAAGGCGAATTTGGCCTGTAACTTAGTTTTGCTACTGTAGTCAATCGACAACAGACGGAACCGACTGGTTAACGAGCCCTTCGAAGCACGGAAAGGCTCGTAATAAATTGCTACTTTAGTCACTCGTTCTTGGGGACCATCCATAAATTACGTCACACGAATTCCATGATTTTTTGACGTCACGTCACATATTTTGTATATTTTCCATTTTTTGTAATTTTTTAATAAAAGCAGTACTTAATAGTGTTGTTTTTTTTGTGAACTCAAAACTCATTGTCTCAACCTTGTCTCAACCAAAGTAAAAACGTAAAAAGAGTGCTTGGGACTGAGGACGTTAAGTTTGCCGTTATAGTTAACGCGTTTTGATACTCATAACACATTTAGAAATGTGACGTTACGAAACTTATGACCCCTCCCACCCCCTTGTCACACAATGTCACACTTTGTCAACCCCCTCCCTTCCCCTTAACGTGTGACGTAATTAATGGATGGTCCCTTGCCTTGGTGTACGTTGCTTGACCATTCTCATCGGCTGAGATCACCGAGCGTCACTGGGCTAAGTAAGAGTGCTTTAATAATATCAGTAATTAGTGATTGTATCGGTTTTATGAAATAAGATAAAACCGATACAATCACTAATTACTGATATTACTTTTTAGTTATTTAGTTTAGTTTGTTACCTTTCTTTTCTGTATTTTAGTTCTTTACCTGTCTTCTCTGTATTTTAGTTCTTTACCTGTCTTCTCTGTATTTTCGTTCTTTACCTGTCTACTCTTTTATTTATTTTTAATTTATTTTTAGTTCCTTACCTGTCTTTTCTGTATTTTAGTTCTTTACCTGTCTTCTCTGTATTTTCGTTCTTTACCTGTCTACTCTTTTATTTATTTTTAATTTATTTTTAGTTCCTTACCTGTCTTTTCTGTATTTTAGTTCTTTACCTGTCTTCTCTGTATTTTCGTTCTTTACCTGTCTACTCTTTTATTTATTTTTAATTTATTTTTAGTTCCTTACCTGTCTTTTCTGTATTTTAGTTCTTTACCTATCTTCTTTGTATTTTAGTTCTTTACCTGTCTTCTCTGTATTTTAGTTCATTACCTATCCTTTCTGTATATTGATATTTATTCTAAATTTTCTCTGCTTCATTTTAATTAATTTTTCAATACTATGTCATATTATAAAACTGCTTCTTCTTCTACTGCATATGTTATGTTATATTAGATTAATCTATACTTTTTGCTATCACTATCACCTTAACTAAAACCTATGTACCTAGTAATTCGTGGTTATCGGTGCTGGTAACACAATTACGTGTTCTTAGTTTTAATGTTTGTTTATTCGTAAATATTGTGTTACTGTTTGATAACCCCAATAAAGTGTAAAAAAAAAAAAAAAGACTTTTGCCTAGTCAAAAAAAAACCCAGACACAACTGCACTGGGAATATTATTTTTTTACCAGCTCATATACGTCCCCACCGAGGGGCACGGGCCTCCTTTCGAAACACTCCGTACAAAAATCCGAAAAGACGAATTTAGTGGTACAGGCCCGCACCATGATTTAAACCCGCAACCTTCCGATTACAAGTCAGGCTCATTACCAACTGGGCTATCACTGCTACGAATATGCCAGTTGCCAACTCTTCCCAGAATGACTACCAAATACGCGTGTCATAATTTTGCCATTGTATTTCGTTCCGTAGTTTCTTTCTATTGTATAAAGTCAGTACGGAACAAGCAGAACCCATGGACTTAAAATTACAATTCTGGGCAGAACGATATCGACATTACATAACTAAGTCTAAAATTTAAAAAAATCGTAAAATCCCCAAAATTGATCACTTATAACTTCGTTTGAACTCCAAGGTACTACAGTTTCTTAATATACACACATCAACGCGGTCTAGGGATATTGCACGATTTTTCATACAAAAGAGGTCTGTTTGAGAAGCTATAAGAGCATACTCGAGATACATGGAGCGCTATAATTTTCAGACGAGCAAGTGCTAAACCTGAATTTTCAATTCTAATCAATAAATTTTGTTTTACTTGAAATTTGTGAAAACGTGACGGAAACGAAAACGAAAATGCACTTTTTGCCTGCTTTTTGTATGAAAATAGTCGAATTTACGCAAAAAAAAATTCATTTTCCTCATGTTTTCATTAGATAGAGAGATGTCAACTTTATTCACTACTTTACCTACTGACATTACGCATTTCAATGGTAGAGCTCGCAGCCCAGTGCGCTCGCGGATCTCAACCGATCAGTGAGGTTAAGCAACGTACACAGAGGCAGGGACCTTTAGTCACCTATACCTGATAGGTGGTAATATATCTCTAGCGTTTCCTTGCCTCGGAGGGCACGTTAAGCTGTCGGTCCCGGTTGTTGTCGATTGACTACAGTCGTTAAAACCAAATCAGAGGCCATTGTGCGGTTTGAAAACTCTGACTGAGAGGTTAGCCAAGTTCGCCACACACACTATAACCACACGATAAGAAGAAGAACTGTAGTCGATTTTTTGGGAAGCCCCTACAGAAGTCTTGCGTTGCGGGGCTCCGCTGAGCACATTTTGAGAATGGCTGCTATACCTACTTACAGCGATGCTCCATGCTCGCACACAAATTTAGAAAATGCGGATGGGTGGGTCAAGAAAACTGAAGAGCCTTCAAACAAACCGATTCGAAAAAAGAAGCAGACGAGACGAGAGCCACAACCATCCTGTTCAATAATTACGTAACGAACTTACACTCTTCATAAACGCATCTTGAATTTAAATCAACGCACTACAGCATTTCTGAAGCGTTCGAAAGTTTCCGAGTGCATATGCACTCTAATTCTGACAGTACAATACAATATACTTTATTTGCACACAAGGACATACAGCACAATCAACAGAACATAAAACATAGTGTACAACAAGGCGGCCTTATTGCTAGGTAGCAATTTCTTCCAGGCAACCTTAGGGTAGAACAGAAGCAAGATAAGAAGTAGTAGGTGGTGCATAAATATATATACTTAATACAAATATATGTAATATATACATTATATATTATACCTACTTATACCTACGAGAAAAAATATTACTGTTATATTATCTAAATATATAAAAGGAGAAACTGACTGACTGACTGACTGACATATCAACGCACAGCCTAAACGGCTAAACGTAGGCACTTGAAATTTGGAAGGGACGTAGCTTAGGTACCGTAGAGGTGCACTAAGAAAGGAATTCCCGAAATTCCCATGGGAACGGTAATTAGCGGGAAAATCCTTTTGTATGAAAAATCTAAACCGCTTAAGTTAGACGCTTGTTTGGCATGCAGGTACCTTAGTAAACTTAAAGCTTAGTTGCAACAGGATATTGCAAAATTCCCACGGGAACGGGAGTTAGAGGGAAAAAACTTTTGTATGTAAAAATCTAAATCACGTAAGATAGATGTTTTCAATCTGTGTATTGTGAACAAAAAAAATTAAAACAGCTATTTGCCTATAAAATGATTTAATAATAATTAATGGCACCAGTAATTATTTCAGTTGAATAGAACTGCAGGTCGGCAACTTGTTACACGTGAAATTTTTGACATTTATCGCTATTTGGACATATTGAGTGAACACAAACGAGTTACAGGACGGGTGTTATAATATCTTAGTGCTCCAAACCTGCCAGCAGTGCACCCTGCTGATCGGCTCTGACGTACTACAACCCTTAATTTGATATTGGCGATTTTGCCATTCTGTAATTTAATTTAAAAAAAAAGACTGTGGACGTCATTTTTTAAAGAATTTAATCTAATAATACAGTTTTAAATCCAAAGGATTTTGTTTCTTTTTTAAAATTAAAAGAAAATAGTCTTGCTTTACTTTTGCTTTTAAAACACAACACAATAGACAAATTAGACTTAATGTTTAATGTGGAAACGCAATAAAGTATTAATTATTGTAAAGAACTAGCGTTTGAAAAGAAAAAAGTACATAATATTAAAAGTAAATAGTACCCAGACCTAACGGTCAAGCAAAATGAATTATGGCTAAGCACCTTTCTCTTTTACAGGTAGAAGTTAAGATTGCACTACTGGTTGTTTATTTGACAATGGGGCTGTAAAGGCTCAATAAATACGGACGGTCAAACAAATCTTAAGGGAATATGTAAAAAACATGAAGACCTTGCTTGTCCGGAATTCCGGATACTAGAATTCATACAATTACGTTGAGAATCCCACCCCATATCCACCCCATATCTTTCCGTGGGTACGACACCCACTAAGGAAACACAAATTCTCATTCCTGCCTCCTAGTAATCCATCCCAGGCAACGACACTTCATTTTTTTCTGAATCTGAGGTGTCGTCCTATGGTCTCATGCGGTGTGGTAAGCTCTGTAAAGAGCCGTCTGGTGCGCGACCACCCTCCTACCAAACTCCGACGCCAAACAGCTTGCTGTGTTCCGTCGGTGCGTGGGAGTACCAGTGCCTTTATAGGCATTTTCTGGGTTAACTCGCTCCATCGTCGACCTCATCTTTGACCTTATGGTTAAGATTGAGGTCAAGAGTTATCCCATCTTATAATAATAAAAAACACTACTTTTGTATTTTAGGGTGTGATCATAACGTCTAGTGCTACTAAATCATCATCTTCACCTGCCAGCGGTGCACCCTGATGATCAACGGATGAGGCACTGACGTACTACAACCAGTAAAGGGTTTCAACACTTGATAGTAGCCCGTAGCCCAGTGGCTCTCGCTGATCTCAACTGATCAGTGAGGTTAAGCAACGTATACAGAGGCAGGGAACCTGATGGGTGACCAAAGTGGCAATTTATCACGAGCGTTTCCGTGCTTCGGAGGGCACGTTAAGTTGTCGGTCCCGGCTGTTGTCGATTGACTACAGTCGTTAAAACCAAGTCAGAGGCCATTGTGCGGTTTGAAAACTCTGGCACCAGGGTTAGTCAAGTTCGCCACACACTTGACTATACCTACACGATAAGAAGAAGACACTTGATATTGGCGACCTCGCCATTCTTAATTTTAATTTTGATTAAAATATTTAGACAGTAGCGAAATCAATACCGTGGACGCAATTTTGCGAAGAATTAAATTGAATTAACATTTTATTTTATAATCTTCTCTATCGTTAAGAAAACCATCTTTACACTCTACATCATACAATATGTTTAGCATTCCTTCACGTGAAAACTACTGGACCGATTTTGATGAAACCTTTCACTAAGTAATGTATTTCAGACATTAAGTTTACAAAAACACATAAGCTACCTAAATAAATTTCCCAAATTTCCCCGGGAAACCATGTCTCGGGACGGCCGCAACTCAGGTTACCATTAGTACCACACGCGTGCACTCTGTGCTGTTGTGATAAGATGGTTTTGCAACGAAAATGGAGTAACCTGATCGGCTGGCCATTGTACCAGCTGATAAGCAGCTGATCTTATAAGACAAAAAACCGACCTAAATTCATTGCGGAAAAAGTGTTTTTCCCATGCTCGGGAAAGACTCCTTATGCCTCTCCAAAAAAACAGGGATGTAAGTAAATTTGAAATTGGAACAAGATCTGCCTAAACAAATAGTTGGAATAAAATCTTCATGCTGAATAATTACGATTTTAAATGTCGCGTTCATGTTTCGATTTTAAAAATAGAACGGCGGGTTTTGTCTCATTTGCAAAAATTAAATTAATAAAACTTATTTTTACTTTACTTACAATTGTTTTATTTACCTCGCATGGAGGATGAAAAACAGAGTGTTTACCTCGGGTGGAAGTATCAATAACACCCTCGAACTATATGCACCTTCGCTTCGCTCGTGCGCCTAAATATCTCGGGTGTTATTGATTCCTAACCAACCCTTGTGTAACAATCTACTATTTTATTCGCCAATGTAAACTTTTTAACGAATAAGATTTAAAATTTACAGTACACCAAAACTCGAGTGATTACAGAATATCTTCATATGCGATAATAAAATTACACATAGCAACGAAACCTGTTTTGGAACGCGACGCGCCAACATGGCCACTGAGCGCCAAAATCAGCTGACCGACAACGACAACCATGTGAAAATTGAACCCGTATTTCTCCAAAAACCGTACACAACAATACACTTAAAGATATTCAAAATCATTGTCAACTTAAACAGGACATTTGGCTTAAATAGCTAGCGTTAAACAAGATATTTACAACAATAATATAAAAAAACTCGGCCATTGTTACTTTTGGCGGGAATCAGCTGTTTGACGAGTCTGACTTGATATTTCATCATGGCGACTTCTTGAAAACGAATGCTTCGTTGGCTTTTTGTTGTAAGGAATAACAGGTAAAACAGTTAGGTATGGTTGAAATACCTTTTTTTCCTGCGGTTCCATATTTTTTTTAATGTACGCAAATGTAGAGACGAAAGTATGAGGGAAATGGTTGACTGGAAATAATATAAAACTGCGGAATGGAAAAACAAAGTTAAAGATCTCATTTTATTTAAAAGATACTATGTACCTATCTAATATCAAGTACTAATATAACTGTAACATGTGCGTGCGGGGATGTCTTGATTTTAAAACACCTATTTATAGTCAGGGAGCCAGAGGTAATTTTTAAATTTCAAAAAACAACCGAAGCGAATAAGAAAAATTCCAAGATAATTATTTGGAAATGTTGATATACTTACTTTAACCTAAAACTAATTAATTTCTACTGTGCCGTGTCCGGTATCAATCTTAAAAAAGTTGGAACTTTTAATAATAAATAATCCGAGAACTACAAATTCATGATTTATCAAATCTATACTACTAATATTATTAAGAGGAAAGATTTGATTGTTTGTTTGTTTGCATTGAATAGGCTCCGAAACTACTGGACCGGTTTGAAAAATTCTTTCACCATTATAATCCTACATTATCCGTGCTGGACATAGGGTACATGATTTTCCCGAATTCCCACGGGAACGAAATCCCGGGCGGAATGCTAGTAAAATATAAAACGGCCGGTTTCGTCGAGTGTTAGTGGCACTGCCCTTAATCGACGGGTCTTAGCTTCGATTCCCAGTCGGGAATATTTGTGTAAAAAGTAAGTGGATGGTTGTTCTCGGGTCATGGGTGTTCGTGTCTCTCTTTGCGTATGTTCCAACTGTTCCAAGGGACCAACGACACAAGCGAAAACCTAGTTGTGGGCTTTAGAGTGTGTAGTGTCTTTTTAATTTTGCATTATTATTATTTATGAATATTAGATATGGACCAAGGCTTTTCAGTGGCCACTGGTCTATTCTATAAGACGATAATCTGATCTCAAATTCGTCATACCTAAGTACATCGACTCAGGACTGAGTGATTTTCACGGGAGGTTACTTTGATCAGAAGCAATGTATGACTTTGAGGTCAATCGTAACTGATTTCACCTCATGGAATAGCCCCAGGTCTTATCTAAGGCAGGCCTAGCTTGTATAAGGTATTTTATAGTATAAGGCCTAGGTAGGTATTTTATAAGTATAAAACATAAGCTGTTAAAGGAAGTTTGACATTATAGAACCAAGACGTGATCTGACGTTTATAAAAAACCGGTACGGAATGCAGTTATAGTTCCCATATGGTCAAGGACGTTCAGTAATGCCCTCTAGTAACCCAAACATATTTGTCTAACATTCATGTGTGTGGTATTTATCAAAAAAATCACCTTTAGTGCAAATCTCCAAGTTCAATTCTCAGTAAGATTATGGCGCCTTCAAAATGGCCGACAGAAATCAGCTGAGAGCTCCCGCCTTTTTTTCTCTTTTGATTTTTTCACCAACTTTTTTTTCGTCTGCGTCATTATGGGGAAGGAACCTGTCTTTGTGGAGCCGCGTGCCTTTCTGAGAAGGTGCTTTTTTTGAGCTTCTAAGACCGTGGCAGGTACTCAACTAATGTTAGTTTCGATTAGGTATGTTTCCGGATGGGACAAATCTATTGGTTTCTTTATTAAACCTTCTTAGTTATTAGTTTTGAAAGGTTTTTAACTTCGCGGCTAAAGTACCATCGTTGTATCTTTTGGAACATGTCCTACTATCATTATTGGTTAATAACAGCAGGTTGGTTGACTGCAGGTTTGCAGTCATAGCGCCTCCTTCACTTAAAAGCTTTTCATGTTGACCTTTGTCATATCATAGATCTAAGCTAAGATTGTAGGACGTTCGTTATACTTGATAACTATCGCCCACACTGCTCGGAACTCATTCAATAATATCCATTTGCTATGTAAACGAAAAAAAAAACAATTCAAAAGATCTTTTTGTTAAATCCGCATATTCATACTTACTTTAAGAATTCAAACAACACTTTAACCTTAATTTTACCGCCAAAATTAAGCAATTTCCAAAAAAGGTAACTTTTTCCAATTAGATTGCATTCCATATGATTATTATATCACCTGTTGAACACTCGAAAGTTCCCATTTCAATATCAGTTCACTTTACTAGAAAATAAAGTCTAAAATCGCGTGACAGTTCTTTCCCGCGCTTTTCTTGAGGTCACAGTCGTTCAAGAAACAGGTATTTTATTTGACAAAGCTTAACTCTAAACTCTATTTCTTGTTAATAAAGTCCTTTTGTAATTATTAACGTCGTGTTCTCACGATCGAAATTATTGGTCTGATAAGAAAAAAATGTTGATAAAAATATTCGAAACCATTCTTTATCTCTTGGATTTTGAGTTGAAAATAAAATGGAATTTTATTTTTGTAATCGCGCGCCTTTCAAGTTGAAGGTTGACGTGGTCTATGGAAAGATGTTCATTCATTTCGCCGTCGTTTCATGATGTTTTACGTTTAAACATCACGCAATACTCGTTACGGTACAAAATAATACTTCCTTCGAGCGTTGTGAGGCATGGCATGAAAAAAAATTTGCTCAGCTCAGGGTTAATCTGTTTAACAGTTCTGTGTTGAGCTCATTCTGCCTTCCCCGTTCTTCTATCGTTCGTCTTTAGTTAGGTCCGTATTACAGAACGCTACTTGAGTAGCAGTCGTCTTTGTCATTTTGTTAGTGAGAGAAAGAGACAATCAATACTTAAGTATAGATCAAGATTTCAATCTCCTTCTGTAATAATGTCAGACTCTGATCTGTACTTAGTCAGCAGTCGCCTTTGTCATTTTGACAGAAAAAAAGACGATCAATACTTAGTTTAGATCAAGAGTTGAATGTCTTTCTGTAATATGAGTCTAAATCGAGATCTTTCGTACCTGTTTGTTCTAAGCGCTTTCCTTATCTTTAAAAATGCATTATTCTAAAGGAGGAATTGTCTTGTCTTGTCAAGTTCATATAACCTGAAACCTTTTTAAGGTTGATTGATTGAGCTTATTCTGGGTGACCTAGTTACATCCTCAACCACATCTTTGCTCCTGAGCTAGACTGTGGTCAAATAGCGAACGAAACAGGCGACTAGTTATTTCAAGACGTTCAAAGCCTTCTTAAAAAATAGATAAATAGTAAGTAACAGCTTTTCGCCATCTTGTCACAAGATATCAATCAAAAAAATATCTGACTAAAACCGCTGGCCAGTTGACGGCCGGTTTGGTCGAGTGGTAGTGGCGCTGCCTCTTGATCGACGAGTCCTGGGTTCAATTCCCAGTCGGGGCAAACATTTGTGTAAAAAGCAGATGTCTGTTCTCGGGTCATGGGTGTTCGTGTCTGTCTTTATGTATGTTCCGAGGGACCCAGGACACAAGGGAAACCCTTAGTGTGGCCCTTTGAGTGTGAAGCGTTTAAAATAAAAGACGTGCTTAAAAGGTATTCTCTGGAAATACCGAGCGTTGTCTCTACTTAAACAACTTTTACAAACAAATACATCCTTCATAGTAAGAAACAGAATGAGCTAAATACACAAAGAGCAGCAAATATGGATGTTCTTGCGAGAACCGAAATGTTTTGCCCTTTTTTAGTTCTACAGAGAAAAGGCGTTTGGGATACTTCTTACAATTCAAAGCATTGATGCCCAATGGTGAAATTTCCGGCCGGTTTTCAATGAGAAACAACGTTTAAAACTGTTGGTAAGTATACCAAATTAACTTCCACTCTTGAAATGTTTAGATTTTTTTAAATATGACATTGAGAATGGTTTTTCAATTAAGTTTTTTATTGAGACATGTTAATTATTAGTAATGTCTTATTAAATATTTGCGTAATATAATAAAGAGCAGATCATGTAGGATAACTCTCATTGTATTGGCAGCTGTACTAGTATGATTGATTTGACTAAAATAGATGAAATAAAATAACAGTCACTAAAGTTATATAAGTATGTACATTAATGTGTGATGTACTTATTTGATTTAAAAAGACCAACCCTCAGGGAAAACTGCACCTTTCCAAATAGATTTTGCACAATTAAATGTGAATTTTTTTACTTCATGATTTTCATACTACGAATTCCAGACAAAATTGAAGACCACCCGCGACTCAGTCTTAACCGGTTTGGTTCAACAGGACTGGTAGACTTATTCTAAGCACATAATCATTCCTGGTTCAAAATTTGTACATGTTTTGAAAAGTTAACACTTTAAAAAAAATTAAAAATGTTGTATCACTCCTGACATTCAATTGCTTATAACTTTTAAACGGCTGAACCAATTTTTGTCAAATATAGCTAAGAACCATTTCAATGGGAGGTTTTCTTTTGGGTAGGTATTTAAAAAAAAAGTAGTTCCCCAGAGCTCTCTAGATGGCGCTGAACTGACTCCGTTACTAGGTGCCAAAGACAAAAGGCTTGGAGAAAAACATTGCATCAAATATTCTGAGTTTGTTTTGGCTTTCCAATCATCCTAGTTTTCTCGCGCTCTGTTATAATTCAGTTTTGTTTTTTCGTTGTTTTCGTAAAGTCGCCTAACTACGTATGGTAGACGTGATACTGATGTGATATGACTATAACGTTTCGTTTTATGATCTCAAAATTACGTTTAAGTGAATTAATCAAAAATAAGTACTCTAGTAAGTACTGAATATAATCTTGCCTTTTCAACATTATATCGTGACAATACAACCATACAAAGATTTTTTTTAACTGTCTCAAATCACGTTCATCTTTAAATACATTATATCTTCTTATTTAAGAAGTAATAATTCTTATTTTCACTAAAGTGTCTTTCAAAGATGGAGCCATAAGTAAAAAAAATACAATTCTGGCAGTTTGAAACAAAAGTTTTCATTAAAAATAATTTAAATTTTTACATTTCTTTATACAACATTTTCCAAATTATTTAGGTACTTACCTAATGTAAGTACTTTGATTTTATTAATTCTTCTAAGTACTTATATTACCTAATGAACGCTTAACCTGCGTTTTTTTGTGGCTAGCTCTCGCACTACTGCGCTATACAATCTATTTGCACTGTTTTGTTTTCTATATTCCTAAGCTCGTAATCGACAATCTCACTTCCCGCCTACAAATCTTGGCGGGAGCCCGGAATTCCACGTTTGAAATCCCAACGACTCCAACGGTACCTTAACCGACAACCATTTCGCGCGCTTTTGCGCAGATAACTCTCACTTATTCTTGCTTTATTCTGTTAAGTTTAGAATGAAGTGGCACTTATTTTTATTTGCATCGCCGGTTTAGTTCGCCAAAGTAAACTGAGGATGCTTATGAAAACGGAAATGAAGTCAAAACATAAACAACGTTAAAGAAATCAGATTCTAAATCATCAGTTTTGGGTTCTTTATCGTTCACAACTTGTTGGGCCAAAGTTTTTTTTTACGATTAGTTATCTTTGAAATCCTTGCAAAAATAGATTCCAATTCTTTGATATAGAGTTGGTTTTACAACCTTCTTATCCTGTCCATTCGATTTTTTCACGGCTGTAACAGATAGGTAAATATTATAAATAGCGGTCTATTGCCTTTTTTCTTCGAATCGGGTGTTTTTTTATGAAATTCCTTCCACATTTCGAGAGTTTTTGCGGTTTTCCAAGTGTCAGATTGCAAATTTCGAGTTTTTTGACAGTTAGCTGACGGAAAAGAGAAATTTAGTGATTTCAGCTGCAGATTTTCAAAAGCTACCATTTTTTTGTCCTAGACTGGACGTGTATTTGAAACGAGGAATTGTGAAGTTCAACTGAACTATTTATTATATCATAAAATAGGTACTAGCTACCGCCTACGACTCCGTTCGCGTGGAAAAGAAGCATGTTACTTTCCAACGTTTCAATCCGTTGTTCCGTTAAAAATGTCTTAAAGGTGTAACAAACAAACACAATACTTTCAGTTCTCTTTAGTACCTACTCTTACTAGGTTGACTCGAAGAAATCCCCTCGCGGGATAAGTCCGCCTTTTTAAACTTTCTATTATTTTGAACTTGTAATCTTGTAATCCTTTGTGTTATCTTTGTTCAATGTATAATACATACATACATAATAATGAAATGCTTGTTATTGTGACAATTAGAATTTTTTGTGCTAAAATGTATTTTTTGTTTTTTGTCTTTTATTATTATTACGAGCTTTCCGCCCGCGGCTCCACCCGCGTGGACTATAGGTTATATCGTGCCCAACTATGGGATAAATGTAGCCCATGTCCTTTCCCGGGCTCTAATCTATCTCTGTGCCAAATTTCATCAAAATCCGTTCAGTAGTTTAGGCGTGAAAGATGGACAAGACAGAGTTACTTTCGCATTTATAATATTAGTAAGGAAATAGTAATTATAGTAAATATAGTGATAGTAATATAGTACACAGGGCTTTAGGTATCTCTCTTTCAAGCTCTCGGGTACCGTGGTCAGTCAGTCCATAAAACTGAACAATTTTCCCAAGGAACATAGGTCAAAATACGGAAAAAAAAAACTTCTTACAAAGGCAAGTCAGCTGATCGCACAAGTTGTATGGAGAGGTGAATTTTTAAAAATATTTTGGTCTATATTTCGTAGGAGAGGTTGTTCAGTCTCGTGGGCTTATCTACCGTCATGGACTGTAACTGATTTAGATATAGGTATATATTATGTAATATATTTTTATTATAGATATTTACTAACCGTAAACTACTATGGAAAATATAGTTAAAAAAAATTAAAAGAAAAAGCAAGTATTAACAAGAAAACTTAATCTAGACAACGACACGGACATCAAGTCTGTGGATGCTAATAATATCTTAAAAAAAATTACAAAGAGGAAAGATTTGTATTTTTGTATGTAACGAATAAACTTAAAAATTACTGAACCGATTTGAAAAAATCTTTCACAATTAGGATGCTACATTATCCCTGAGTAACATAGGCTTCATAATTTTCCCGTGGGAACGAAGTCCCGAGCGGAATGCTAGTTCAAAATATGGGCTTATTTCGGTAACTAATTTAAATGGTTCCAAAATAATAATTAATTATTTTAACGGTTAAATCAAATTAGATTCTTCTTATCAGCCCATATACGTCCCCACCGAGGGGCACGGGCCTCCCTTCGAAACACGAAGAGGCTTAGGCCATAATCCACCACGCTGGCCCAATGCGGGTTGGTGGACCGCGAACCGAGCGAAAATGAATTTTCTTGGACGGGCGGGTTTCATTACGATGTTTTCCTTCACCGTTGAGCAAGTGATAATTATAAATCCGTACATAAATCCGAAAAGACGAATTTAGTGGTACAGGCCCGCACCAGGATTTGAACTCACGACCTTCGGATTACAAGTCTGGCTCATTACCAACTGGGCTATCACCGCTTCCTTATCAGCCCATATACGCAAAATTGGTCAAATTAGATTAATTGGTTAAAATTCGATTAATGTCCCTTCGTTTCTCTCAAGGGTTAGCTTGAAGAAATCCTTCTAAGGGATAAGCTCCCCTTTGTATCCACCTCTTTTGTTATAACTATTAAAAGGCTGAACCAGTTTTGATCAAATTAATCTAAGAACCATCTTAATTATGTCAACTTTCAAACAAAAAACCGCATCTAAATTAGTCGATTCTTTTCTAGACACTATAGAAATACAGATATACACGTTAAACTGAAACCCCTATTTTTAAGTTGGGGGTTAAAAATTTAAGCTGAATATGCACTTAAACGGTCCAGGCAAACTAGTATTAAATGTTCTATTGAAAACTTGAGATTTTTCTTTTCTATTTGTCCCACTAAAATCATGTTCTATAGAACAAAAGGGAACCACTCCTAAAAAGCGACGCGCCTCAAAACAAAACGCCTTATTTGTCATTTAAACTAGCAATAAACGCGTTTCCTGTCCGTAAGCTCCACATAGTTCCTTGTATTACCATGGAACAATACGACTTGTGGTTCTAAATGTATTAGATTTAAATGAATTATTTGTAATATATAATATTATTTGTAATATATATAGATGTATGTTATACTTATTTTATATATTTATTTATATATAATTATATATATGTTTACTTATATATTTGTTTATTTGTATTATTAATATGTATTTAATTTTATGCACCACCAACTACTTCTTACCTTACTGCTGTCCTACCCTAAGGTTGCCTGGAAGAAATTGCTACCTAGCAATAAGGCCGCCTTGTTGTACACTATGTTTTATGTTCTGTTAATTGTATTGTATGTCTTTGAGTGCAAAGAAAGTATATTGTATTGTAAGTTTACTACTACGGTTTGGGTGCACTAAGTTGTAGGTATATTATGTGACTTTATATTAATTAGTTAAAATTGAGGATATGAATCAGCAAAAAAAAAAAAAAAACAACAGGTTGCCCTCCGGGAGTGCCGGCAGAAGTGAAAACTTGAACATATATTACTTCCTTACGGTCTACTCTCCCTCCATCTTAAGAATTTTCGATCAGGTCACGTGTTCTGACGCGAGTTTAACATTTTTTACCCATCCCAAAAAGTGCACAACGCCTTGGAAAGTTTTCACTTCAAAAAAGTTTCGACTCTCCATAGAACTTTTACGATTAGCTGATTTTCCTTTGTATTGAGAATTTCATGTAGTTTGGGGAAAGTTATTTAATTTTACGGGTTGAATCACCCCCAAAAGTTTTGCTTGCTAATTTATAGGCACCCCATATAAGTAAATATAAAAAATATATATTTCGTGATGCTCTAGTCTACATTACATTAAGGCACAATTTACATATTTTTTTATTTTTTTTTACCAGCCCATATATATACGTCCCCACCGAGGAGCACGGGCCTCCCTTCGAAACACGAAGGGTTTTTAGGCCATAGTCCACCACGCTGGTCCAAGCGGGTTGGTGGACCGCTCGTCTTTCGATAATGATTTTTCTTGGACGGGCAGGTTTCATCACGATGTTTTCCTTCACCGTTGAGCAAGTGATAATTAGAAATCCGAAAAGATGAATTTAGTGGTACCACCAGGATTTGAACTTCCGATTATAAGTCTGGCTCATTACCAACTGGGCGCTTTTTATTATTCTTAGTAATTACATACAAGTAATTTTCTCGCAAGGTAATAGAAACGGAATAAAAAATATTAATAAAATATATAGTCATATTAAAAATCCTTACTAATATTATAAATTATAAACGTGAAAGTTTGTATGTATGGATGTTTGTTCCTCTTTCACGCTCAAACAGCTGGACCAATTTTGATAAAATTTAGAATGTAAGTAGGTGACACCCTGAATTATCTTATCACAGATTGCATAATTTTCCCAAATTCCCACGGGAACGAAGTCCTGGGTGGAAAGCGAAATTCTTTAAACATTGCAGGCTAAATCATGTTATTGTCCGAAAAGAAAGAGAAAGCACTTTTATTGTTGATTCCAGACAATACCATAGTATACAGGTACATAATTAGAGGGAAACTAACACTAAGACCCAATTGAACACTGTAACCAGATTGGCAGTTGGTTTGACAGCTAAACCCACTCAAAAAGATAGACTTGAAACAGCGAAAAATAAAAACGTCGCATTTAACGTACCTACTGATCTGTTTGAAGTGGTCCCTCGATTCCTCTGGGATTCCTTTACCACATCCTGACTTGGTGAAAATGGGACCACCTTTGGAGTAAGTATACTCTTTCGAACGAAAAAATAATTTTGAAAATCATTCTATAAATGGTGAAGAAATTGGTGAACATATGGTGAACTCCTGCTTGTTAGAAGTCGGTTAAAAAGACAAATCAGAAATCAGCAGGATTCTTAAAATAGGCTTAAAATTGCAAAGTTCGCCTAACACCACAGGACAATTAAGAGAACCAGTTAAATATTCCCCGAACCGTGGGACGCGGGTTATCGGCGACCGATAGCGTCGCCGGTGACGTCAGATATGCTAACGGTCGTCTAGATTACCAGATGATCGGCGCCAGCGGGCCCGGCTTTGACTAGTTGCGAGAAGTTAAGATAAGAAAATATGAAGGGAATCAAATTAATCCTGATGTGTTTGTAGCCTCCGGAGCAGGATACCTAGAGTATAAATGCTTCGAAAAACATTTTAAATTAAACCATCGCTGTCCATTGGCTACAAGCCTTTGAATGCTTTGGACTACAGGGTGGGTTAGACTCATATTGATAAGTTAGCGAGCAGACTCAGTTCAGCAGCCTACGCAGTTAAAAAAATCCGTCAATTATCGGACGTTGAAACCGCGAGAACCGTATATTTCAGTTACTTCCACAGCCTAATGTCATATGGCATTTTACTGTGGGGTAATGCTGCGGATACCAATAAGATCTTTGTTCTGCAGAAAAGGGCTGTTCGCGCGATTTGTCAAATGAGACCTAGAATGTCTCTTAGACAAATATTCAAAGAAATAGATATTCTGACTTTTGCATCCCAATTATATGTGACAATCTTTTATATGTGATGAAAAATTGTTTAATTGTTTTTAATTGTTTATTTGTTTAATAAAAATAGCGATACGCACAATGTAAATACTAGGACCAAGCATAAACTGGATGTACTAGACAGTCGTCTCCACAAGGTCACGAACTCTTTTATGGTCAATGTATACATTTGTATAATAAGATTCCCATGTGTATTCAAAATTTACCTTAGGATAAATTTAAGACAGTAATTAAACAAAAACTTTTCAAAAAGGGCTATTACAAAATTTCTGATTACCTAACTGACAAGCAGCCATGGGAATGAACTGCTCAGCTCTAAGAGTTATTTCAGAATTAGTTAAAATTAGAAAATATGTAATGCGATTTAAAAGAGCACCCTCAGAGTTTCTTGCCTGTTCTTCTCTGGGGAAGACTGCACCTTTGCGAATAGGCGTAGATTCAGTAGGGTCAATAGAACGAATGCGTATGTATATATTTAAATCCTTTAATGTTTGTTTGTATGTATTTCATGCAATCTTGACTTGTTTTAAATGTTATCCTGAATGTGCTATAAAATAAAGATTTTTTTCTATTATATTCTATTCAATTTACCACATTGGTAAGTATACCCATATACCTAAACGATAAGGAAGCAAGGAAGGACCCTGAATTTAGCGACTCGAATCAATACTGGGCCAGCTAAGAAGTCAGCTGACTGTGTGGACTGTGGAAATAGAATATTGATAATAATGCGCTAGTTCATTGCAGCTCTATTTTTAGGTTATGTGAACTAAATACTACTTACTCTACGTGGTTACATTTATTTTCCTAGTTTACTGTTTGTATATGTACCTATAAAGTGAAATAAAACGTATCAATGTAAGTTCATTTTTTGTCTTGCAACTGCGACAATCGTGGCGGCTTCTTTACTTTATAGCGGGTAGTGGGTATATGAAATACTTGCCTGCTTTTATCAATCAATCAAATTTTGCCTATTTATCAAGCCATCAAGTGCGATAGGATTAACTTAAAATCGTTACTAGACAGGATGTAGATAGTAAAAAATAAACACTCAAATGTAACTTCAAGTTGGACTAAAGATGGTCAAACCTGTTGCCGGGCGTGTTGAGTAATAATAATGTTATGAAGTTAAAGAAGCATTGGTGCTATGGAAAATTAATTATGTATAGCTAAATCTGGTTGTAAGTTCATGGTCCTTTTTTATAAGCCTGGCTGTATGTGTAATCGTGATCAAATCTGGTCAGATTATCTCGTTAAAAGGGTTATTGCCTATTGGCAATTGCGTTTCGTCAAATCCTGAATCATGTTTATTGTAGTCTGAACATGATAAGGCAAATGTGTTTGGAGCATGAAAGACTCTTGGAGAATTTATCAACTTTGTATTCTTCTTAATAGATTTAATTAAATTTTGCAAAGAAAATCTAAATGAAATAACTTAGGTAAGGGCACAAAACTTACTTTTTTATATTCTATTCAGAATTTGAAACATAAAGAATTGTAGGTATTAGTATGAAAACTGCTAATTACACTGTGTCCGACAGAGCAGGTAAATCTTGTGTAGAATCCCTCACCTATATAATAAATTGCCAAGAGATTTACAGGAGTGCACCAACATAAATATTTTTAAGCGAAAACTATTTGATATATTAGTCAATAAGTGTTATTATAAAATAAATGATTACTTTGAAGACGACTCAGTCTAAAGTAAAATATTGTATGCCATATAGCGAAACACAGCTGTGCTCAAAATCTTGACATTGTAATCTGTCTTTTTACCTGTGTTTACAATAAATTATATTTTGATTTTGATTTTGATCACTGCGTTTTTCAGTGTACCTGTTTCAGATGAGCTCTATTTCATATCTTAAACGTACCTATTTGTAGCTGTTATTACAACATAGGGTTCTAAATTTTCGACCAAAGGTTTTTGATTTGTAAGTGAGATATCAAAACACGTGTACCAGCTATAAAAACGAATGGCTTTCTTGATTGATATAAAATAACCGCCAACGGACGCCTCATCAGTTATTCTGACCGTAGTTATGGACATAAATCCTTTTCCGACTTGCCGAAAGGTACTGAGAAATTCTCTAGACGAAAATATCGATGAAATGACGTATTATAAACATGAGCCAATTAAATACTAAGAGTCAACCATACGGTGTAAAAGGATTTCAAGATTTCATGGAGCCGTTAAGAAATTACACCATGTATGATACCACCGTTTTTCTCCAAATTGAGGATATTGTTAAACTAAAAGCTGATTAAGAACAAACGAAGACAGGCAACAGAATCATTGTCGTTGTAGAAAGTGTTATTATGAACTTGTAATAATGAAAAAAGTTCTTGATTTACTCGACTATGTTTTCATCTGGAGGCTGTGTGATTTCAAAGATTAAAACATGGATTAATAAGCTATTATACGCATAATTTAGCTCGAAAAACCTGTAAGGTCAATGTCATGAATACAGAAGTCTGGCAAAATTTTGGCTTGATTAAAAAAAGCTTACTACAGATGATACAATCAAAATACTGACAATACGATACAAATATCAGCCCTCACAATGACCGGAGAGGCTCGAAAGGGCGGCTCACTAAAGGAATTCCACAACCATATGATTTGAACAGAATTCTCAGGATCTACCTGCAAACTTAGTTTCCAACATCGATAGGAAAATTCTTGATAAACTAACAACCTTATACCACAAGAATAAGATCCTTCCGTCATCTAATTGTTAGTAAACATGATTTGGTGCTGTCATGCGGTTTGCCGCGCTTTTTTCAGCCATGAAAATTTAATTTTGAACGTTATTCGCGTGTGATAAAGTAGGTTTTGAAGTGTCTTGATAAAAAATGACCATATGATTCTTAACTTTGAATAGGTGTGTCGAAGTGTGAGTTTGTACCGGATTTTTTGTACATGTCAATCGATTTTTTCCCTAACTGCAATATATTAAAGTATATTTTAGCTTGGCTGAGTTTTGTTAGTGTTAGTGGAAACAGGATTCTCTTCCCATATGATTTTTGTATGACATTCCTGTGTGTGCTAAAAAAATTTGAAACCTATGGCCTAAAGTTCAAAGTTCATTCTAGCGTGCAGACTAGTAACCGATCTAGTTAGGTAGGGCCAGACAAGTTGCTCAGGCGCATGCTTGGTGCAGTGTTTTGTAACAAAATTTCTACCATTTTCATTTTTGTTCGAGTTTTTATGTTTTCATGCATAATTATGCAACGTCTTTATTTTAAGCTTTAATTTTTTTTTCTATTTTGAGTTTAAGTAATAGAAAGTACATGAGAAACAATGTAAGTGCGTAATAAATTCGAGGGTTTCTCTCGATTTTCCTGGGATCCCATCATCACATCCTAACGTGATGACTGTAAAACCACCTCTGCAGTAAATTCTTTCGAACAAAAAAATAATTTTGAATTGGTCCATAAATGGCAAAGAAATCGATGAACATACATAAAAAAGATACATAGTACCTGGGTGATTCTCCGTAAGGATGTTTTTCGCTGTCCCAGGCTTTTTTTTAAGAAAAATTATTATTTTATAATTAAATAAAATTTATTATGAAAGTAAAAAAATATTTCTATTTGGAGGATTGATTACGAAAATGAAATAGATTTTAGTTTTTTTTGTTATAAAGCCCTAAACTACCGAAATAACAGTCCCCTGGGCTGTCCCTTTCTCAGAATTGAAACTTTAAAATTAAATTTCAAGTTATTCGTCGATGTTATACAATTTGGTGTGTAACATTTATAAACTTAATTAGTTAATTAACTATCTTATCAAATAAAAAAAAAGAAAATTTATTTATTTCATGAAATATATTAAATCAAAGTTTGTCCCTGGCATTTTGAAGACAGTCCCCTGCCAAAAGTTTAAAGCCCAAAATAAAAAAATTCAGCGCGCTATTTTATGTTCTCTAGGGTTTATAAGGACTTAATTATCCTTAAGTTAATAACCGTAGTGGTGTTAGCGCTTTATCGCCATTTTATTTAGTGTCAAAACACCGTTTGTGTTGGAAAAATGTGTCTGGGCCACTTCGAAACTCAGTCCCCTGGTAATGATTTTTATTAAGAATTTATTTATAAAATTTGATTTATAAGTCTTGAGATTATACTAATTAATGTAATTATTCACTGAGAACTCAAAAAGTTGAATGCATTAAAATAGTTTGCTTGATTTTTCTCAATTTGATCAAAATAAACAGTCCCCTGGCAACAGTCCCCTGTCATTTTATGTAATGTCATCCTATGTTATTTTATATTTTTCAAAAATTCAATCGGCTTTGTATTAATTATCATTAACCTGATAATTCTGTAGCCTTTGGTATTTTTTTTTTAATAAAAACAAAAATAATTTGGTTGGACAATTTTGTACAGGTTTTGAACATCCTTACAGAGAATCACCCACCTCCTCCTTTTTTGAAATCGTTTAAAAAAAGAACAAAATAAAAGTTCCTCGGCTTCATTGTCATCAAATTACGCGTATCTATCATAACACTCGCGATATTTAGAAAAAACTTAATTTTTAAAACAAAATCTAGATGGCAGCACATGTATAACAAAAATCAATAATATCTCGGTTCCCGGTCATGACACGAAAAAATGACTCTCTTTACTTTTTGATCACCCTAACAGTCTCTATCGATCTGACTGAAATTCAAATTTAAATATATGTATTGCAATAAATATATTTGAATTTGAATTTAGGTTTCAAACTGCGACATCACATTCGATAAAATCGGCCACCATCTTGGATCACATGCCGTTTTCCTTCGAACCTGTTTCCCCAAATTATTATAATTTGAAATAATATAAAGTTTGCTAATGCACGGCACGGCACTTCAAATCTTCAAATCTATGTTCTCAGCTTCTAGTATTACTAAGGCAATGGTAATATAATTTTGCCGTGCCATTTTCGAATTGCGAAAACATACCCGTCGTCCCTCGTTTGTTTACGTTAAATCGCGTGTGATACAAATAATGTACACACGGGTGTGTAAGTATCGCGCGAAGGTTTAAACAAAACAACACAAAAGTATTACAGCAAAAGTTTACACTACGCAACCAAAACACAATCCTACCAAATGGTAGATAATTTTTGTCAGCACAACCCAAGATCTCAAGGGTGGCGCGCGGGAGTGCGTGCTAGGGGAAGAAGGGAATTCGAAATCAGTCGCTGTCGGACCGCGAATCGGACCGCTCGACGCGCCTGCGCCGATTCAACCAATCATATGAGAGAGATTTTAAAAGACTGAATAATTAAAAATGGACTTGTGAATAAATAGTGTTTATGTGTAGTAAAAATTCTAGGTGAATTTTATCAAACATGTGGGGCGAAAGCAGCAACAACTGTGAAAATAACTGCCAGTGCTCGGGGTGAGATAAATATTTTTTTTTTATTGTTGTGGCTGTGTGGTCTTGTTTACGGAAGCTTCTCTAGCTTTATGAGGTGAATAAAATCTCTTTTCTATTTAAAAATAATGTAGATAAGTAAAATATGACGTAAAAAGACCGCACAGTGACGATTTTTCTTTTTGTTCTAAAATTTTTGAATGAAACAGCTGATTTTTGTTTATGTTAAATTAAGACGGTTCGAATTCTTGAATTATTTACAATGATTGAATTTATTTCGTTGGATTTTATCTTGAGATTATATTTTTAAATAACGAACCAGAGAACATTCAATATGGCCATGGAATTCGGTAAGTGATACTGGTTATGGTTAGGTACCTACCTGTCATTTCTTTGAACACTGAAAAGGTCATTGATCCTAGCCTAAATCAATCCTCAATTAGGTCTTAAGATATCGTCTCAGAAGGTTTGTACCTACCCGTTTATTATTAGAACAAGGGTACCATCTTAGATTTGGGTAAATGGTTCCGTACGTCTGAAAATTTGACTTTAAAGAAGTTAGGTATCATGATTTTAAAAACAATCAGGTGACTAAGTAAGTTGACTACCAAGGTGTAGCTACCGGTAAATAATTATTTTCATCAGCAAAACAACGTTTTGATTTGGGTTGAAATGATAATTAGCCCTAGGTACTGACTGGGCGTAGGCTAAACATCAAACTGAAGGAAAAGCATTTAGGTCACATTCTTCGAAGCCAGAGTTGTTGGGATACGAGAGCAATAAAATATACTATTTTCTGCAAGAAACTTGACTGCTTTACCTAGGTGGCACAGCCAAGAGCAGGTCACGCTTTACACTAGCAGTTAAAGCTGAGCTCTGATTTATACTGCGCGCCATACAATGCAGGACCGTCCAAAGTGTCAAGCTTGACGTGCTCTTGAGGGTTCCTACCACAAAGCGTGGCGTAGGACGCTCATAGTACCTCATAGGGGTCCGTATTACAGAATGCAACTCAGTCTCTGATCTATACTTAAGTAGCAGTAGTCTTTGTCATTTTTATAGTGAGAGAAAGAGACGATCAATACTTAAGTATAGATCAAGACTTGAGTCCCCTTCAGTAATACGAGCCATAGTACTGTCATGTCATGAGATTGACATTGATGATAAGTTGAAGGCAGCGAAAAGCAGTTTGATGCGGGTTAAACAGGAATTACCTAGGTATCAATGTACACAAAGCAGCACATCAGGCTATACCTAAATGTTGACCTTGACGTCGCCCTAATCTCGCTCGTAACGGATAACCTGACGTTCTGCTATCTGTACCTGGAGGTCCCTGGACATAAGTATAAATTAAAATTAATAAACGTGCATTCTATCCTTGGGAGCGATGTAGGTAAGTTCATTTTTCCAATAGTGTACCTATAGGTACATTATGGATTCTTAGTAAAACAATATTGTTCCTAATTCCTATCAAGTGAATTGTAACAATGTTTGCCAACAACCTACTAGGTACAAACTGTCTGTATTTGCATCTTCCTGTTGACATAACGCAAGATATTAAAAAGGCTGAAAATAATTAAAAATTATCATACCTACGATCACAAAACCGTAACGTAACAAAATTAAAAAAACACAACAGTTTCGCCTCAAAAATCTCACGGAACCTTAAAAATAAGACCACGCCTAGATCATACCTATAACAAAAAACATTCTTGCAGACACATGTTACAAACATAAGGAAGGATACCTCACTTCTAGAGCTTAGGTATCTAAAACGCCAAAGGATCTCCAAGTAATAATACCAAGCTAAAAAAAACTCATTTTAAAACATACCTATCTATTACGTCACCTTAGAAAAACCTTGAATTTAGCGAGGCAGGGCAACGTCCTGTTTGAACTTAGAAGCACCTTTATATTCTATGGAAATTATTTTTCTTTTTTTCCGTTATCAAAAACGATAGCGCGCGAAAGTTGCCACCAAAATTTGCCTTTACTTTCGTTCTAAACGAAAGTGAATTTTTGTGTTAGAAAGATTTGGAGTTTATATTAAACTGGTTACGTTAAGAAATTGCGGTTTAACTGGTATAAGTAGAGCTTCTTCTTCTTCTTATCGAAGAAGATTGATGTTGGCTTGCTGGAATAGTCAATTAGTCGGCTCAAAATCAATTAACGCAAAATGGCCCAATCGTAGCCCAGTGACGCTCGCTGAACTCAACGGATCAGTAAGGTTAAGCAACGTACACAGAGGCAGGTAACCTTATGACTTATGAGTGACTGAAGTGGCAATCTATCACGAGCGTTTCCGTAGAAAAGAATAGAATAGAAAAATCTTTATTTTATAGGACATTCAGGATGTCACTTAAAACAAGTCAAGATTACAATGAAATACATACAAACATACATTAAACGATTTAAATACATACATACGCATTCGTTCTTTTGACCCTACTGACTCTACGCCTATTCGCAAAGGTGCTGTCTTCGTCAGAGAACTCGGTGGGCACGGTTAAACTGGCGGTCTCGGCTGTTGTCGATTGACTGCTGTCGTTAGAACCAAGTCAGAGACCATTTGGCGGTTCAAAAACTCTGGCACCAGGGTTAGTCAAATTCGCCACATACTTGACTATACCTCTTTGAGTATTTAACAAGCTATACCTACACTATATTTAAGGAAGGAACGAAGGCCCAATCGAGAGGCTAATACTAAGTTGCAAAAACGTTTATTACGTTAAAGCATCTTTAAAAATGCCGTCCTTTTTTATGTCAACTAGAGGGAAAACAGTAGATATAACATTTAAAGAAGCAAAAATGGACGTTGTAACTTTGGTGTAAGTGCGGAATACGACCGATAAAACATAATGTAATGTTGTTTCGTATTTCACAATCGCAACGCCAACTCTTCTACCGCAGTTTTGTTTTCATTGAAATTTATCAATTTGCCCCAGTTACAAACTGCCAGATAATTAATATTTTATAGCCTATTTAAAAAGTTGGACTGATAAACTTTGAATCCCGTGCCATGCGCAGTGTTGTTTTAAAAAGTTATCTTTTTTTAAATTCATTCATGACTGCAGTAACGGCTTTTGTGAGGTCAGGGTAAATGGTAATATTGTTAGGTTAATTATTTTTCTCAATGAACTTCTTTTTTTATTATGTTTACTTGTATCTTTGTTTGCAAAACATAGATAAGAATATACCTACCTAAATTATGATGTCACATCTCCCATCTTTCTGCCTGTTTTTTCATCTCTTTCATCGATGACCGGTTTAGTTGATTGATAGTGGTTACAACCCAAATTATTTGTGTAAAAAGTAAAAAACAGAATTCGTTTAAAAAAAATGACAGATGTATTGAATGGCACGCGACAATAATTAATTCAAGTGACCACATAATATTGTAAATAAACATGTAGGTACATAAAATTAATTAATTGGAAACGACCTCTGTCCCTCTGGCCACCCCATAATCAGTGTGGCGTGAAGTACGGACGGACGCTGTCTTTTATCTGTTAATTTGTATCTTCTATTGAACAACTGTCTTGGCAAAGGGCGTGAATTTTATTCTGGTATAAATAACTCAATATATGTACTAAAAACCCCACACTCGTCTCGTCCTGGGCCCTTAAAGAATCTAAAGATACGTCTTAAAAGAAAAAAAAAGTCACTTTAAAATAATAAAGCCACCTGAGACATCGAAAACATAATAAAATAAAAACTTTTTTTAAATGGCTGTATGGGATACGGGTCCATTGTCCGTACTAGACAACCACAACTCGTAAAGTTTGAATATGGTCTATGATTCCTTTTTTGAAAGCGGACAAGGAGTTTTCTTTTGTTTTTTTTTTCACCCAGCTTTTGGTCATTTCGGTGTAATGTGATACTTTAGAATTCGATGGGAAAATAAAGTTCAAGCTGAAATCTTCGCGCCATTTCTCTTTCAGGTTAATCAGAGTGATGACATGTGTATATGTACGTTTCGAATACGTTATGTTTACGTTAACGGCGCGTCACGGTTATGGTTCTAACGGCGGGGGATGGCGCGAGGCATAGGCGATCGCCGGAGCGGGAACAATCGTTAAAAATGAAGTTTTCTAAAGTTCTGACTAGTAATATAGATCGACGGGTTGTTAGGTTGAATGGTAGTGTCACTGCCTTTTATTCGAGGGTTCCAGGTTCGAATCCGATTAGCAATCTGCGATTCGGGGCTAGGCACCCGCGGAGCTGACATAGAATGAAGAAACCCTTTACGGGTTGTAATACGTCAGAACCTCGTCCATTGGTCAGGGTGAACCGATAGCAGGGGAGGATGTCGATTTTAGAGCACCAAGATGTTTTAAACCCACACACCACATTTTGTCATATTGATGCGTTTAGAATGAGATATCAGATTGAGATACATATGAAAGAGTTAGGTATTTCACATGCGTATGACAAACAAACAAATTTGACAAACTCATCCTGACAAACTTTTGTGCTACACTCAACTATTAATACGCAATATCATACCTAAACACATAACTCACATATTTATCCCCTGTTATACATATTATACATTATATTGTACATTCTCTTTTTTAGTGTTTATCTTCGCTGCGGAGCACTCGTGACTGACGTTAATGAGGTTATAGCAGAATACCAGTGTTTTGTCCTTTGGACAAAGCTTATGCTGAGCTATGGCCTTTTTGTTGCATTCTGACACACACACAACACTAGAATAACTCTGTAACCTTTAATGTGTATTTGTACTTCTGACTGTTTTGAATGTTGTGTGTGTGTTTTAAAGCAATGAATAAATTCTTTGTCTGTCTGTCCGTCTGTATGATACCACAGCTGATGGCGTGATTCTAGCAATTTATCGCAAGCGTTTCTGTGCTTCGGAAGGCACGGAAAACTGTCGGTCCCGGCTGTCGTCGATTGAATACAGTCGTTTAATCAAGTCAGAGGCCATTTTACGGTTTAACAATCCTGACACCAGGGTTAGTACAGTTCGCCACACACTTGACTATGCCTACACGATAAGGAATGCTCTGAAAACGCCTGTAACTTGCACCACACATCAACCCCTTATAAGGTCACAGTCGACCGAATCGAACGACCTTTAGCAAACGGATTTACACGGTCAATAAGCTTATCAATTTATATTAAACTTCTAAGGGTTAAAAGAAAGTAAATCTTGAATTGTACCTGATAGATAGTACTTAATTCTAATCTGGAATACTTTGTATAACCCCCCGAAAGTAGACAAAATTTTAAAGATGGCTGTATGAACATAGATTCCTTTGCCTTTCCCGAAAGAGATAAATTAAACAACTATGAAATGAATGATATAAGTCAGTTTATGACATTGTCTAAGTGGTGGAGCCATAGACAAGAAATTGAATTGTCTTAAGTGGTGTTTTGATGTTTCCTGTCAAGAAGTGAAGTGTGTGGTAAAGCAGTTCTTGCATATAACTCTTAAATAGATGAACTAATCTTGAATAAATATAGGCAAGAATCATATCGATCACGACAGCTTTTAAACAAAAAAAAAACCATTCATTTAGGAGCTACGATGCCACAGGCAGGCACACATATGCATACGTCAAACTTATAACACCCTTCTTTTTTGTCGGGGCTTAAAAAAAAATGTATAAAAACAAACTCTACTTACTCAGAGGCCCACACTGAAGTCCTCCCTTGTGAGTCCCTTGGAACATAATACATTGGCATGGCAGTAATAGGGGTCGAACTCTGTACCTCTCGCTTGCAACCTTTGAGTATGTAGTATTTGCAACCGACGCAGTGCTGTCTAACTTGACATGTTTCCATTTATGAAAAGCAATCAATAACCTCAAAAGCTTTACCGCCCAAAAGCTTAATTTTTGTCTTTGTCAGAGTTAACAAGGCAAAAGCAACCACAATCATACAGCCAAATGCAAATTACTTAAGTTGAAAGCAAGTTGAAAGAGATGATTATGGTTTTTCTTTTTAAGCACAGGCATTTAGCCGTTCAGCCTAACAATGGCAATATTTCGTGGTTTTGACGCACGCAATACTACTTACTTAAATGTATGAAAAATGGTTTCGTGATTTATTCATTTACCTGCGTCTGTATTTCCGAGCTCATTTAACTTGAGTCTCTTTAAAATTCGAGTGAATAGGCTTCTTTTGGGTGAGCTTGCTGCATCCTCGACCGCCCTTGAGCTAGATTGTGGTTAAGAGCGAACCCATTCCGTATAAAACGATTTTCTGACAGCTTAGAAACCTAGTGCTCGTGACAGCTTAGAATTTTAGTTCACTATAGTGTCAAGTTCGCGATAGGCTTACACAAGAGATACAGGACGGCTGGAGTCATTTGAGATGTGATGCTGGAGAAGAATGGAGAGGATTAGTTGGACGGAGAAGAAAATAAACGAAGAAGTGTTGGAATTAATTAGTGAAGGAAAAGCGAAGTTTCTTGAGAACCATAGATAACAGAAGAGGAAGGATGATCGGGCATTTGACACGAGACGACTACTTTATAAAAAAACATCATAAAGGTGAAGACTGAAGGAAAGAGGGGCAGGGATAGACTTAGGTAAAGCTATTTCGAGCAAATAAAAGAGATTGAGGTCGTGTCGTATCGAGAGAAAAATCTCTAGCGTAAAATGAGGTTTGTGGCGTTTACTCAACCGACAAGCGGTTTTTAAATTTAAGAAGAAATAAAACCAAAAATCTAGTTCAGTATCCTCCGAAGCACGAAAACACTCGTAATAAACCGGTCACCCGATTCCCTGTAGGTACCCCATGTATCCTTAACCGCACTGATGGGAATAGTGTACGCTTCAAAGTTGAAAGTCTCTACCCCTCATACTTCCTAGTTGCGCCCGCGCCGATCGATAGAACCCAGGGTCTTTGACCCCAACAGATGTGCCCTGCTCACCCTCGCATAGAACTGTCGTAATTATATTGTAGCGGGGTGCCTTGGACCCCGTTAGTTAAGATGTACCTAGTATAGAAAATGAAATAGTTTACGTAGGAACTGTAGAGGTCATAGCCTCTACGGTTAAAACCTCTTTTGTTTCCTATCGAACTGATTCGCAGGTTTTGGCGCGCTTTCGTAAATAAATAAATAAACGCTACACACTCAAAGGCCCACACTAAGGTTTTCCCTTGTGTCGTGGGTCCCTCGGAACATACATAAAGACAAACACACACCCATGACCCGAGAACAAACATCTGCTTTTCACACAAATGTTTGCCCCGGCTGGGGATCGAACCCAGGACCCGCCGATCAAGAGGCAGCGTCACTACCACTCGACCAAACCGGAAGTCAATACTACAATTTCACAAGTTATTTAATCGTATGGCGTTCATGCATTGTAGGCATATTCTTAAACTATGAACTTGGATAATAATAATTATAAAAGATCCAGGTCTCGCAACCATTCAACCACCTCAGGCGTTAATCTAAACAGATCCCCCGGTTCCCCCTTATAGCACGCAGTGGACATCGTTGAACTATGGTTTGGTCCTCCAGCCCACAATCGCATAGACTAGCTACCCATAGTACCCATCCCCATTTTTGCTTTATATAGTTGCATCAGGCATGCCCTGTGCGGATTCTGTTGAGGCGGCATCAAAGTTTTCTTGGAAGCGAGAATCCTGTGCGTTTTTGGGTAGGATCCGCTAAAGAAGTACAGTTTCCATCAGTCGCTTTGCCCACTCGGTCTTCAAAGGCGATTGTAGGCCCAAAAATAAAATTTCACAAATGAAATTAGGTAAGTTTCACTTGTGAATTGTAATTTTACTGGGTAAATTGTATGTCACGGGAGATTAATAGATAATCTCACACGACATACAATTTACCTAGTAAAATTACAATTCCACAATACTTTAAGAGCCGCCGCCTGCATGAAATTAGGTTAAGATAGGTTATGTTAGATTCCATTACTATTATAAAAAAATGATTCGTTTCTTGCCTATTCATTTTTAAATTAATTTCCGCTTTTGTATGATGACGGGTCTTGCTACCTGAATAAAGAAATGTATTATTTATTTATATTTATTTATTTACTAAATGTTTTTCTGCCCGGGACTTCGTTCCCGTGGAAGTTCGGGAAAATTATGTAGCCTATGTTACTCAGGGATAATGTTGCATTCTTAATGGTAAAATAAATTTTCAAATCGGTCCAGTAGTTTCGGAGCCTATTCAATGCAAACAAACTAGTTTTTTTTCATTTTTAAAGTGTTTCATGTTAAATAAAAAAAACTTGTAGAGGTTAAACTAATAACAGTTAGGTAGTTTCTACGATCACGCGATGCTCTGCCTACCCCTATAGGGCATACAGTCGTTGTATGACACAAAAGTGGTATAATGTGCACCATTTAGATTGGGGTCGCAATTTCACCACCTGCTTAGATTGGCACATGCAGTAGGGATGTTAAAAATACGCGAAAGTAGACCTTATCTCTTTATGAATAGATTTTAGTATGTAATGTAGTTGTTGGTGTAGTGGTTTTTGTTTTATCGATCGATGAACGATGAGTAGACGGACTATCGATCGATTGTCCTTAGACCAATTGACGATGTAGAACTAACAGACTTTTTATTTATAAAAAAAAATGGGTTAGATTTTTGACCACGATCTGGCGCAGGGACAAGATGTGGTCGAGGATATAACAAGCTCACCCAGAAGATGCCTAGTCACTCGAACTTATAGAGTGTCGGTTAGTTATATGAGCCCGGAAATACAGACGCAGGCAGAGAATTCCATTCCTTAGCGATGCGCAGTATAAAAGAGCTCATACAATCAGTGGAATGTGCATCAAGTGAGGATCAATGGCGTTTTAATGGCAGTGGATTGACAATGGTCGTAATTTTATCCGTTCACATGGCGAAATCATTAGCTAATATTAGGTCTACGGGCGAAATTAAGATTGAATCAATACATGAATACTTTATTGCACAATAATGTAGTTGCGCCGGCTGGCGGCGGGAGCCGGAGACTCGGGGCACGATGAATGAAAAAAACAATTAAGCTGGTTAACATTTATTACATTATATCAACACTTAAAACTTTATAAGTTAATTTATTACAAAAGCATAAAAACAATATACTATGCGCCTGCGACAGAAAAGACGGGTCTCTGTCATTCCAGCGAACGACAGTTAAAAAAAAAATCTTTATTTAGACAAATCCTTACATGTAATAATCGGGGCTTCCCAGTAAGTAGTCATAGACACTTGTGATGGGAATGCCTCGCTCTTCCAGGTATACAATATATTCTAGGATATTCAGAGTGAGTTAACTTATAATTATAATAAAAAGTAAAAAGTAACAGTCAGAAGTGTTTAATTTCGAATTAAGATTTATAATGCCAAAACTGAAGAGTACTTACTTACCTACACGGTAAAAAGAAGCCATTTTCGCAAAGGATTCGCTCCAGTCTTTCGAGTCAGAAGAACGGATCCGAGGTCGGCACACCCTTAAGTTCCATTTCGTATATAATAGTGTATCTGTGCTGTAATCACAGCGGCGGCGGCGTTCGTGACCGGCTGGCTGAACAAAATGCGCGGGCGACGCTAACCCGCTGTTACTGAATTTACTAGCAGTTTGTCATCTGAGAAAATACTAAAACTTTTTTTTGTTATGCGATGGGTTATAAATGTTATAAATTCTTCACCTCTATCTTGACCGAGGTCATAGATGAGGTCGACGATGGAGCGAGATAACCCAGAAAATGTAATTAAGGCACTGGTACTCCCACGCACCGACGGAACACAGCAAGCTGTTTGTCGTTGGACATCGGTAGAGGGTGTTTACGAACCAGACGGCCCTTTACAGAGCCTATACCACACCGTATGAGACCATAGGACGATACCTCAAATCTTTTTAACCTGTCGCGCGCTTGTTTATGCCGCGTGCGATGCAAATCCTGTACACACGAGGGTGCGAAATAATCGCCCAAGGGTTTTAAACTAGCTTTACGCCCGGGTCTTCGTTTCCGTGTGAATTTGGAAAAAGTATGTTGCTTATCTCACTCGCTGATAAGAGAGCTTTCTAATGGTGAATTTTTTTTGAAATCGGTCCAGTAGTTTTAGAGTTAATTCGTTACATACGGTTTTGAAAAATTCTATCACCATTAGAATGTTACGTTATCCCTGAGTAACAGCTACATAATTTTTCCAACTTCCCACGGGAAAGAAATCCCGGGCAGAATGCTAGTATGAAATAAAGCATTTTCTTATAACTACGTAACTACTGCTTCCTCCATCCCTATACGTAGGCTGCGCAGGCGCGTCCCGGCCATTACAACCCATCTCGGCCGTTCTCGGGATCGAGTCTACTTTTTATTTCAAACTGCTTTGTCTATGGTCAGTAATGGGCCTGATTTTCTATGGCTCGTGTTTTTTTTTTAAATTTCAACGTACAGGTAAAAATACATACTTATAACTTGTTGAATATATTGTATTAGCTTTCGACCCGCGACTTCGTTTGTGTGAAAGTAACCTAAGTATGTCAGTATTCAGCACTCTACAAATTACTACCCTTATATAAATTACCTTTATACAAATTACCCTTAAACAAATTATACGACTTAAAAAAAAACCAAAAATAAAAACAACAACTTTTAATTTGCTGTGTGGTATCTACTGATCTGTTCGAAGTCGGTGCTCAAACTTACCTGGCAAACTTTTTTTATTATTATTTTTAGTGTTAATAATAGAAAGTATGAGAAATTATGTAAGACATTTAAGTGCCTATTAAACTCGAGGGTGGCCTTGATTTCCCTTGGGATCCCATCATCAGATCCTGACTTGGTGACAATGGGACCATCTCCGGAGTATACTCTTTCGAAAGAATTTTTAAAATCGGTCCAGAAATGGCGGAGAAATCGGTAAAAATACATGTTAAAAAAAGATAAAATCAGTTGAACTTAGCACCTCCTACCTCCTTTTGAAGTCTGTTAATGAAAGTAAAACTCTTTTTCAAAGTTAGCAAAAAAGTTTGAACGTTCTTATATTACATATAACCTCATAGCGTTACTGTTAGGAAGGTCTTTGGCGGGAACACGGCGTAAGCGGTTGCTTTGCCAATTGAATTTTCGTTTTCGGCGTAAAAAAGTTGTTTAATGTGTAATAGTGATAGTGTATTATGCAGTAAATTGACTAAAATTCGTGTAGTGATGAAAAATTCAAGTGATAACAGTGTTTCTGCTCCGTTCGGTACCGACAAAGATCCTCGCGGTTGTGCTTCTCGCCGCCAGTTTTCGTAAAACAGACGCTATCCGGTTTTACGCAGAACATGAGGAGCTTAGGGCTTAGGTTAAGTTGAAGAAAGAAGATTTTTCACTGAAGACATGGCTGTATGGACATAGTTTCCTTTGCCTTTCCCGAAAGGGATAAATTTAACCAAAAAAAAAGTGTTACAGTTAGTTGCTGTTAGATAGATAGATACGCGTTGAGTACTAGACTTACATGGTTTTATGTGGTAATAAATCATCTTGAGTTCAGTTTATCTGGGCGTAATAGTTAGTGGGTATTGTAAAGGACAATGGGCAAAAATGTATGGACCTTGGTACAACCCTCCAATAGCGATGAGCTATATGTCCCTGGACAGGTCTTTTCAATTGGAACAATAGTTACTAAGACAGCTATGTTGTAATAGTTGTCCGTTCAGAGTTATAGGTACCTAAAGATAAAAAAAAAAAAAAAAAATTTTGCAATTATTAACGTTTATTGGGGAAAATAACAATAATTTCGTTGTAGATTACAGTATTTCATAATTATTTATAGAAATATAAAGGAATTACATTGCTTAGGTCCAAAAAAAAACACTTATTTACCTTACATATATTTTATACAAATATTTTTTTTATACTTAGGGCAAGTTCGATAAGCGTGAATATAGCCATTGACAAGACACAGAGTGGGTAGGCCTCACACAAGATGCACCGATGAGCTGGTCAAGGTCCCGAGAAGCCGCTGCATGTGTTCCATCACACATTAGAATTAGTTTAATGTTTTCTCCATTTCCAAAAAGGGATTTTGAAATAAATATTTGGTTGGTGTGCCTCGTAATTCGTACATTGATTTGCTTTTTGTTGAACAATAGCCGCTATTTGTTACGATACAATGAGCGAGTTTTTATTGCAACATTGTTTTTATTATTGTAAGTATTATTTTCAGTATACACAATCACTTTTAGGTGTACCGCCTGGCCAGTTCAAAGAATAATAGCATGGTTTATGACTTTTAATAGCTGCATCTCTTTTGTTTGTGCGTTTTGGGTACCGTCGTGGTATGAGGCGAGCCGCGGGCGCACCTCGCCCCCGCTCCCCGGCGGGGGTGTGTCCGTATTCTAACTTGGGACCCTCAGGTAAGTCAAGTAACAGTCGTTCATTGGTACTGTGCGCGAGTGTTACGTTTCTTGTTTATGCAATACTTCTTAACGACTTTGACTTGGCAATCTTTTCGGACACTGATATCTGCTTATAACGTTGACCCGGCTATTTACATGGACATTGTGCTCTGATCTGTTTTCTGAACTTGGCTATCACACTGGATTATTGAACTGCTTATTGATCGGACCTCGGACTATTGTGCTCCAATGGAAGGTTTTCGCAATTGTGTTATGTGTCGGCGAGGGCTCTACCGCGGAAGGTATCAACAACACGTCTTAACGGATAATCTTCCGAGAGCGCAACCAGAGTTTGCTGCATACATCCAACAACATGCAGTATTGGAGGTGAGTATTTTATCATATTTCTAGAGAGATAAATATATACATTTGACGGTGCGTCTTATGTACCTAAGTACCTACCTTGTGTACAGATAAATAAACTGAATGAATAGACATGAGAAAAACAGACTTTGGTTTTAATGCGCGTAGTGTATTTTGTTTCTGAGAAGTATGTATGTATGTAAACACTTTATTGCACTTAAACAGAGACAAGACCCTAAACTCGACACTTTTGTTTACTTTTACTTAATAGACTTTGGCCATTATACTGTGCCAGATGTGGCCGTGTTACCTACCTATTATTGTTCAAAACACTTTTTGACGTTACACTATAGGGTTTTTACTGACTCGCTGCCGACGCGGTCATAAATCATAACAGATAAAGGGTTGGGAGCAGCGCAACGTCGGTATCGATATGTGTGAGTCATCGACTCAGGTAGCAAAATACCCTTACTTGCTACGTAATGAGGACCACTAAATAACCATCATAGTTGTCTAATTAACATAAGAAACGATGTTGTATTTGTGTAACGTTCGAAAATATACATTAATGTTTTGACTTTTTGTTTAAATATTGCATTATTTATTTATAAATATATTGTTATATCTTAGTATATTCATTTCATAA
This sequence comes from Aproaerema taeniolella, assembly GCA_949987775.1. Taxonomy (NCBI): domain Eukaryota; kingdom Metazoa; phylum Arthropoda; class Insecta; order Lepidoptera; family Gelechiidae; genus Aproaerema; species Aproaerema taeniolella. The sequence continues at coordinate 933,200 of OX465244.1, forward strand.
AGTAATAGATAAGTGTCTCAGTAATATAACTCTACATTTAATTTTAACTAACCTCAATATTCGCAAAAATGATTTTCTATCGATACTAACTATCGACATGAAAACAACGCGGAACTAGGCCAGCCCATAAGACCCCTAAGTAGAAGCGAGATAGAAACACTGATAATGATTTATGACCGCGTCTGCAGCGAGTCGGTAAAAACCCTATAATTCTCCAAAATGTTTTCGATCAATGCAACCAATATAGTATTCTAAACAATGTTGCTTTAAACGGTTTTGATTATAATCCGATTTTAATGAAATAATTATACTGTTTCCAGATTGTGTTTGATAACACACGAAGCGTATGTCATCGATGTTGGCAGAGAGCTGAAAATGCCGTTAGACTACCTGGTGTTGTTCCGGAAGTGGAAGAAGCCAATGATCCTGATGAACAAAATGTTCACCAAGTTTTCGCTCCTGAATACAAAAGAGCACCTAGTACTCCTGGGCACTGTATCTTTTCCAACTGCGGTAATGATACACGACACCGAATACCAGAAGCTATAAAAGTTCACATGTTGTGCGAATACAAGTTGTATATCCCCGACGGTGCAAGAGTATGTAGAGAACACCTCGAAGGAAACAACTGGGATGAGCTGCCAGATTTTTGCAATACCACTAATTATTTTACTGGAGCCCAGTTTAGTGATGCTTGCGACATACTGCGAGCAACCATTGCACGTGGAGCGAGGTTCAATTTTAATGTAAGAGGTGCCATGTCTAATGAAGACATGCGTTTCTGGGTTGGACTTGATGGTGATCAATTCGATTCTATTTTGGAGCAAACTCCTTCACTCAGCGAAAGATGCAAAGATCCAAGAACTGCATTAGGTATATACCTGACAAAACTTCGTACAGGAGATTCAGATGAAAGGCTTGCGTCATTATTTAATATGTCCAGGAGAAAACTGGAACGATATTTGAACATTGCACGTGAATGTCTTACAAATGAATATGTAATACTTCACTTGGGGTTAGATCACATTGACAGAAGAAATCTTTTAGACAGAAACCTAGTCATTCCAAAAAACCTTTTTGGAAATGAAGAGAATACCAAACTAATTCTAATATGTGATGGAACATATGTCTACATCAATAAAAGTAGTAACTTCTTATTCCAGCGGCTGTCATATAGCCTCCACAAGTTTAGAAATCTTTTAAAGCCATTTTTGATTGTATCGTCAGATGGTTATATTATTGATGTTTTGGGGCCGTACGCTGCCACAAAAACTGACGCGCAAATAATGCAGGATATCATGAATGACGAAGAACACCCTTTACATTATTTGCTTCAACCAAATGACGTGTTCATTTTGGACCGTGGGTTCAGAGACAGCTTGGATGCAATCGAAGCCTGGGGTTATGAATATTACGTGCCACCAACAAAAGACCGTCGAGAATCCCAGCTCACTACGGAACAGGCAAACGAATCACGAGCCATTACAATGTGCCGATGGGTAGTGGAAGTTGTGAACGGCAGGTTTAAACGTAATGATAAACTGTTACGGCAATCATATTTTAATCGGGCACCGCCGCATATGTTCGAAAACTTTAGAATTGCTGCAGCGATTATAAATCACTTCCATGTACCGATAACAGATAATGAACATGCAGAAGAGTTCCTGAGTCATATACGAGAAACATTGGATTCACCGAATCTTCTATACACATATGTCGAGAGAAAGCGCCTGAATAGCCGAAGGGTTGATTTTCAACGGATGGAAGCCCACAATATTGAAAACTTCCCAAGGCTCACCCTAAATCAGATAATGATACTGGCTTTGGGTACATACCAGCTAAAACTGGCAAGATCATACTGCGCGGAGCATCTTAATAACGGTTTATACCTTATTGAGACATACAGAGAAAATCAACTGGATGACCTGCCAGATTATGGAATTAATGAAGAAGTGTGGCTTCTGCGTGGGCGCATTCAATCTAGACACGTCCGGGCAAGAACTTATTATTGTTACATTTTGATAAAAAGTAACCAAATCGAAGGCAGCAACAACATTGTTCAACACTACTGTACATGCTTGTCAGGACGGCGTACCATGGGTACATGCGCGCATATTATATCAATTATTTGGTATTTAGGACATGCAATTCATGAAGGCTTTATTGCACCGGCAGTGTTCCTAAATGATGTTATCGTGGACGAACTGTGAACAATCAAAATGTAATTGACTCTATTTTGTAAATGTAAAAAAAAATATTTGTATAATATATTAGTATGTAAGGTAAATAAGGTGTTTTTTTTTTTGATCTAAGCAATGTAATCCCTTTATATTTCTGTAAATAATTATGGAATACTGTAATCTACAACGTCATTATTGTTATTTTCCCCAATAAACGATAATAATTGCAAAATATTTTTTTTTATTTGTTTAACTTTAGGTACCTATAACTCCGAACGGACAACTATTACAACTTAGCTGTCATAGTAACTATTGTTCCAATTGAAAAGACCTGTCCAGGGACATATAACTCATCGCTATTGGAGGGTTGTACCAATTTGCCCATTCTCCTTACTGTTTAATGTATACTGTATTAAAAATAACACGGGTTAATAACTTATCAGATGATCTCTCTTTCGTGTACTTTGGATATATCTTTGAATCTATTTTCTTTTCATTATCTTTTTCAGGAAAAACTATAGGTACTTACTGTTTCTAGATATTTTGGTTGTACAGAGGCCAGCGCATCAGGTTACTCCATTTTCATTGCAAAACCGCTCTACAACAGCACAGAGTGCACGCGTGTGGTAACCTGAGTTGCGGCCGTCCGTACTATGGGTGTTAGATAACTGATATACTTGGTACTTAATTTCATTTTATTTTATAAAACACCCAGACTCTTAACAAATATTACTTAAAAAAATATTTTTTTTGTTGGTCGGCAATCGAACCGGCAACCTTCAGATCAGAAGGCAAGGTCTTTACCAACTGTCCCACCCTGTAAGACACATGCCGCGAAGATTAACTATCAAAAGAACATAGCGACTAAACCTAACCACACGTAGTAAAAAAAAAACAGAAACAAAAAAAAACAAATCACGCTTTTAAAAAAAGAACCTGTGACGACGAAGAACAGGATTCATTCAGCCGTTATTAGCCGTCCTGCTTGCTCTTCTACTGACTTGTGTTTCTGTCTCTTTCGCACGCGTGCATTCCTTCGCCAACGCTTATGTCATCAGAATTTGTGATAGGCTCTACTTAAATTATAGTGAAGCATTCGTAGGCCAGGTTAAGCAACGTAAACAGAGGCAGGGAACCTGATGGGTGATCAAAGTGGCAATTTATAACGAGCGTTTCCGTGCTTCGGAGGGCACGTTAAGTTGTCAGTCCCGGCTGTTGTCGATTGACTACGTCGTTACAACCAAGTCATTGTGTGGTTTGAAAACTCTGATACCAGGGTTGGTCAAGTTAAACACACAATTGAATATACCTACACGGTAAGAAAGAAAGGAGTAATTTACTAGGCATCCACTATACCCAACCCTTTCATAACTATCCCATAGTTTGGGCTAAAAAATAGAACATTTATTAATAAAACTAAAAATTCTTCTTTTCGTGCGAGAATAGCCAAGTATTTTGGCGAACTTTTTTTTTAAATTATAAGATGGGTTAACTCTTGACCTCAATCTTGACCAAGGTCATAGATGAGGTCAACGATGGAGCGAGTTAACCCAGAAAACGTCTATAAGGCACTGGTACTCCCACGCACCGACGGAACACAGCAAGCTGTTTGGCGTCGGACTTCGGTAGGAGGGTGGTCGCGAACCAGACGGTGCTTTACAGAGCCTACCACACCCCATGAGACCATAAGACGCCACCTCAGATTCAGAACAAGTTGAGATGTCGTTGCCTAGGGTGGATTAATAGAAGGCAGGTCGCATTTATGTTTCCTTAGTCGCCTCTTACGACACCCAGAAATGGGGTGGTGTTACTTCTCAACTGATGACCACACGGAACTTGACTAACCGTGGTGTCAAAGTTATAAAATTGATTTCGATGTTGACGCGTCGAAATGGGCTTCATGATCCATGGTAGCCCCCCAGTCGTGGACTATGCTAATATTAAAGATATTACCATACAGTCTTGAGACTCTTGAGTCACTCTGTAAAATTTCTCGTCACGCACCGGAAATGACGTCATTACACTGACTATTTATGTTATGTGTTTTATTTAACTTGAATTCTTGACCTTGGGCTGAGATTATTTTGGCTATTGTCACGTTATGTCATTGCGGGATGGGCAGACAAAATAATCGAATTTTAATTGTTATTCTGATATCCCGGATATATCGCTCTGCGGCTCACCGTTAAGTCGCGTTGATAAATTTAAATATTTGGGGCACTGGGTTCTGGAGGACTTAAAAGATGGTTTGGACATAGAGCGGGAGCGCAGGTCGTTGGCTGTCAGATGTAACATGCTCATCCGCAGGTTTGCACGGTGTACAAAACAAGTGAAGGTTACACTTTTTAAGGCATACTGCCAGTCCTTCTACACGTGCAGCCTGTGGACTGGTTTCACGCAGCGGACATACAGCGACCTGCGCGTCCAGTACAATAACGCCTTCAGGATGCTGATGGGGCTGCCCAGGCACTGCAGTGCTTCCGGAATGTTCGCGGAGCATCGTGTCGACGACTTTCCTACTATAATAAGGAAGCGTTGCGCTTCCTTATTAAGTCGCACGAGGAGCAGCAACAACAGCATCCTGACGGCGTTATCTGACCGGTGGGACTCCCCCCTCTTTAAGAGGTGGATGGAGGTCCACACGGTTAGAAATACTATTATTAAATGTAATTATGTACCCTACTAACATAAGTTTTGTAAGAAAAATTGTATACTAACACTTTTATGGGCTCTGCCCGAAATAAACGATTTATTATATTATTATTATTATTCAATGAAGAAAATAAGTTAGAATGGTCACTTGGTTTTACATTACTTCGGAAAAATCTTTTTTTAACCGACTTCAAAAATGGAGGAAGTTTTTACGTAGGTTCACAGATTTTTCCGCCATCTGTGGGTCGACTTACGAATTTCTTTGTGTGATCGAGAGAGTATACTCCCTTGTTACCAAGTCAGGATCTGATGATGGAACCTCAGGGAAATCGAAGGCAACCCTCGAATTTAATAGGCACTTACAATTTTTCTCATGTTCTTTATAATATTTACTCTAAAAATCGAAAAATAAATATACTTTTAAAAAAATTAAACTTACTTCAAAAAAGCGAAAAATAAAGAAAGACTACATAATTTTGTACATATATTTTCAAGTTAGTTACTTATCTTAAAATAAATTACCTCTAATACTGCTAAAAATTCCTATCCTATAATATAACTATTTAAATAATTAAAAAATTGGCTTAGCGTGACTTATTGACAAAATTACGAAACGAAAACTTGATTTGACCGGAAATAACAACGTTTAAAAATCCAGTGGTGTAACAGTCTTCACACAACTTTCCTAAGTTTGAACTTGGAACGTGTCTAACGTCGGAAGAAAGCAACGACATAACCCGTTGAGGTTTGAATTTAGAACGGGATGTCTAACCGCCGCGCTGCCTTCGAGATTTGAATTCAACTGTTGAAATTCTTGACCATCGAAGAATATAGTAAGGTACTCTCGTTGTTTTTAGATCTTTTAAAGAAAAAAAATGGATTTAAAAAAATCTCTTGATCACTTGCAGTAAAAGGTTTTAAATTAAAGGATATTCATCAACTGCCTTCTTACCAGCCCATATACGTCCCCACCGAGGGGCACGGGCCTCCCTTCGAAACATGAAGGGGAATTAGGCCATAGTCCACCACGCTGGCCCAATGCGGATTGGTGGACCGCTCGTCTTCCGATAATCAATTTTCTTGGACGGACGGGTTTCATCACGATGTTTTCCTTCACCGTTGAGCAAGTGATAATTAGAAATTCGTACATAAATCCGAAAAGACGAATTTAGTGGTACAGGCCCGCACCAGGATTTGAGCCCGCGACCTTCGGATTTCAAGTTTGGCTCATTAGCAACTGGGCTATCACCGCTCTCCCACTCTTTGGGCTCTGGGCTACAACTTGCCTAATAATATTAAAATTCCACCATATTAAGAGCCGCCTGTATGAAATTTAGGTTATTTTAGTTTTGAGTTTTTAGGTTAGGTTGCAATAATGATATAAAAAAGTCCGTCAACGTGACAAAAATTGAGGCAGCTCATAATGCACCGAGCGTTTATAATCTTACTAGTAAAAACATTGTAAATGCCTTTTAAATATCGATTTCCCTTGGATTCCATCATCAGATCCTGACTTGGTAACAATGGGACTACCTCTGGAGTAAGTATACTCTTTCGAACAGAAAAATAATTTTGTAAATCGGTCGACAAATAGCGGAGAAATCGGTGAACATACATAAAAAAAAAGATACATAGAGCCGAATAAGTATGGAACCGCCATCTTTTTTGAAGTCGGTTAAAAATACAATATGACGGGTTTGACAATGTAAGGGTGACATATCAATAAATTCAAGATTCATGTAATTATAAATGATGGCCCTTCGTCCACAACACAGCAAGAGGTTTCTAAGATATCACAATAAAAACGGCTGTACACATCTAATTCCCTTGCTACAGGTTAGAAAAATAAAACGAGAAGGCTGCATGGGAACGCGCCGTAGGATAGAAAATAAAATCAGTGAAAAAAAAACTGGCTCTACTCTATGAAACTGGATTTAACGGCCGGCGGCTGCCTCTTTCTAGTGTATCGCTGTCTCTTTCTGTTGCAGTGTTTTGGTTTGAAATGAGATAACTTTAAGATAATTATGCGCGTGTAATTCGTGTAAGTCTCAGCTGTTATGTCATCCCGGGTATACCCGTCAGTGTCATCCTACACTATAGTGTAGGAGTTATTGGAGCTATTTGCTTAATTCGTACGATTGTATGATTCATATTGAGCGCATTTTAACCTTAACTGGTTTACCACAAAACATTAAAATACCACTTAAATAATGTCTAAAACTGGCTTATGTCATTCACGTCAGCTTTCAGATAAAAAACCGCATGGAAATCGGTCCACTCGTTTAGGAGCTACAATGCCACAGACACAGAATAGATACAAAAGTCAAAATAACACCCCTCTTATTTGGTTGGGGTCTAAAACTGTAGTTCTTTAACCTTTTAATGTTGGTGTTAGTAAAATTAAATAAGTGTGAAGCAAAATCTTACACGTTTTAGTTTTATAAACAAAGAGACTTAGATAAGTATGTACTTAGGTCGTCGTGAGCGGTACTGGTGGGGAGAAAAGTGCTGTAATAATAGTAGATTGTTGCACCGAGCGCAAAGTGAGTTATTAATGCACGAGTGTTATGTTGGTGATGCGAGGGCACTAAATTAACACGAGTGCATTAATTAGGTACTCACTTTAGCAAGGTGCGTAATCTACTTTTCTTTCAACTACCAATCTCTCCTACCGTTATAATTATAAAATATACCTATTCAAAAAAAAACTCAAGTTAATGAAAAAAAAGTTTGACAGTTTTACAATCGAATCGTACAGAATGCGGCCCATTTCTTTTTTTTTTCTTCACCAAGTATGTTTTTATTTCCATTTGATCTAATGCATACATTTTATATTATACTTAATGGGAGACATTAAACCTCTGTGGTAAAATATCTAAATTTAAAAAAAAAACAGTGCAATCATGTGATTTCATATAACATTTCTGCACTGTTTTGGATCTAAGCAAAAAATACGTCCTTTGTGATCGGTTTTGTAGTGATTAATGATTACTCCCAACTCCCAAGTCCAGCGTTGAAGGAAAAATTACACTAAATAAGAGTCATCCCATATTAACTCACTTTTCGCGCTAAATGTCCAACAAATATGGCTGCCCCGACACATCCGGAGAGATAATAAATAACGCCATGTTTGTTAAGTAAGTACTAAAGTGCTTGGTAGATAGGTCATTGGCATTTAAATACATATGCTCTAAATTGTTACACTGAATTTATGGTGGATATTTTCTACTTCTGAAATGAATTGGTTTTTCTGATTTAAGAATAGCTTTGTTGTAGCTTCTTATTTTGAAGTATCTATTTATAGTTATTAACGATACTAGTGTCGTATCGTTACACATTACCTAAGGCACGTATATTGTCCAACGTTTTACAATGCAGTAGCCGAGGAATCGAAGCAAAAAAAAAAAAAGTTGTTAAAACTTACATCGTATCGGTATATCCAGTAAAGTTCTTAAAATATAGTATTTCCTGTCAAAATTCACTGAAAACGTGTTACAACTGAACAATGTGCACTAATATTTTAAGATTAAACACAAAACATTAAGGAATTAACATTTCTATAACACAAAAATGATTTTGTTGAACAAATAATTTCAAATGGCGGGCAAAGCAATGGCGAGCAAAATATTTTTCCACAATTATGAGGCAAAGGCTAAGTAAATAAAATGCCAATTGCGACTACAGGAATTATTAAATAGTTCAATTATTTGTTAAAAATTTGATTTGTTTTATTGAAAAAGTAAAATAAATAATTTACTTTTATATTTTATTTCACTGAAAATCAAGATTTTCGTCAGAAATAATTATTTTGTCAGGCATAAAAACTCTTTGTTGTCATTCTCTATAGCCAGTATGAAACTTTATGAAGAAGGTAATCACTTGTCAAAAGGGTCACTGAACTGTCTTACTTGTCAAAAGGGTCACTGAATTATCAAATCAGCTACTCTTTATTGCGTCATACATTTTTGTCAGTATTTTATTCACTTTTTGCTTACTTTTTATTAATCATTTAATAAAAAAATAACTTTACTGGATCACAGAATAGCCACTGAAGTTGAATTTTGGTATGTGAAAAATGGTTTATTTGCTCAGTACTTCAAATATTTTTTTTCTTTTCAAAATCTTCTTCTCATTTCAAAATTACATAACATGACATGTGTTTTATGGGGTACGTAAACGTACACTCTGTGGCCATATTACGGGGCCATTTCTGAGCAACTGCATTGTAAAAATTATATAACACTTTAAAATTTTCAAACGTCAGACGTATGCCAATCAAAAATCGAACACAAATCGAACGGACAACTTATTTTTTTAAATAAATGCAACGGATGCGATTTCATTCAGCCTCAAAGGTCATGACCCTAAACATTACTTTCCCGTGCGAATTTTCAAATTTGGATCATCTGATTTGTCTATTGTTATTTTTTTCTCAGGATCTCCTTCCTTGTAGCAAAGGGATGCGAATTTGGGGAGCCTCGTTTCTTATTAGGGTCATTTTATGGGAAGATGGGACGCGCAATTCGGGGGTGAGAGGTAGTGTTAATTTAGAGCAAAATGTTAGACCGACAAACTGGCGAAAGTTTACAAATTGCTGGATGGCAGATTATAAAAAATCGTCTGAATGTAATATTACCTTTAGAATATTTCTTGGCTACGAAGTTACGTGGTTCTATGACTAAATGATGCACTGCCTACCTCCACAGAGATTATAAACTTGAGTGTATGTAAGTAAGGATTGATAATAATTTTCTCAACGGTCAATAAAATTATTACCTACCTAAAGGGGCGTACAGAATGTTTTGAGAAAGATTCCCAGGGGTTTGAACATTGATGCGTTATTGACACATTTTGAAAAGATGACCCCATTTTGGTAGCGAAAGGACCAAACAATAATTCTGACATTCGTTACACCTTTTAATTCACTTTTGGATTTTATGTTGCGAAAGTAACACTTATGGGATTGTGTAACTATTTCCTGATATTGTAATCTATATTGCATCAATAGTTTAAACACTACCTCTTACTGGTATCAGTTTATAAGTTTATCTAATACTGTTAATTACTTCTACAATAAAAAAGGTAAGCCAAAACCCTTTGGTACGCCACGCCGCTCGCGCCCCATAAGAATAAACGAATTTAGATTTAGAAATTATCTTTTCTGTAATCCAAAGCGAAACTAAACCACATGTTAAAGTAACCTAATGACAACAAACGATTTCACAAGGCACCCAACATTTTGAATAGTCATAAGTCTATTGTTACTCGTACACTCCTCAATATAATATAAACGAAGCGACAGTCACTAGACAATCCCAGAGCACCAGGTAGTTGGCTAAAGTTGCAATGAAGTTTATGAATATTTATAAAGAAATTTGCACTAAGAATGACATTGTTTAGGGACAATCGTAGCCGGTTCTGGAGGTTGTGTGTTATTTTAGCTTATTGCAAAACTTTTGGAGCGACCCCTTTTTATTGTTTTTTAGTTGTATTGTTCTTTTTGCGTACAGTAAATATAGGTAATACTATTATATTTATTGAAAAAGATTTTGTATTCAAAATGTATATTTTTAAATAGGTAAGTAACTATAATAATAAAAATTACGCCATAAAACATTACGAAAACATTGAAAATTTTTTAAGCTTTCTTTCTTAAACACTTTCGGGATTTGAACACATACCTAATTTAATACTAAATCTTGTTTTTTATAAGAAGCAAAATTAAAATTGCAAGTTTAATAAAGTCATCAAAGTAAAAAAATATGTAAAATATTCTTGGACAATTCACGCAGCGCCATGTAATCCCAAACTAAGCAAGGCTAGGACTATGGGTACTAGATAACTGATATACTAGTTATATATGTACTTCTTTTCTTAACCGACTTCAGAAAAAGAGTTCTCAATTCGCCTGTTTTTTTTTGAATTTACTTAGTTGTATAGTGATATACGTATTTTTTTTTGTTAACACATACTTAAACAGACATCTCACAAAAACGATTTGTGTATAATATTTGTGTCGGTTAATAGGGAACCGAACCTTCAGTTCAAAACAACCAATATCCATAAACTACCTAATATAATGTTAATAACAATAAATGCAGTTTTCTTATCTATTTCCTGTGACCAGTACAATAACAATGTATGAATAATACACATAATATTGTAACAATAATATAACAACTATACAGGTTGACTTTTAACTACTGGACATATTTTCTTTCGTTAACGTGTCAATGTATTAAAATAACCCTCAAAATGATTGTCAAATGTGGCGCGTCAAGTGGTTCTAGAACTACGTAACGTTCTGTCTACCCCGAATGGGATTATAGACGTGAGTATGTGGATGGAACGTGGCAGTTTCGTCGATAAAAAAAAAATTATATTGACCCCTTTTTATGAATTTTTGAATTTTTAGAAACGTATAGATCTCACGAATTGTGTTGAAGAGCACTTTTGCTAAGTTTAAATTAAATTGGACGATTTTTTTTTCTCAGTACAAAACATAAACATTTTTAATTAATTTTCGTATTTTCTTGTTTCGGATGATATATCTTGGATTGTGTTGGGAAAAATAATAAAACAAAAACTATTACTGCGAAAATGGAAAGGATCGCTCTTTTTTAACCGACTTCAAAAAAGGAGGAGGTTTCTCAATTCGACCGTATATTTTTTTATTTTTTTTATGTATGTCCGCGGGTAACTTCGTCGTTTTTGAACCGATTTTGATTATTAGACATAGACATAGACATATACTTTATTGCACACCGTGACACAAAAACATTACAATAACAAACAAGGACAGAAAACAGAAATGTACAAAAAGACGGCCTTATTGCTAAGGTAGCTTCTAAGGTAGGATAAGGTATTGCTAAGGTAGGTTGCTAAGGTATTCTTTTTTTTTTGGAAAGGGAGTATCCCAAGGGTGGTCCCATGGTAACTAGGATTTGATGGTGGAATCCTGAAGAAATTGAGGGAAACTCTCGAAAAAATTGTCTTTTTGGGATTGAAGTCGGTGACTCTTACGTTTTTGACGTGGAAAATTATGACTACTCCGAAAGTTGTACCTTTTACAAAACAGTCACAAATACGGGCCTGTTAAATTTCTATGACTTTGACCAGTTATTCAAAAGTCATCCTGTATAATGCTTATCCTGAGCGACCTTGGCGTGTTTAGATAAAACTGTAACGGTTACGTTATGTATTAATGTTACCTACATAATATGTTTATAATATACAATATATAAATATACATATGTATATTGTATAAGCAGTATGGTACTTTACCTAATAAATCTACTATTCAATATAATATGGCGCTCGCTAATCTCAACCGGCCAGTGAGGTCAAGCAACGTACACACAGGCAGGGAACCTGATGGGTGACCAAAGTGGCAATTTATCACGAGCGTTTCCGTGCTTCGGAGGGCACGTTAAGCTGTCGGTCCCGGCTGTTGTCGATTGACTACAGTCGTTAAAACCAAGTCAGAGGCCATTGTGCGGTTTGAAAACTCTGACACCAGGGTTAGCCAAGTTCGCCACACACCTGACTGTACCTACACGATAAGAAGAAGATTGGATGACAGGACTTCAAATTAGCGAGTACAAAAACTTTTCTTTCGGAATTTTAAATGGTTTTTATTTAGTTTCTTGGGAAAAATACCAATTAATTATTTGATTAAATTAGAATATTACTAATCTAAAATAATACTTAAACACCTACGTCAAATCACTTAATTTATATGATATGCGTCAAAATACATTCGTGTTTCAACTCTATACCTATTCGCAAAGGTGCAGTCTTTCCCCGTGAAGAACAGACAAGAAACTCTGAGGGTTGTTCTTTTCAACCACTACAAATTTTCCTATTTTCTATTTTTAAGTGACGCATTTGTCGTCATATAATCAATAATAATATTCTGAAGGCTATTGGAATATAATGGTGATAGGTTGACAGCGTTCCACCCACGAGAGCAGACCCCTGGAGTCTCATTACGACTCTTACAGTATGCCTGCGAAGAGCAGGCTGGTACATTCAGTTTTTCTTTCGCTATTAATCCAGCATAGTTTGTTTTAAAAATAAATTCGTGTTTGTGGGTCATTGACTTTTTTTTTTCTTAGATAAATTAATTATTCGAAACAAACTAACTATTTTGAACAAAAAAAATAATCAAGTCGAATATCTATACCAGTCTTTCCCAACGTGGGCGATAACGCCCCCTTGTGGGCGCTGCAGGCCTAAAGGGGGGCGGTAAGAGACCCAGAAAAAAAAGGGGGCGTTGTGTAGGGCTTTGGGGTCGATTTATAATTTCATCTACCTAGCTAGGAAGACTCTTAGACACCGACTGAGCTCTCGACTCTCGACTACATCTTGTGAACATCAACTAATATTAATTAAGATATAGCTCAAACTCGGTTCGATATAATAGACCGCGGGCAATCATGTTTTAACAAGTTTTTGTTAAATAATCCGATTTGTACATTCCTGTATCAATCGGCTGGTTCTATAATACTTGTTCTTGCTTGTCGAGTACGATTGGGCGTCGAATGAGATAAACGAGTTTATGCACGTTTGTCTTATTCCTGTTGGTGCGTGCTGCTTATGCAATCCTATATAAACGACGTAAATTTATTTTATTTTCATTTGCGGTTTCGCGCATAATAGATAAGCAGTACTTCATTATAACACTTACGTATTTCTCAAAACAAAACAATGTCGGAAGTAAAAAAGAAGAGACGGCAATACTCTGCGGAATATATTAAATTCGGATTTATTGAAAATCCCACAAACCCGTCGTCGCCTTTGTGTCTTCTATGTCTAAAAACATTTTCGAACGAAGCAATGAAGCCTTCAAGACTGCAAGATCATTTGAATAAAATGCATCCAGATAAGAAAGACAAGAATGTAGCATATTTTCAAGACCTAGAGAAGAAGCATAATACTCAGCCAAGTGTATCAAAACTATTTTCGGCGGCTGCTAAGCAAGATGACGACGGACTTCGAGCTTCGTACAATATCCCTTTGTTAATTGCTCAAAAAGGCAAACCACACAACATCGGAGAAGAGTTAATTTTGCCAGCAATAAAGGAAGTAATAACTACTGTGCTTCATAAACCGGCCGCAGATATTATCCGAAAAATTCCTTTGAGTAATAATTCTGTGCAAAGACGAATTGATGAAATGGCTGAAAACATTGAAGAATCATTGTGCAATCATCTGAGGACTAGTCAATTCTCAATTCAGCTCGATGAGTCCACTTTACCAACTAATGAAGCGTTGTTGCTATCTTACGTGAGGTTTATTAAAGATGAGAAAATACGTGAAGAACTATTGTTTGCCAGAAATTTGGAGACAAATACAAAAGGCGAAACCATATTCAATACATTGGAAAAGTTTTGTGAAGAGAAAGAGATTCCTTTGAAAAATATTATATCAGTTGCTACGGATGGCGCTCCGGCTATGACAGGGCGCCATAAAGGCTTCATAGCGTACTTAAAAAATAAAATTCCAGATGTCCTTGCTATACATTGCGTTATTCATAGACAACATTTGGTTGCTAGAAACTTAAGTGAACGACTATTTCAATCACTGCAATATGTCATCAAAGCAGTCAATAAAATCCGTAGCAGCTCTTTGAATGATAGATTATTTCATCAGCTTTGTGGCGCCATAAAGGCTTCATAGCGTACTTAAAAAATAAAATTCCAGATGTCCTTGCTATACATTGCGTTATTCATAGACAACATTTGGTTGCTAGAAACTTAAGTGAACGACTATTTCAATCACTGCAAGATGTCATCAAAGCAGTCAATAAAATCCGTAGCAGCTCTTTGAATGATAGATTATTTCATCAGCTTTGTGTTATAATTTGCGCAATCTATTTCTAGAGCCTACACGAATTACCGCAACTTCCAAAACGTGTCTTGATAACATATATACAAATTTTGATCCCTCGGAAAAATCTGTTATCCACAAGTTACCATCGGATCACTCGGGCCAACTAGTTTCCTTTGATGCGCTTCGTGGAAAGGCTGTAGAAAGAGGTATCAAATATGTGCCTATTAGTGACATAAGGCTTGAGAATTACAGAAGTAATATGATCACCAAACTACCAGATCTAAGATTTGAGAGTGATGATCCTAACAAACTTTATAACTCTGTACTCAGTTTATCTAAGCAAGAATATGACATTGTGTTTAAATCCAAGACGCTAAAAATTAATGACTCCTTGAAGTTTAGTGATTGGGCGACAGTGGGAATTCACAAAAGCAGGGAAAGGCTATATGATCTCTATGGTGAGAAAGCATATAACCATTCTGAAACTTTTGTTGAGTATGTTAGAGCTTATTCCAAAACATTTAAACGTGTATGTAAAGCGGCGAAGGCTATGTTTGTTAGAAACAAAATTAAAAATAGTAGTAATATCGTTAAGACTTCTTGGAAAATTATTAATAGTGAGACGGGAAGGGTTAAGGCTCGCAAGTTTGATTTTAAGCTCAACATTAATGACAAAATCCTAACTTCCGATGTAGCTATTGCTACAGAGTTTGAAAGGTTTTTTACTGACATTCCAGTCTCCACTACTCAATCACTTGGCTCATCTCCCGCTCTCGCTGAATCGCTACTCAAGCAAAATGTAGACGAAAGTAAGGTTCATTTCAGTTTTTCACACATAAGAATTGTTGACATTCTTAAAACTTTTAAAATGTTAAACATGAAAAAGACTGCGGACCTTGATGGTCTTTCAGTAAAAGTAATAAATTGTATAATTGATTGTATTGCTCCACATTTAGTGTTTATTTTCAATAGTTGTGTCGATGGTGGTGTGTTTCCTGATTTGATGAAACATAGTAAAGTAATTCCTCTGTTTAAAGCTGGTAGTACATCTGACCCCACCAACTTTAGACCTATTTCAATACTACCAGTACTTAGCAAAATTTTTGAAAAAATTATCCTTAGTCAAATAACTACTCACTTCTATGCTAATAAACTTATGAATATTAATCAATTTGGATTCACACGGGGTCGTTCAACAACCGATGCCGGTGTTGAACTTATTCGTCACATTTTTGAGGCCTGGGAGGATTCACATGATGCTCTTGGAGTCTTCTGTGATTTGTCCAAGGCTTTTGACTGTGTTCACTATGAGACTCTAATCAGAAAATTACATCACTATGGCATAAGAGGAAATGCACTTAGGCTTCTGGAATCTTATTTGTGTAATAGGATCCAGAAGGTTGAGGTTAACGGCACTAGATCACCTGGGTCCACAGTCTGTATGGGCGTCCCGCAGGGTTCAATTTTAGGACCATTCTTGTTTCTCCTGTACATTAATGATTTGCCTTTTCTTGTTAAAGAGGCCCATGAGATCGTATTATTTGCAGATGACACATCACTTTTATTTAAAGTGAAAAGATATGACACTAATTATGACGACGTGAATATTGCGATCTCAAAGGTAGTTGAATGGTTCACTGCAAATAACCTACTCTTGAACGAGAAAAAAACCAAATGTGTTAAATTTACCTTGCCTAACGTTAAACAGTTTAATACCAATGTACAGGTTAAAAATGAAAAACTGGAAGTTGTAGAATCTACTGTATTCTTAGGTATCACTATTGACGCAAAGCTTCAATGGGGTCCTCATATTGATAAGTTAGCGAACAGACTCAGTTCAGCAGCTTACGCGGTTAAAAAAATCCGTCAATTATCGGACGTAGAAACCGCGAGAACCGTATATTTCAGTTACTTCCACAGCCTAATGTCATATGGCATTTTGCTGTGGGGTAATGCTGCCGACATTAATAAGATATTTGTCCTGCAGAAAAGGGCTGTTCGCGCGATTTATCAAATGAGACCTAGAATGTCTCTTAGAAATAGATTTAAGGAAATAGATATTTTGACATTTGCGTCCCAGTATATATTTAATAATCTTTTGTATGTAAAGAAAAATGAACAATTGTTTAAGAAAAATTGTGATAGGCACAATGTAAACACTAGAAGCAAACATAACTTGGATATACTAGACAGCCGTCTCTACAAAGTAACAAACTCTTTTATGGGTCAATGTATACGCTTCTACAATAAGATTCCCATGTGTATTCAAAACCTACCTTTAGAAAAATTTAAGACGATAATTAAACAAAAACTTTGTAAAAAGGGCTATTATAGAATTTCGGATTATCTGTTAGACAAGCAACCATGGGAATAAATTGCTCAGCTCCAGAGTTATTCAGATATTAAGTCAATTAAAATTAAAAGTAAGAAAATTTATATGATTGACTTAAAAAGAGCGACCCTCGGAGTTTCTTGCCTATTCTTCTCCTGAGGAAGACTGCACCTTTGCGAATAGGCGCAAAGCCAAAAGTGCTAATGTAATTCATAATATTGACGTGTTCAAGTATCATTTTATATGTTCAATGAAATAAACACTTTTGACTTTGACTTTGACTTTGAATGACGAAGATTTCAACCGTTTATTGCTTCATACTGAAGTTCGTTGGCTGTCAAGAGGCAATTGTCTGATTCGATTTTACAACCTGTTTGACTCTGTGATAGAGTTCTTGGAAACTAAAGATACAGAACTGCGCAACAAGCTCATAAATCAAAGAATGATATAGCTTACATGACAGACCTGTATAAATTGTTCAACGACATGAACCTCCAACTGCAAGGCGATGAACTAAATTTAATTAAAACAAAAAATGTCGTTGCTGCTTTCGCAGCCAAACTGCTTCTGCACAAAAAGAATATGGGCAGACGTGAGTTTCACAATTTTCCGAATTTATCAGTATCCTGCAGTAACGACGACTTGTTTGCCTACTGCCAACATTTGGAAAACCTCCACATTGACTTCACCGAACGATACCAGGACATTTTAAACTTGGAAATACCAGACTGGGTGTTAGATCCGTTTTCAAATGTCAACATAGCAATGTCACCTCAGCTGGAAGAAGAACTTATAGAATTGACAACAAACGAAGAAATAAAAATCAAGTTCAAAAATGGATATCAAGAATTTTGGCTTCAAAAACCGATCCTGCAATTGTACCCTGGATTGTGGTCAATTGTTCAACGATTCTTGATAGCATTCCCATCGTCATATTTGTGTGAACGTGGTTTTAGTGCTGTGGCAACGCTGCTTACTAAAAAGAGAAATCGTTTGCGTGTTACCGAACGTGGCGACTTGCGGCTGTTTTTGAGTAAATTGGAACCTGATATCAACAAACTTATTGAACAGCATCAGATTCAACCTTCACATTAGTTTTTATATAAGAATTGATTATGTTTGTTTTATTTTCAATAAAAGATACTCTGTCCGAATACTATAAAGTTGCGTTTCAATAATCAGTTATAAGTACTTAGCGGTTTTTAAGTAAGTTTAAAAAGGGGGGCGTTAAAAAATAATTTATTCTTAAAGTGGGCAGTAGACAAAAAAAGGTTGGGAACCCCTGATCTATACTAATATTATAAAGAGAAAAGATTTGATTGTTTGTTTGTTTGTTTGTTTGTTTGCATTGAATAGGCTCCGAAACTACTGGACCGATTTGAAAAATTCCTTCACCATTAGAAAGCTACATTATCCCCGATGGACATAGGCTATATTATATTTTCAAAAAAATTAGGGATCCTTACTGAAATTCAAATAATGTAACCCAAGGTGTAAAAAAAATACCTAAAATATTCTTTACATTGCGTGCACTGCGTAAAATATTGATGATAGAATAAAATAATGTACTACGACTTTGCAGAACACATAAATATTTACAAAAAGTGTCGCGACAGCATATGTCTAACTATTGTAGTTATGCCACAATATGTGTTCTTTTATTTTAAAAATTTAATTGAAATGCCGCCCGCTATAAAATGCTCTTTATTTGTATCTTAGTATTAATTCTTATCAAAATAAATTACTTCATATTCAAGACTGCTTCAATATCTTTATACAACTTTTTGAATTATGCAATTCGGACATTCCATTCAAAAGATATAACGAGATAAAAAATGTAAGTATAAGAAAAAAGTTTCGAGGTCGCCGCTCATCCTGCTCATCTAGCTAGCTACTGGCTAGGCAGCACCTTATGCGATGTAGGCGTCACTGGGGTACGGGCCGTACGGGCGGGGAGTCAATGTCAAGAAATGAAAAAAAAAATCTTCAGAAAGTTTAATAATATGTTATAAAATCAATCAATATCTACAGTTGTGTATGCTGTATGACAGCAATGCAGACTGCTTTTCCAGTCTCGGCGGACATTCCCTCTACTGGTAATTTAGGTCCGTATTACCTAAATTACCAAGCTTGATCTATACTAAAGTATTGATTGTCTCTTTCTCTCACTATCAAAATGACAAAGACGACTGCTGCTTAAGTATAAATCAGTCTGAGTCGCGTTCTATAATACGGACCTTAGATGCACATTGCATAAGTGCTCAAAGCATTTCAAGCAATTAGAATACCCTCTTCGTATATGATAAATACTTCAATAAGGCTACCTATATGCTATTTTAGGTTTCAAACATTTATTTATTCATAACTTAATTGAAAGACTTAAATTTAATATCTTATGTAATAAGCATAGCCAAATACAGATTACTCTGGATTAGCAAATATTCGTCTGTTTAAAGGTGTTGTTATCTATGTAACATACATGATTATTCTATTCAGCTTACGTCTTTAGTAAGTAAGTAATTCAAATCAAAAAGTTGTATTTTTACAGCACCATTGTATTCTATGTATACCTTTCTGCAGCTTTCTATGTAACACCTATCAACGTCAAGTCTCAACTTTTATTTGTTTAGTTAGCAATCAACAGGAAATAAACGTTAGCAAATGCTTATCAAAACACAAAAATATCTGGCATTTTTATTTTTATTTAAACTGGTTTAATTAGATTTCAGCTGTGTAACAAACACACATGCAGGCACAGTCAAGAGCTCATCAAGTAAGCATGAAAAATAAACTCTATTCCCTTATAATAAGAGCGAAGTTGTTAAGTTTGATGTGATCTTAACTGTACCTGTACTCAATTAATATTTACATCTTTTGATATATTATAATAACAATTTAGAAATGAAAATGACCTTTGGCCATAGACAGGACACCAGTAGATTTAATTATTTTTACTTCAATTTAAAAAAAAACACGAAGTTTTGCTTATTTATTTTACAGCCACAAACCTCAATAACCTACCCCCCAAAATGGCGATGAACTTTACAGCACTAAGAAAGGATTTTTCTAAATTCTACCCCTAAGCGGGTGAAATAGGGGTTCAAAGTTTGTATGGAGAAAACATTTTTTTTTGCACATTTTGACTCAAAACTTCGTCAAGATATACCTCGAAGCAAATAAACGGACACGTGTTTCGCTATTTTTCAAAAATCATGACCAAAAAGTCAAGAATGAAACGGGTGACTAAAAGAGTTCTTTGCGCGAGCGAAGCCGCGGGGAAAAGCTAGTTTCTTCATAAATCAAGTTTTAAATTTAAATAGTTTTAACTTAAAAAAACCTATCTAACTACTTACAGAGCACACCTTTTTTTAAAATAAATCACACACGTGTTTATTGGTCAGGTCTACGCGAAAATTATTGTAATTTATTAATTTATTCCGTCAACAATGTAAACTTGTTTTAATTTTTATATTCCCACGACAATAAGAAGGCATTTCATGTAACATAAGAAAGTACATTTGGAACAAGAATAAAGCAAGTGAAAAAGAACACAAATTCCCGTTTTTCATCATATTTTTGCGAATTTTCTCTTTTTCTTATGTTTTCGCTGTATTTTTTGTTGTTGTATGTATATTTTTTTATAATTCGAAAAAAGCACGGGAAAATTTTATTACCAGTGCTTCCTATGTGGGAAATGGTAGGTACTTAATTCAAATTTTGAAGTGCCGTGCCGTGCCGTTCGAATTATAAAAAGGCCCATTATCGACCGATTTATCTTTTTATGTTCGAAAGAGTACACTCCTGAGGGTGTCCCATATTTTTATCGAAATTAATTCAGCGCTATTAAAAAAAATCATAAAATTCTTGCACGTCCTATTAAGACGACGTTTGGTTTGTGTTGATTTAAGTCTGTTGATTCATACGTTTTCAACGTGAACAATTATTTAGTTGTAAATTTATGTTAAACATTTCTGTCTCGTCCACGGACGTTCGTTCCTCACTTGTGGTTATTATGGGACTCACTGAAAACCAGCGTGGTGGCTCGCGGTCAAATATCCTGATTCCCGAGTCGCAACATACAGCTGAGTTGAGGACCCTTTGTCTCGGACCGGACAACACATAGCGATCTAAAGCTAGTTTGCTATTGTCTTTATGTAGTGTATCGTGTTTTACTGTTTAATCTTGTTGTTGTATGTATAATATAATAAATTTGTCGTTCTTTCTTTCTTACACCAATTAAATGTAACTGGCCACAACAATCATCCACATTCTCATTTGAATCGGCCATATGGGACGCGTTCTAAGTTTAAACATTTCAAATAAGGAACGCAGTGTTCGCGGTATGACGTCACTAACGGCTTTCAGTCACTAGTGAAGTGCAACGGTTTTAATGACTAATTTAAGTGGTAATTGTTGAAGTTTGTTTAAGTTTTGCATTAGAAAACATATTTTATAAATGTCTTTTATTTCCGCGATTTACACTTTCACTGTCATTTTCTTAATCGTGTAGGTATAATCAAGTATGTGGCGAACTTGACTAACCCTGATGTCAGAGTTGTCAAATCGCAAAATGGCCTCTGATTTGGTTTAACGACTAGTCAATCGACAAAAGCCGGGGCCGACATGGTTTAAGTGCCCTCCGAAGCACGCAAACGCTTGTTATAAACTGCTTCTTTGGTCCCATGCCTTGTGTTCGTTGCTTAATCTCACTGATCAGTTCAAATCAGCGAACGCCACGCTACGACAGTTAAAAAAAAAGAATCATTTGTCATCAGTAATAAATCACATCAGAAGATCGCTCACCCATCGTTAGTAAAACATGCTCGAAATAGCTTGACCTTAATTATCGAACCGTAAGCGCTGATTTTAGGCTAGCATCACATTGAAAAATAATAAAAAAAATTACATAGTGACATCATCTTGTAACCTAATTTTACAGAGTCTATCTAACTAGGTCAAGACATTAGAACGCTTCGTTTGTTATCTTTTCAAATGTAGAACAATTTTATGTCAAAGGTCAATTTTGTGTTAGTTTTTATTTGGAGAATAGGTACTTACTTACCTATAAAAAAGTTATCATAAGTGTGACATGTTTTCTTATTTTTATCGACTTCGAAAAAGGAGGAGGAGTCAATTTTTTTTACGTAGAATTAGAATTCTGTATGTATTTTTTTTATGTTCACCGATTTCTCCGCCAATTATGGACCGATTTTCAAAATTATTTTTTTGTTCGAATGAGTATACTCCAGAGGTGATCCGATATTTTATCGAAAATGATTCAACGCTTTTAAAAAAAATCAACAAAAATACTACAAACCAGAACATCATCTAAATAAATCAGTGACATTTTTGTTTGTGGTTATCTGCTATAAAATTTACTAGTTAATTATCTACTTTGTGCGAACTGTTGTTGGGATTGAAGTCGGTGATTTGTACGTTTTTAACGTGGAAAATTATTAAGTTATTTAAATACATCTTCTTCTAATAAAAATCAGATTTCGAAGGTAATACAGCTTTATACATATCTCTACCATTTTCACACAAAAAAGGAACCATTCGATAGCTAAAGAATCAAACAATATCGTTTGACTCGATATTTTTTTAGGAATACCCATTACCCATTGCGAAAAAGTGTTCAATCTTTATACTTACCTACATATTCGAATATAATTTTTTTAGATGCTTTTGAGTACTTAATTTGCAGCAAAAGTTCATGTTTGCTTGACCTCACACACAGTATGGCTGTGTAAAGAAGGCGCTAGCCAAAGGAAACACTACTTAATTCAATGATTACTCTTTTACTAGGTACTCAAATAATTTATCACTCAAAACATCTAAAATTTACAGTCATTATTTTTAATTCGTTTACTAACACTAATCTAAATTAGAGTTGCACAAAAAAAGGATACAAGTGTTTCTCATTCGCGCCATTTATATTTTGCCGCCACGTCCGCCATTTTGGCTGAAAAGGTTTTTTGTAGTATCTGTTTTTTGGGGCTTTATTCTTGAATGGGTGGACTTTTATGAATTAATTAAAGTAACGAATTAATAACTTCTACAATACTTTTACGTTTTGTTTTTCTCATTTTTGATCCTGTATTTTGATAGATAAATCATAAAATTAAACTCCATAATAACCCTGTACCTAACCTTTTTGTTTATTACGTGTAGGTACCTGTGGTTGATTTGTATGTTGTGTGTATGTCTTAAATTAAAGCAATGAATAAATTCTTTATCTATCTAATTGATATTTTCCTTTTCTAGGTAATGAACCTAAAAGTCGAGACGTTCGCATATTGCTTATAGCAATGAGTCTGCTTTTATAATAGACGAATTTATAATAAACCATAAACATAATAAATCCGTTTATTTGCAAGAATACGTGAATATCTTAAGCTAAATACTTTGACTGAATTTACTTTGACTGTATTTGATCGCATATTTAAATATGAATGATGTTTTTTGTGTTTTATGTAATGATGAATTATTTCTAGTATTCTAAGTGCATGCAATAAAATAGGTATACCAAGCATGCATTTGATTTTGAAATGTATAAGTACCTAAACTTCCATTTTTAAGGTTTTTAAATATTTTTGTCTGTTAATTTAATCGATTCTGCCATGCTTATCAAAGTGTGTCCGCAGGGAGCGGGGCCTTGGCTCCAATGATCTAAATTGGTTCGTTTTATTTCACTAGGTTAGTTGACGACATCCGCCATTGCAGCTAAACAAATTGACTGCCATCTTGTTTATGTTTGGTGCAAGAAAGCACTGAGAAATAAACATATTATTACTTCTAGGCAAATCCCTACTGATAAATGCGAACTCTGTCTGTCTGTCTGTCTGTTACGCTTTCACGCCTTAATTACTGAACCGATTTTGGTGAAATTTGGTACAGAGATAGATTAGACCTTAGGAAAGGAATTAGGCTACATTTTATCCCACAGCTTGGCACGATATAACCTGTAGTCTACGCGAGCTGTGCCAAGGGCAGAAAGCTGGTAGTATTATAATTATAACAGTTTAATATTAGTTAAATATGAAAGTATTTTTGTTTATCCATCCTTCACTTCGAAACGGAGCTACAGATCGACGCGATTTTTTGCACACAAGCATATTAAAGGGAATGAAATAGGCTACCTTTTAAAGTGAACGAAGTCGCGCGAGGAAAGCTAGTATCTAATAATTTATTATTAGATTTATTATTTAGATTTATCTCATAATAATCTGACGCTTGCACCGCCGCCGGCGCCGCCCTAACAAGTTGATAAACATTCCAAGAATTCTAAATTTAGTTTTCAAACCGTTAAGATTTGAACTTGGAACACGTGCACTTAACTTTTTTACTCATTTCGAACTTCAAAGGGCGAATGATGATGAGGTTTTTTTAGTCCAATGTCTGCGTTCAGATAACTGAAAAATTTACGAGAAAAAAATGCTTTTTTTGGTATTTTTTGTGCACTTTCGCTTCGGTTTGCCGCTTTAGTAGCGTGTCTAGAAATTTTAACACAATTTGGCTCTCCTGTTTTTATTTTTTAATGTGATTTAAAACAGACCTCAATCCGGCCTCAAGTGCAGCGTGCAGCCAAAGATTGAGAACTCAGAAAAAAACATTTTTACGTCGTCTACACCATACAGATTTGATTGTTTGTTTGTTTCTCAAAAACTACTAGACCGATTTCAAAAATTCTTCCACCATTAGAATGCTACATTATCCCTGAGTAATAACCTAAAATTTTTCCGAATTTCCACGGGCGCTAAGTCCCAGGCGGAAAGCTAATCGATTATCAACTTATTTTAAAGAACTCACGGGGCTTTTCGCGCCAATTTAAAGAAGACAAACACAAGTCATTCAAAAATGAATTCACAGAAGCAATAAATCTTTTGTTTCAAACCTGCCATATTTTTTTAATCGCCGGAACAATATAATGGACACTCAGTTGACCGGATATGAGGATGAAGCCATTGAAACGCGCTGTAATTTCCGGTCAATGCGATCTCCTTTTGTGAAAAAAGTTACCTTGTCATGAAGACGATGAAATGCAAAATGTATTTTTTTAGATGGTACCTAGTTTTAAACCGCCACTTGATAATTAAAAGTCTATCAACAACCTAATCATTAAATCCATACTATCCATACTGATATTGTAAATGCGAAAGTAACTCTGTCTTTCTGTCTGTCTGTTAACTACTAAACCGATTTTGATGAAAGCTAGTAATTGTACATATATTCACTGACTTATTATTTATTTTATTTGACATTACAAAATGTGATACTGTCATTATCATTATTGTTTGTCCTTCCTTCACATCGTAACCGAGGTACGGATCGAAGACTGGTAAGTGACATAGGCTACTTTTTACACGAACGAGGTCGCCAATGAATAACTGGTAGTAAAATAAAATTACCCTCTTTAAAACAAAAGTGCCTTATTAGCTTATTAAAAGCCCCAATAGAACCATATGGCACTGCGCCTCCCGCGTCGCCCCATATGCTGCGCCTGCGCACCCGTACATGAAATTCGCAATGTTCATTGAAATATTGTTTTACTGACATGTGGGAGGCTTAATTTAGGCAGAACGGTTAGGTTTTGTAAGGTTTCAAATTAAGTTTACTGTTTGACGCCTGCGATAATAAAATGTGAATGAAAAATATTTATAACATCAGTAATCTTAGTAGTCCTAACACGCTATGTCGCTCCAAGCGATAATTACTTGGCATCATAGAAATACATCACGCCTATGATTCCTAACGGGGTAGGCAGAGCATCAATGAAAAACAAAGAAATAACAAAAAACTTTCCTATAACATAATTATGTTCCCGTGGGAGTTCGGGAAAATAACGTAGCCTAATTACTCGGGGATAATGTAGCATTCTTATGGTAATTTTTTTTCTCAAATCGGTCCTGTAGTTTTGGAGCCAATTTGATGCAAATAAACTATCAAATCTTTCCTCTTTATAATATTATATACTTAGTGTAGATAATAGTCTTTGGGTTCTAAAATTAAATGTACAGTCAACAGCACATAGGGTTACCACAAACTGTCAAATTTCCCCAATGGATAGTAAACTTTAATGCTTGGAGATAAAATTGAAAATCAATTGAAGAAATTTGACAGTTTTGGATAGCATGATATGCCGTTGTCCCTGTATTTAATAAGAGTATTTAGTTTGACTATTCTACTTCATACAACAATTTCCCGCGCGTCGCCATTCCAAATCGATTTTAAATCAAAACCAACACAATAGGTTCTTCGACGGTAACGATTTCCGTAACGGTAGCTAACAAGAAAAAAAAAAAAAGGTCAAAGGCAAAGGAATCAAAAGGTGCATCCAAAGATGCGTCTTGAAATGTTTCAAAGTGACTTTTGGCGCGTGCGAGGGTGGGTACAGCTGCATACAACAATAACGAATTGCAACAAGTGCAATATCTTACAATCAGAACAGCTGTTGCAGCTTGCATCCGGTCATTTGTGAGACAAAGATAGATGTTAGATTCTATGGTGTTAGAAAGGGATGGATAGTTTCTTCGTGGGGGATTTGTATTGGAAATAAGAAATAGAAAAGAAATTGTGTTTATTAATGTTAGGGGAGGCTGTGTACCGTTTTTGATACCAGCGGGTGTTATTAAACTCTTAAAACTTAGGGGATGAAGTTTATCCTTGTACGGACGGCCGCAACTCAGTTTACCACACGCGTGCACTCAAGAGCGGTTTTGCAATGAAAATGGAGTGACCTGATGCGCTGGCCTCTGTACCTTAAACTATATCCATATGTTATAGTCAAATCTCGAAGCTCCTAGGTTTGACTAGGCAATCCTCAGGATAACCTTACCTAAATTAGTCAAACCTAGGATAAACCAGTAATTCCGGGAAAAGACTGCATATCGATCTTTGACTATGACGCATAGGAAATATCAAACCCGGATAGTCGAGTAGACGTGAAGTGGTAACAGATAGAGCTATTTTCGCATTTATAATATTAGTATTCCAAAAAAAGACTCGTATAAGTAAGGAACGGTTTTTTGACCAAAAGGAAAATCACATAAGTTTTTCAAACCGTCCTTAGGTTTCCCAATTTAACTTCGCCTTTGCAAATATTGTTTTCGTTGCACCGTAAAGTACCAAAACATCAAAATCTTCAATGACATCGGTTCATTCATAAAAGCTTACGACTTATGACGTCAACAGGACGCGGTGACCACAGGATTCAAGCTTGAGTAGGAACCCTCTCCTTAGGCGTCATGTTACCCTGGTACTTTTGGCGGAAATGTATGCTCTGTACTTGGCTATCTTTGATCGGTTGTATTACAGAAGGAAACTCGAGCCATGATCTATACTTAAGTATTGATTGTTTCTTTCTCTCACTATCAAAATTACAATCTGCTACTAAGTGTAGAGTAGAACAGAGTCTGAGTCGTGTTCCTAAGAGATACGGGCCTAAGAGAAGTCAATTCTTGTCAAATGTTCTATTGACCGCCTTGATCGGTTTGGTCCATTGGGTACGCTGAAAAGGGTTCGATTCCTGATTGAGACAAACATTTCTGTAAAAAGCAGATGTTTCTTCTCGGAGCGGGGTCTTTGGCGGGAACGCGTGAGTGGTTGCTGTGCCAATTTAACTTTTGTTTTCTACATTAAAGAGTTGTTTAATGTATAATAGTGATAGTGTATTGTGCAGTTAACTAACTTGAAACAGTGTAATACCTAATAAAATAATTCAAGTTATACAGTGTTTCCACTCCGTTTGGTTCCGACAAAGATCCAGCGGTAGTGCTTCTCGACACCATAATTCTCCGTAAACAAAACAGTATCGGCTTACGGAGACTGGGAGGATCTTAATCAGAAGAAATACATTAAAGACATGGCTGTATGGACATAGATTCCTTCGCTTTTCCCGAAAGGGACGCATTAAAAAACAATGGATCTTTACAACTCCGATCCACTTACGTTTACGCCACTGATGCTTAAATTCGAAAAGTGGCGTTTACTATAAAATTAATGTGCAAAAAAATCCATAAAATTACAATTTCACCAAGGAAACACATTATTTAGGCCTCTGATCTATTTTTTAAGGAACATTGACCTCAATAAAAATAAAATATAAGGGCAGATGGTTTTCGCAGGCGCCTTCAAAGATAAGATTAAAATGATTTGTGATTATTTACTGGCGGGAATCGATATTTCTAATAAAAACTATTTTTATTGCACGCACGTGTGCATTTATGAAAACTAAGAAATTTTATGTTATTTTGCAATTAGCGTGTCGCTTGAAACACCCAATTTCAAAAAGGGGTGTTATTCTGGAAACTCCTCGGATAAATGAAAATAAAATCGAAATTCTTCCAGTATGATTTACAAATTATTGTGTTTTTTTTTCGGTCGAATCGTGAACTCTTACGACAGGATAAAATTCTCCTTACAAATTCAAAAACAGCCTTTGATGATAACTTCACAACTTTCACCCCAAGGAAATGTAAAGTTGTTTTCTTCACGTACAGAAGTTGTTTTTCCTCTTTTGATTACAGAAGAAATACAACTTTTGTAACCAGCTGATCCCTCAAGTTGTACGAAACGTCTTCGTGTGTACGTACCTTAGGCCTTAAAAATTATTCTCGAAGCCGTAAAGAGTTTAACGGTTTTAATACGCATCGTTTTCTTATTTTAATCATATAAAGACATTAAAACCTGTGTGGTATGTAGACAGCCCACACAAGTGACAGTAGTAAAAAAACAGCTTCCTTTTTCAAAAATTCCGGATCCGGAAACGCACGTGCGCGCGTCGTTTAGAGACTATAATAGAGTATTTGGATGAGTCTGATTTGTTTGCATTCTTATTTAAATTTCGAGTATCATGGCGCGTGATTTTACTTAATATTGTACATATATTTCATTCTAATAGGTGGTTTTTCATCTTAAGTGTCTCAGGTTTATAATGGGCATTAAATGGCAGGATCACATACCTAATACGGAGATCTTACGTCGTGCTAGAGTACCTGGAATTGAGGCCCTCATTATTAAACATCATCTCAGATGGAGTGGCCACGTTCTGCGCATGGATGATGACAGACTACCTAAGGCGGTGTTCTACTCACAACTCTCGTGTGGAAAGCGAAAGCAGGGCGGTCAATATTTACGCTACAAAGACGTGCTTAAGCGTCATCTGTCAGCTTGTGGCATACCCAGTGACCGATGGGAGCAGCTCGCGCGCCTTAGACCCGAATGGCGTTCCACAGTAAGTTGTGGTATCAAACATTTTGAATCAAAGCGTCTCGAAGATCTTGATGTTAAACGCGCAGAAAGAAAGACTCGCCTAACACGTATAACAATTTTGACCAGCTCTTCTGCATCCCATGTAGTAGAACTTTTAAAACTAAATTTGGATTTGCAAGTCACAGTAGAGCGTACCATCGCGACAACATCAATCCGAATTAAACATGCTGGAGTCGCCATAGCCGGACACGGCGTGGAGTAGTTTTTTTTTTCATTTTGTAACCACCGACAAAAAAAAGGGATTTTATAAGTTTGATCTTTGTCTTTGTCTGTGGCAGCTACGATGCCGATTTTGTTGCGGTTTTTGTTTGAAAGATGACCAGATGGTTCTTAACTATATTAAATTAAAACTGGTTCAGCCATTTAAAAGTTATAAGCTATGAATGTCGGAATGATACGATTTTTAAATTTTTTGTGGAATGTTATTGCTCAGTCTACAGTCTAGGGCAGGCGCAGATGTAACTATAGCAACCTCTCTCAGAAAACGCATATATATTCAGTCAAACTTCAACACCCACTGTGAGTCTATTGTGGCTATACGTTAGTACTATTATTTGAATCGTTTATTTGAGAAACCCCATAAGTCACTTTTTCAACGAGGTTGATTTTTTTAATGGTACAAGTTGAACAATTGAATTTTTCTACATGTAATCATTTTCACCGATACTGACATTACTATTTTATAGGATTTTTGAATAATAAATATGCTCAGTTTTTTCAAAAAATGATTTTTTATGTTTTTAAAAACGATTCTGACATATGGGGTTTCTCAAATAAACGATTCATTTATTCCGTGGCTATCCATACAGACTTATATGAAAAACGCGGAACTTAAACATTTTAAAGGATTTAAGAGTATATAGAAAAAAAATTGAGATCTCAAGCTGTTTTGGGGGTCCTGTGTTTCAAAAATATGTTCAAAGCATTCAAAAAAAACTGTTGTATAACCGACAATATACCCCATTAATTTTATCACCCACAACAAAATAAACATATAATGGTCATCGCAATCAGTTTAACTTGTTCGAAGCCATAGACAATGTTTTTTTTCTCTTCATAAAGATGATCGCAACCCTCGAATTTGAATAGAGAACAATGAACAATACTCCCGCGTCCCGATCGATATGTAACGGACGCGACTGTATGGCTTTCGAGCCTTTGCCATGCGTGTGGGATCGACCGTTTAAAAATAAAAGTTCAACTTGAGATGTTACGTGGTAAGGAGGACGCTTATAAAAGAGGTAGGTTTGAAAAATGTGAATAAAGCGTATGAGACAACGCGTGAAATATAACAAAAGAAACAGAAAGTAAAATAAGCAATGCCAAAGCTAAAAATGTAAAAGAACGCGCCAAAGTATGTTAACCATAAATATAAAGGTTTCTTTTCGAATCGCAATTTAGAATCACAAAACTTTGGGTTGTGTTGGTATCTCAGAATTTCACGTAAGGGAAAATGAAGTCATGATTCGTTTTGGCTCTGAATTGTCGTACTTTTTGTAGGTAATAGCATAAAATACAAGTAGGTATTATACCTAAGCAAGTTCAGACAGCTCCCATCAACATGATTTATCGCCCGAAAGAACGTTCAATTAATCTACTCAACATTTTTCCACTAAATCGCAAAATAATCAACAGCTACTTTTCGCCCCCTCGCAACACGTCATGAAAATAAAATAACATTATCTCTGTTCAATGAAGCCCTCATAAAAAAACCAATTGTAGGTACCATGGACTTAGTATGGTGGGTACACCCTCATAGCACGTGCTTGATTTGGATAAAAAAAAAAATGCAGATGTTCAAATGTGGGTGTACAATATGTGGCTGTATAATAGAGGAGACGCGTGCCAAACCGCAAGTGTAGCATTTTTATGATAAATAAAACTTTTTTATTGAATTGGTAGGTGCCTCGCTTGATGATGATGACAGACGAAAACACTGAAACACTAATGAAAAGGCTGTTTGTTTAAATTAGATTTAAATGGAATTTTCTACTTTAGCTCCAATAGGTCTGACCTAAAACATTCATTCATCTACCTATACTCCGTATGCCCATCACCTAGTTAGTGTCTAGCATATCATGTACCAGTTCATAAACTACTTGACGCCATGTTTTGTATACAATGGTGATAGATTGTCAGCCGTTTGCCCACAATATACTGGAAAATCCTCGCATCTCTCCTTTATGCATCGAAAGAGTTGGTAGCTGGCATATTCTAAGATTCTTCTGCCACCTAATAATTATGGAAAACAATATTTGAGAATCTTTGAGTATTAGGTACTCAAAGTTGAGAATCGAAAAGTTACCTGAAAATCAGTGTTGCCAGCCTGCTAATCAGTCTGGCATGAATCGGTGAGCCCAGGCCATTTTTCATCACTGTAGCAGACATATGCGTATATATTACACATAACACATACATATATATTTTCTTCATTCCCGTCTAGCTAAGTAAGTACGCATACACTGATCTAAGGGGCTCAACTGAAAACCAGCGTTGTTGCCTTTGCTGCAACACATGCTGAGGTGAGTCCTGTTTGTCATCGCACTACATCACAACTCCATCCATTTTAATTTATATATTTTATTTTTAATTTTACGTTTTATTTTTTATTCTGTGTTGTTATTATGTAACGTTGTTGTTGTGTTGTAGTGTGTATGTCAAATAAACGTTTTGAATCTTGAATCTTATATGCAAGCATAAAACTGTTGGAATAGCATATCTGTGGGGCTGTCTTGAAGAAATAAACGTATTTATTATTATTACCCTTATATTCTCCCTTGCACACTCATAACGATGACTCAGTTTACCACATCGCACTCAGTAACGGTTTTTCAATCGATTTTTTCCAACAGTTAGGGTAGAACACCCTGATTTGGGGAGTTATTGGGTTATACGGTTTTATGCTGACAAAAAAATTGTTTTTCTGTGGAATGGTGCATCTGCTAAAATCTGCTTTGATTAATCTTTATAGGGTATTTCTAAGATTTTAAACAATATTCAATTCTTTATTACAATACATACAAACACTCACGCCTGTAATACCTTTCGGGGTAGGCAGAACGTCTGAAGTTCTAGAACCACTTGACACCAGTTTTGACGTTTATTACCTAAGGGTTGTTAGATGGAACATGACATGAGTATAGTGGTGATAGGTTGTCAGCTTTTCGCCCGTGATATAGCAGAACCCTCGTGTCCTACTAACTAGCTTCTACAGTATACCTGGGAATAGTTCGCAGCTGGCACATCATTCTAAGTTTTTCTTTCACTTTTAGTCCAGCTTGAAAGTATTCTTTATTGCAAGTCTCATTGGATAGAAACTGGTCTGAAAGCTCAGTTGTGGTATTATACCTATACCTAGCCTATACTAAGGTTAGGGATTCGATTCCCAACCAACACAAATATGTATTTAAAAAACATTTTATTTGTATGTAATAGTCAAAGTGACAATATTATATATAAGGTCCTAATTTATTAGTCACCTTCTAAGGCGTTATTGTATAGGTTGATAGTATTCCAAAAAACAACATAAAAATTAATTATCTGAAAATTAAATTTTGTAAAAAAAATATTTAAAAAAATTCCATTTAAAGATAAAGGAATGGTTTTCTTTCGATTATAGCCGTCCACTCCCCGGTCGCCCGCTCTACTACTGCCATTATTATTTACGTTTGAATGGATGGGTTTATTAAACATAGTAATGAAAAAATATCATAACAAAATTTTTCAACACCTTTTAAATTTAATATTATGCTTTTGTTTTTTTTACTCAAATGATATATTTTGACCTACACAATAACGTGTTAAAAGGAAAGTGACTAATAAATTAGGACCTTATATAAAAGTTTTTTAATGTATTTACAACAAAAAAGAGTAAATAACGCTCAGTTGCAGTTTTAAGGAACTTCTCTGTAATGCCATCCTTTTTTTCGTCAATAAGATGGAAAGTATCATATTTAAAGCGGCATTAACTTTAATGGATGTTTCTGCAACTAGTTTCATGTACCTGTTAGTTATTTAAAATTTTAGTTTTAATAAATGAGTTTTGTTTCAAAAGCTTGTTATATCTGTTATAATATAATATTGAAAACAGGATGTCACAGTCCGTTTGCACAAATACCAATCCAATATCCTGCCTTCTTCTATATTTAGATTATTTACCGCGCTGCACGCCAGATGTGGTTTACTAATACAGGAAAAACTTTGACATTGACATAAATCAAACAAGGGATCCGTTTATTTCTGTTATTTAAATTGGTAAGATTGCAAATTGAAGTTTTTTTCGATTTGTTTCGACCGATTTCAGAATAGGGGTCGAAACGTAAAGTCATTTTCTTCAAATTAATGCCATCAAATCAAACAAGGAACCTGCACCAGCCAGTACCTTAAGAAAAAATCCAAACTTTTTCAAAACAACCTTTTTACTTTTTTCAACCCCTTTCCCGCGAAAGTCCCAAAACTGTCAAAACTGGGGTACGTTCAAAAACTCGTTTCAATGAACGAGTGAGAGTTCGTTAGGCCCATTGTGATATGTATGACTTAAACAAGTGGTGCATCCAACTATTATGTTTTTTTTTTTTGTTAAATTGCATTCATGTCGGTTTTAAGACGGGTTTTTGATTGCATTTTGACATGATAACGTACGTTAAATACCGGTGGCTGTTCCTTGCGAGGTTCTTCTCTTGGGAAGGTTTAATTCAATTCTTGAAAATATGGCGACCACTATAGTGATTTTGCCAATGTCGGAGTATCGTAACAGAAATTCAAATAGAGCAGGAACCCCGGAAGTGGGGGGGGCAGAGGGTGGCCAAATCCGCACCTAAAATCGAACAGGGGGGACGTATCTCAGTTTTATTAGGTTACATTCTTCTTCTTTACCAGCTCATATACGTCCCCACCGAGGGGCACGGGCCTCCTTTCGAGACATGAAGGAGATTTAGGCCATAGTCCACCACGCTGGCCCAATGCAGGTAGGTGGACCGCACACCTTTCGAAAATTAATTTTCTTAGATGTGCGGGTTTCATCACGATGTTTTCCTTCACCGTTGAGCAAGTAATAATTAGAAATCCGTACCAAAATCTGGAAAGCTGGCTATCACCGCACCGCTACATTAATATTATATTAAAGTCTCTCAATGTGAAAGGAGTAGGACAGTTCACAAAGTACCGAGAGTTTATAGTCCTACTAAGCCAAATTACGGTGACATGTATATCAAACTCATTACGTGGTTACAATGAAGCAATTTTAATCTCACCGAAAACACAGAAAAAACAATTCAAATCTCTTTTTTGCAAACTTTTTTCTAATTTTCTTTCACCAAAAAAAAAGTAACGGCAACAGTCTTCAAGACATACAGTCATTGAAGTCCCCCTTGCATAGTGCACCGTTACTGCTGAATAAAAAAAATAACGTCTGGCGTCTCGTTGATAAGCGGTGCAACGAATGCAAGTATTGTTCGCACTCCGAGGGTGACACTCAATGCTTTAGGCTGGTATCACCTTTACGAGAGCAGCGGGGCTCTCAAGCGGAGCGGGCAGCGTATTGCAAACTCTCCTTCTCTCTTACCTTTAGCGTGAATGTAACTTATGTCCTTTCCCAGGCTCTAATCTATCTTTGTACCACATTAAAACACTATTTAAAATGACTATTTTATTCTTCTAAGTATACATTTTTAAACAAACAAACAATTTTGTTAAAATTTAATTATCATCATATCGTATCAGCCTATTACAGTCCACTGCTGAACATAGGCCTCCCCCAAGGTGCGCCACTTTGCACGATCCTCCGCTGTTTTCATCCAGCCACTACCCGCTACTAAGAAGTTTAATTATTAGAATTTAATTAAACTTCTTTGAAACTAAAATCCGCTCCTTTCAACACTGTAATCTCCTCCTTAAATTCATGTTAACGTCTAATCAAACAGCTTAATAGTCAGTTTATTATCAGCGTTTCTAACAAATTCCGTTATTATAGCTATTGTTATTGTTACTAACAGGAGACATTTATAAACGTCTCTTATTTATTTTTGTGACTTTTAATTAGCAAAAATTAAGCATATGACAGCCAATGAAACTGAACAACTTTCCCTAAAGAAAAAAAATTCGCCCAGCTGATTTATGGTAATGCAACATTTTTTTGAGAATTTTACCGCCTGCTAAAGTATCGTTAACAAATAAAAGTTACCCCGTATGTCTAAAGATAATATTAAAATGACTTGAATTTAGGAGCTATAATCCAATTCTAATGCCGCCTAAGTTTTTGAGCCAACGGACCACTAAACAAAGCCCTTATTTTATTGAACTCCAAATCTAAGGCACGCATTACAGAGCGCGACTCAGACTGATCTATACTTAAGTAGCAGTCGTTTTGTCATTTTGATAGTGAGAGAAAGAGACAATCAATACTTAAGTATAGATCAAGACTTGAGTCTCCTTCTGTAATACGGGCCTAAGAATTATAAATGAAAAACGCTGCTGATCATGATAAAAAATAATTTACGGAACCCTTATTAATTTTCTACGGAACTAAGAAATCTCTGTTCTAGTCTACCTATAGAAAAAATTAAGTTAGTTGCAATGATTATAGCTAAGTTCGTAAATCCAACTTATTAGTGCGGTTCAATTTCGTTGTACTGTATGCAAAATATGATTCGTGGCAGCAAAACAACTTTGTAACTAGACAACTTTAATAAAAATTATAAAAAACAACCGTTTTCATCCGTTATTCAAATCTTAACCCGTCACACCCCATCCCGAAAACTGCTTAATATTGTATTTACAATCGTGAATACTTGAATATTGATCGCTTTAACCGATTTTGCCTATTTACATAATAGGCTATTCGTCTATCTAATTATTGTAATTTCTTGCCTTTATTTACCTTTAGGGAGTGATAAGAAATAAATTTTATCTTCAAGTTATCTTACCCTTTTTTGTTTTAGAAACGCAAAAATTCAAGCAATGGTTTTGTTACCCTGTACACTATTTAAAACTTACTTATGTATTACTAAACTTAGCACATTTTTCTTCAAGACTAAATTGTTTATAGAGCTGAAGAAACGTAAGTACACACCCTAATACGAAATGGAAGGTCGATGCGAAAATGAAACTGATTTCAGAACGCACCGCGCCTCGTTTGACGTCTGTCAGTGTCAGCTGATTACAGAAAAATCAAAGGCGCGCGAAAGGTGCCAACAGGTGATTTGCCGTGGCGCTATTTTAATAAATTCCGTCAAAAATACCATCCAGAAACCTATGTAAACATACTAAAATCGTGTTTTAACTATATTTCGTTCATTCTCAAGTGAAATTCCCACAAAATAAGCGTCGGAATTGACTAATAGTGACATCATAACCTTTCGCCTCTTTTGTTATTTTGTCGTCGTAGTTATCGATGAAATGCTCGGTTCTCAGCATAAACGAGGGTTCTAAGGTACGTGAAACTAGTTTCTTGTCATATTTACGGCTCCCGATACGTTTTATCATTATATTCGATGAGTAAAAACTTACTTTTTGTCGGTCTTTGCGGAAGGGTTAAAACCATTGTTGTCGTAGCTTCTTCGAAGTTTAAACTCGAGGCTGTTCGATTCTCGTTCTTATTTTGAAAGAATAAAGTTTTTAATTTTGAAGGTGACAGTTTTTTTTTAAATTGAAGGTGTTTTAAAGGGGAGTGATTTTGGGTTACCCTTTTGATTTGATTTATTAATTTTATTGATAGGGTAGCAGGGTACCTTCATTTTTTTAAATGTTCTCTTAGAGCATAAGGTTATCGACTTTTACATTCCACTGCAAGGCATTGATCTTTTCTAAAAATTTGGAAGAAATCTCAATAATGCAATGCCACAGTAGGGTTTTTCTGAGTACTTTAAGCAAAATAATTATTAACATTAAGTAGCTATTATTGTATTGTACTCATAAAATTTGAAAAATATGTCATACTCATGGCCTATGGTTATTTTAAGACTTATTTAATTTACCTTTTAGCAAAGGTACTTATTTCAGAGGGATATGCAACAAGTTATGGCTATTTAGCAATATTCAAAAAAGGTGATCACATTAAAAGACTATTAATTTAATAAGAGTTAACCAGCTCTCTTCGAGGTAAAATAAAAGTATCTCCCTAGAATTAGGAATGTAGAAAAGACAAAAAAAAACTAGGTATGAATAACTATGGTCTGAATTAATAAAAGGGTATGAAACAAAAAATTGCTTTTGTTTTAGGTAATTTTGTTAAATTGAGAAAAAAATTGCTGATCGTAATTAATGATGATAATTAAGAAGGAAAATATTTTATGGATTTTGAAATAAAAATACTCGTACCACAAAGATTGAAGTGCTAAGTAAAAAATCTAGTAAAAATATTACAAATATGCAATTACATTGAGTTTCACTTTTATGTGTGTATATTAAAATTATTAGTACTTTATTTCAATAACAGGGAATATGCATGAATTTTTTTATTAAAAAAATTAATCCTCATTCATGTAATAAACAATTAGTAAAACTATTTTTCGAATAACTATGAAATTAAAAAAGATATGAGCCATCGAAGATTTGTTTCTATCTCTTTCTAGCAAAACGAAATTTAACACTGAGTTTGTATGGACGTAGTGACATGTGATGACACAGTCCATGTCGGATCTCTCTGTCTAATCGGTGCGTAATTAATAGTTTTAAATGTGTATATCGGCCGTATTTCTTGGCCGATTTTAATTTTAATTTCACTTTTTGTCATCTTAACTACAGTATTTTCATATTTAGTTAATCAATGCAATAAAAAAAATTCATGCATATTCCCTATTAAAAATTAGGTACCAGGTGGTAATCTGTGGTCTCTGTCTACCCCAACGGGGCAAAGGTGTTACATGTGACTTTAAATTAGTTTTTGAGGATGGTTCTCCTTATAAAACTGAACAACACTAATTTTAAACATATTATTTGAAATTGAAATTGAAATCATTTATTGTCAGGTACTAGCCCCATAGTCACAATACAAATATTATTAAAATTAAATAATAATAAATAAGAACTCAAATTAAATTAAATTAAAATCATATACAAATAATCAAATTATATAAATTAAATAAAATTAAAATTAAATCAAATCATTAAATAAATTACTAATAATTATCAAATAAATAAAATTACCTTAAATTAAAATCTAAATTTATACATGGTTACGAAACATGCAGTTGCACCCAGTGAGCGACAAATGGCGAGTCCCATCTGTCTGCAATAGTGCTC
Source organism: Aproaerema taeniolella (assembly GCA_949987775.1). Taxonomy (NCBI): domain Eukaryota; kingdom Metazoa; phylum Arthropoda; class Insecta; order Lepidoptera; family Gelechiidae; genus Aproaerema; species Aproaerema taeniolella. The sequence goes on from OX465244.1 coordinate 971,708, forward strand.
AGGATGGTGTTGGGGCTACCGCGCACCCGTGCCAGTATGGCGGCGCAGCGCCTGCGCATGATGGCATGGAAGCCGTCCACCTGCGCCCCCGCGAACTACCGGACGCGCTGCAGTGCCGCGGCAGCCGCATCAGCACCCTGAACGCATTGTTGTATTGGACGCGTAGCGCGCTGTATGCCCTCTGCGTGTACCCCACCCACAGACTGCAAGTGTAAAAGGATTGACAATAGGCTCTAAACAGCGTAACCTTTACCTGATTTGTACACTTTGCAAATCTGCGGGCGAGCACATTACATCGGACAGACAACGCCCTACGCTCCCGCTCCATGTCCATGTCGTCCTTTAGGTCCTCGGCAACCCAGTGGCCCAGATACTGAAATTTGCTGACTCTATTTAGAGGAGAACCGCATAGTAAGACCGGCGGCACATTAGAGTAGCATTTTGTGCGCGCCTTGAATTAACCATCAACTCACTCTTCATTATATTACACTTAAAAACTTTTCAAATATGTATAAAAATTCTTTAAAAAATCTCTTTTGCCAAAGCAATCAGCTGGTCCCTTAAGTTGTATGGAAAGGTGATTTTTTAAAATATATTTCACCTATGTTCCTCGGGAAAAGTTTTTCAGTTTCGTGGGTTGTTTCACATTTTTAATTTTTTATAAAATTGACATATAATGATGATGTAATTGACATAAAGTCATCATTAACACACAAGTTTATTTATAACAACTTTCACTACGTACATTCATACATACGCTCACGCCTGTAATCCCTAACGGGGTAGGCATCAGTGGTTCTAGAAAACCTCTTAATGCCACGTTTGACACAAATTGTGAGGGTTATTACATGGAATATATTGTGTAATGGTGAGAGGTGGTCAGCCTTTCGCCCATGATACAGCAAGACCCTCATGTCCCATTTACTGACTGCAGTATGCCTGGGAAGAGCAGGTAGCTGGCACATTCTAAGTTTTTCTTTCATTCCCAGTCCAGCGTGGAAGGAAATGTTTTTTTTTTTATTAACACTTTCTCAGCCAATGACGTTAGTGTCACGTTATGGCGATTTTGGTTTCATTCGCCGATCACGTGACCCTCCCGTTATCGGATTTCGGGTTTTTTTTTAGATTTTTGTGTTTTTTCATTAATTAGTAATAAATAAAAATTAAAATAAATAAGCATTTATTTTTTGGATTTCTGACAAATATAAATATGAATCTTACCTATATTTTAAGAAACAGATAGCTATCTATTATACATTAAATTTTATGATTTTTCAAAACAAGGCGAAAATCGCTAGCGTACCGGTTCTAACCGCATGTAAAACGCCTGGCTGTGAGTGTTAATATTATTAAGTAATATTATTTTTTTATAAAATGTAACTGTCACTAACTTTCACTAACGGTAATTTTTTTTTTCAATTCCAGGTTGATCACAGACAGCTTCAAAATCAACTCCGGCAACAACGCAACGAAACGAAAACAGGAAGACTCCTTCACAGCGAACTTCAAACTAAAGATGAACCCCCACTCCTTAGACTTCAAATCCCCGTTACGCTCCCCCGTGGCCTCTCCCAAACGGAGAATCCTCGGGGAAATAACAACAAACTTTAACACAATTAATTCACCACTACAACGGTTAAAGTCAGCGGAGAAAGAGAAATCTCCGTTGCTAGAAAGGAATTCTCAATCTCCGGTGACGACAAAGTCTTTCAAACGTAGTACAACGAAGATTACTAGGATTTTTGAAGAGCGGACTCGTTTCAAAATGTCGAGTAAGGAGAATAAAGAAAATGCCAGCCCGATGATTAGTGAGACGTTTTTTAAATTGGAATTGGAGGAAGAAACAAGGGACTTTACGTTCGGAAAGAGTTTCCAGTCTTCTAAAGAGACCATTACAAATTGGTCTGCCACTAAGGTCAGCAATTACTTTATTTGTATTCTTTTATTTATGATTGACTTTTACAATATGCCTGGGAAGAGTAGGCATCTGGCACCAGGGTTCGAAAGGATTGATAATTATCGTGATAGTAACATATGGATAATTATCGATTGATAATAACAAGCAACAAAGCCAATGGAAATACAATCATCATCGGATGAAGATATTCCTTTGGCTTCTTTGGTCAATCGAAGTTTATTTATTTACGACTAGCTTTCTGCCAGGGACTTCCGAAAATTGTGTTACCTATGTGTTATTCTGATGCATAAATTGCATAAGCTATATTATTGTTAAGTTTAATTAAAATCCATTCAGTAATTTTTGTGTCAAAGAGCAACAAATATCCACACAGCCACACTCACTTTAATAATGTTTTGTTACAATTTGTTACGAACCAATATAACAAATTAATTTCTTACACTGGTGATAATTATCCAATAATTATCAGATAATTATCCGATAACTATCAGTTAATTATCAAGAAGCGTAATTATCTTGATAATTTCGAACCCTGTCTGGCACATTCTAGTTTTTTTTTTACTCCAATGGAAGTTAAGATTTTATCCTCGTAAGGCCTATGGTCTTCAGGAATTTTTGTTCAAATTTGTAAAACATACATCATACATACATACATAAGTCCACGCCTATAACCCTATCGGGATAGTCAGAGCATCAGTGAACCACTTTATGCCACGCTTTAAATAAACTCAGAGGGTTATAAGGTGAAAAAAAAAGTATGTGGTGAGAGGTGGTCAGCCTTTCGCCCATAATACGCAAAATAACCCCCGCGTCCCACTTACTGACTTTTACAGTATGCCTGGGAAGAGTAGGCATCCATCACATTCTACGTATGGAAGTAAACATTTTATAAGGATATTGTAAATCCTTACTAATATTATTAACGCGAAAGTTTGTATGTATGGATGTTTGTTCCTCTTTCACGCTCAAACAGCTGGATCAATTTAGACAAAATTTGTTATGGAGGTAGCTGACACCCTGGATTGACATATAGGCCATAGGCTACATAATTTTCCCAAATTTCCACAAAAACGAAGTCCCGTGCAAAAAGCTAGTATCAAATAAAATATTAAAACATTTTTCGTTTTTAATTTTCAGCTGGACTTCACAGACGCTTTACAAACCTCAAAAACCTTAAAAAACGACACAACGACAACCGAAAAAGACTCATTCGTACCCGAGAAAGACATGGAAGCATTAGACGATGACTTCGAAACATTACACGACTTGGAAGAAGAATTCGACAACGACAACTTCGACCACTGCACTAAATACGAGATAATATCAACCGACAGCCCTGATATTATATCTAGAGGACGTACAGATAACTCAAGGAAAGTTACTTCAAGGAATTTCGTCTTCGGAGCACCGTTGTCTGAGAGCGAACCGTCCACTTCGTTTAACAAACCAGCTACACGTATGCTAAACTTTGACGAAAGCTTCGAATTCACCTCCCCTGCTTCAAGAAGGCCTACGACCAGCTTTTCTGTGAAGAAATCGCTGAAATTCAATGAGACTCCGACGAAGAATACTAAGTTTGAAACGCCTACTAAAAGGGTACATCCGTTGAGGCATGAGAGAAGTGACTCTAGTATTGGTTCCATGAGCTCTATGTCTTCGTTTTCTTCTCCTAGTGCCAGCAACTTAAGGTATGCTATTTTGCTAATAAACACACTCTCACACGATACATACACACTTATGTCAACACAGCCACACATTAACATTCATAATTACCCGACTTCCAAAAAGGAGGAGGTTCTATGTTCCACTGTGTGTATATATATTTTTTTATGTACATTGATTTTCCGCCATTTGTGGACCGATTTTCAAAATTCTTTATTTGATCGAAAGAGAGGTGGTCCCATTTTTACTATGTCGGGATCTGATGATTGATTGATTTGATGATGGAATCCCATGGAAATCGACGGCCGGTTTGGTCGAGTGGTAGTGACGCTGCCTCTTGATCGGCGGGTGCTGGGTTCGATCCCCAGTCGGGGCAAACATTTGTGTGAAAAGCAGATGTTTGTTCTCGGGTCATGGGTGTTTGTGTTTGTCTTTATGTGTGTTCCGAGGGACCCACGACACAAGGGAAAACCTTAGTGTGGGCCTTTGAGTGTGTAGCGTTTATATTATATTTTTATATCGAGGGAAACCCTAGAATTAAATAGGCACTTACAATGTTTCTCCTGTTCTTTGTATTATTTACACTAAAAATGGAAAAATTAATAAAGAATAAAATTAAATTGACTTGAAAAAACCGAAACATAATAAGCTTGAAACATAATAAGCAAATAAGCTTGATAGGCCGCCTCCATCATCACACATTGACATAACTCACACACGTTAATCTGACGGACCAACTTTTTCCTAAGAACTAATCTTAAACAAAAATTTCAGATTAGCACAATCAATCTGAGTTGTATCCATTGCAATTTATTTTTTCTATTTTTCGATCTTATCTGTTTTTGGGAGTGTGTGCTGAGTCATATCCATAATTTTCGCTATTTTAAATTCACGAAATATTAATACACTTTATTTAAACACATAAAAAACTAAATATCTTCCAGGCAACCTACGTAAATGTCTTGAATCTTGAATCTATCATAATATACACATCAACACGGTCTAGAGATATTGCAAAATGTTTCATACACAAGAGATATGTTTGAGAAGCTACAAAAGCATACTCGAGACATGTGGAGGGATATAATTTTCAGATAAGCAAGTGCTAAACTTGAATTTTCAGTTCTGATCCATAAATTTAATTTTTCTTGAAATTTGTGAAAACGTAATGAAAATGAAAATAAAAATTGCGCAAATTCCACCATTTTCATTCAAAAAGCAGAAAAAAAGTGGATTTTTGTTTTCGTTTCCGTCACGTTTTAACAAATTTCAATTTAAACTAAATTCATTGACTGGAATCGAAAATTCAGGTTTAACACTTGCTCATCTGAAAATTATATCCCTCCATGTGTCTCGAGTATGCTTTTGTAGCTTCTCAGACAGACCTCTTTTGTATGAAAAATCTTGCAATATGCCTAGACCGTGTTGATGTGTGTATGTTACTGTGTTTAGCAAAAGATACAATTTTCGGGGTAGTCAATCGGAGATTATAAAGCTCTTCTCAATAGTTGTGAACCTTAACTACTATCCCTAAAGTTATGCCTTTTCATTTTCTCAAATTACCTTGAGAATAACACCACCCTATCTCTTTCCGTGGGTGTCGTAAGAGGCGACTAAGGTAACACAAATGAGACCTGCCTCCTAGTAATCCATCCCAGGCAACGACACTTCATTTTTTTCTGAATCTGAGGTGTCGTCCTATGGTCTTAAGCGGTGTGGTAGGCTCTGTAAAGGGCCGTCTTGTTCGCGACCACCCTCCTACCGAAGTCCGACGCCAAACAGCTTGCTGTGTTCATAAAGGCACTGGTTATAGGCATTTGTCGACCTCATCTTTGACGTTATCTTATAATAAAAATAAAAAAAAACTTCCTTCATTTTCAATCAAAATAAAACAAATTTCTTTTCGTTTCAAGGCTATTCACAGCAGAGAGCACAACATCCATGGAAAGCGGTTTCATATCAGAGCTAGAAGAACCCTTCCTAGAACTCGAAGACACATCTAACTCCCCTAAAATGCCAAACTTCAACGACTTGCTATCCGGTCAGATAAAACAGAACATAATAACGGACAGAAACTTTATGAGACGACCAATGTTACAACGGAGTTTAAGTTTCAACCCGGAGCCTAAAGCGAAAGTCAATCTCTTCTCGATTCAAGAAGAAGAGAGGAGATCGCAGAAGAGAGAGAGTGAGTTGGAGAGTGGGGGGAGTAAGAGGAGAAAGTCTAATTGCTCGAGTCCTGTTTTAGAAGAAGATAAGAAAGTGCAAAGGCCGGTGTTGCAAAGGGCCTTCTCTGAGAATCATGCGTCGATTATGTCTGCTTTGGCTCGATGTAAGTATTTTTGGTATTGAAAAATTATTTATTCGGACGAACACAATCTAGTTTTTGTTAGTAGTCAATTTAGACAAGTAAGGGATCATTCAACAATTACGTGATCACCGGAAGGGGGGGGGGGTCGGGTGTTTGTATATACATCTGGATTATTTGGGGGGAGAATCCATGATTACGTCATCATTTTATAACATGTTAGCTATAGAAATTTGAAGCTAGAAATACTTTTGATTAGTTCTTACCTTTTGCGTTTTGACAAATGACACACCCGCTTCCCAAATTTAGGTCATTTAAGACCCATAGAAACATGACATACGTGTCAGTGCTAATGAATAGCAAACATTTTAAGCACGGACGAAGATTACGTAATCAAGGCGAGGGGGGGGGGTTAAAAACAAAAGATTACGCTGTGATCACAGGGGGGGGGTTAATAAATAAATAAATAAAATAAAATTTCTTTATTTCAGGTATAAACCCATATTGCATCTAGGGAATGCAATCTCGCGAGATTAGGGCTCAGGCGAGATCTCGCGAGTTTATGAATAACAATACCGCGAGATCTCGCCAATTTCGAGATCTCGCGAAATTGACAATTTTGTGTATTTATTATTGCAAATAATCACAATATTTGAGTAAATTAGAAAAATAACAATAATAATTATAGATATTATGAAAGAAACATTTATTTTTACAAATGTTTTCAATAAACTTCATTGTATATAACAGTATTTGACGTATCTATCATTTTTTAAATAAACTTTAAGTAGTAAACTTTGACGTATCTTATCAAATAGGAAATGAAATAAACAACCAGTTTCCTCTTCTAATATCAAACAAAAGTCTTTTAATAATAAAACCGTTATTCTATAACAACAAGAAGTCAAAAACTTAAATGAAACTCATTAACTAAGTTGAATTGACTATTACACTGAGATATTATTATAAATTAAAGAAAACGATACCTACTCAGAGATCTATTAGAAATCAGAGATTAATTAAAAAAATATACCTACCAATCAAATGAAAGGCTTGTTCAGTTTACATCACACGCCATTATTATGGATTATTTTGAAAGTAGCTCCTTAAGAAGCACAAAATGTCCAAAGAATTGTCTGCTAAACGACTTCTTATTTTGCTGGCCAGATAACCAGCAGCTGAGACGGCCCTTTCGGATTCGAATAAGCTTTTTTATAATCGAATAAGACGTTTTTATGCTCGAGTACAATCTCGTTAAACTTGCGAGATCTCGTCTATTTTTCGGCCGAGATAAATCTCGCTAAAAAAGGCCGAGATCTCGCGAAAACGAGATCTCGCGAGAACGAGATTGCATTCTCTAATTGCATCATATTTAAATACACATTAATATATAATTAAAATAATTTAAAATAAACAATAAAAAAAAAAAAAAAATTTAATACAATGTTATTAAAAATAGAATAATAACAATTACAAAATATTACATGTCAGGAGAAAGAATGTCAAAATATAGAATTATTTCAAATAATCAATAAAAAAATAAATAATCAATATTTAAAACAAGTTATACTTTATCACATTAAAATGCTCGTCGTAGATATAAAAATTGTCATAAACTGACCTGATAATTTTGTTCAGAGACGCACGCGCACGTTCTTCAAACGAGGCTCTCATCCTTCTCATTACCGCATAGAAATCATTAACTCTGTTCTCAGCGAACATACCTGACGCGCTACACCGCCACGGCAGTCCCAGCATACCCCTAAAGGCGTTGTTGTACTGTACTCTTAACGTATGGTAAGAGCGGTGAGTGAAGTTGTACCAGATGTGTCCGGTATAGAACGCCTGGCAGTACGCTTTGAACAGGGTTATTTTTACTTGTTTAGAGCAGCGGGCGAAGCGCCTTGCTAGCATGTTTGCCCGCATGGCCAACGACCGTCTTTGTCGCTCAAGGTCGTCGTCGTCCTTGAGGTACTCCGAGACTATGTGACCTAAATATTTAAATTTAGGTACCATTTTAATTGGTTCACCCCGCAAATAGACTGGAGGTACATTTTCGGGTCCTTTTTTATATTTAAAAACTATCATTTCCGTTTTCTTGACATTATATGTAAGAAAATGAGTCTCGGCGTACTGTTCACAGTATGTGATCAGTTTTCTTAAACCCCTAATTGAAGGACTCAGCAACACCATATCGTCAGCGTAACTCAGGTTGTTTACTAAGATGTCATTAACGTAACAGCCAACTTTGGTATTGCTAAGTCCCTCAATCAGCTGATTGACATATAAGTTGAACAGGACAGGCGACGTCAGCCCCCCCTGTCTAACGCCACATTCAAGTTTGTAGGTATTAGAAAACTTTTGCCCCCACCTTACTACATTGGTTTGGTTTCCATACCAGAACTCCAACAGGCTAACTATATTCTCAGGAACACTAGTTTGTCTAAGTTTGCTCCAAAGAATTTTATAATTTATAGTATCAAAAGCACGACTTAAGTCAAGAAAGCACGCGTACGTGGATGTATTTTTCTTTAGGTAACTTTTGACCGTGTTTTTTAACGCGAATATAGCCATGTCCGTTGAAAGACCGGCACGGAAACCAAACTGCGCGTCGTTTAGTTTAATATTTTTCGTTAGATTAGGGTTGATAAGTCTTTCAAGTATTTTTGAAAGAATTGTAGCTAAAGAGATAGGGCGGTAGTTAGACAGGCTAGACACGTCGCCGGTTCTGTTCTTTACTAAGGGAACTACAACAGTCTTTATGAGAGCCTCGGGCAAGAAACTGTGTGATAAACATGCATTGTATAACGTTGCCATCCTTTCAAAAAAGTAGCGGTCCGCCATGTAAAATGTGTTCTACTGATAAGTGATCGTGACTAATAAAACGGCCAAAAATGATCACGTAATTGTTGAACGATCCCTAAGTATAAAAATAATCTACACTAATATTATAAAGAGGAAAGATTTGTATTTTTCTATGTAACAAATAAACTTAAAAACTACTGGACCGATTTAAAAAAACATTGGCATTCAGTTTTACCGTTAAGAATTTTTACAACATTTTATAACACATTTGCTCGTAAAGGGTCTCTTATTTCACCAATTCCAATATTGTATTGTATCTCATTACGCACTTGTGCGGTAATGTAATGTAAAACGCACGGTTTATCAAGATGCTCCATCTAAAAACGAACGGTACTTTTTTAAATCTTAGCAAAGAGTTTTTATGTCAGAAAAGTGGTCAACATTTTATGAATAAAATTAGATGAAATATAATACTTAAACATTTAATTCTTTAATTATATAATTTTGACAATTAATTACAAACATTTATTTGTAACAAAAACACAAAAATATTTATTTACTTTATTTGTAATACTGGCTGTTATTAATCAATTAAATAAATTAAAAACATTGTTATTTGTTACAGCGGCCACAGAACCAGACTTAATAGGAGATTTCTCGCTCCCATACGCTTTACCCCTCACGTCTGGAGACCATTCCGACCTCAAGTCCATATCGTGCCACACTTTGGCCGCGTTGCTCCGAGGGGAGTACCAGGACTCCATCAAAGACTACCAGGTTGGTGGGACTCTAGTGTTACTCTTTGTTTTGGGGTGAAAAGAGCTCTTGCCAATTTCTGTGGTCCTGGTGGATTGGTTTATTCGAGGTTGTCGTGGTGAGTATTTATTTAATTTAAATAGTGTTTTTATTTACTAACGATACAAGTGTTGTAAGTAATATGTAACGGTTTTATAGGGCTCCATTTGCACATTCCTAAGGCACGTATACTGTTAAACGTTTTACAATGCAGTAGCTGAGGAAACGAAACTAAAAAAAAATTGTCATAAACTTATATCATATAGGTACATCCAAAGTTCTTAAAAAAAAGTATTTTCAATCGAAATTGATTGAAAACGTAATGAGCACTAATATTTTAGGATTAAACACAAAACATTAAGGAATTAACATTTTTATAACACAAAAATGATTTTGTTGAACAAATAATTTCAAATGGCGGGCAAATAATGGTGAGCAAAATCTTTTTCCACAATTATGAGGCAAAGGCTAAGTAAATAAAATGCCAACTGTCACTTGTCAAAAGGTTCACTGAATTATCAAATCAGCTACTTTTTATTGCGTCATAAATTTTTGTCAGTATTTTATTTACTTTTTGCTTACTTTTTAAGTTTTTTATGCTTCATTTGAAATTTGATGAAAAATTAACTTTACTGGATTTAACTGGATCACCGAATAGCCACTGAAGTAGAATTTTGGTATTTGAAAAATGGGTTATTTGCTGATTACCAGGTTGGTTTCAAAATCTTCTCATTTCAAAATGACTTACAAGACGTTTGTTTTTTTGGGTACAAAAACGTGCGGAGGCCATTTTACGGGGCCATTTCCGAACAAGTGCATTGTAATTATATCTTTTTAGTTTTAAAAGTCCCCAAACATAATGTCGTATGGTTCTCGTTTTTTTTTATTTACATTTTTTTTTTAAGTTGGGCTTGTTTTTAAATTTTTTTAAATCAATGGTCTTGATATTGGTTTTTTTTTGAGAATTTCATGAGAAATTACATAGGAAAAGATGTTTCTTTAGTTTTCACGACACGATTAGCATAAGGCTTAAAATTAGTTAGCGAAATTTTTCCCTTTACACGTAAAGAAAAAAAAATTAAAAAAAAAACAAGCTTTACAACCAGCTTTACAATTTACCTAAGCTGAATTTACAACAGATGGTGATTCTCCACATGAACTGAACAACTTTCCTCAAGTGGGCCCTTGCCAAAAAAAAAAACAATTTGACCGTTCAAGTTGTATGGAGACGAGAAAATTGATTTTGTTCGTTGGGCTTTCCCATACTTTTTAATAACATAATAACTTTTTAATATAGTTATTTTTATTGTTTTGACCGTGTGGTGATTGGTTGAGAACAACACCACCCCATCTCTTTCCGTGGGTGTCGTAAGAGGCGACTAAGGAAACACAAATGAGACCTGCCTCCTAGTAATCCATCCCAGGCAACGACACTTCATTTTTTTCGGGATCTGAGGTGTCGTCCTATGGTCTCATGCGGTGTGGTAGGCTCTGTAAAGGGCCGTCTGGTTCGCGACCACCCTCCTACCGAAATCCGACGCCAAACAGCTTGCTGTGCGTAGGAGTACCAGTGCCTTTATAGGCATTTTCTGGGTTAATTCGCTCCATCGTCGACCTCATCTTTGACCTTATGGTCAAGATTGAGGTCAAGAGTTAACTCATCTTATAATAAAAAAAATATAAAAAAAAAAAACACACAACACTCCAGAATAACTTTGTAACCTTTTGTTTATTACGTGTATTTGTACTGTGGTTGTTGTGTGTATGTTTTGAAGCAATGAATAATTATTTATGATAACGTTTTATTTTGTGAACTAATGTGCATTAGAAATTTTCGCTAACTTTATAGTAATTCAACATAATTTCGTTCAGATAATCGACTGCCGCTACCCGTACGAGTTCAGCGGCGGCCACATCCCCGGCGCCGCCAACCTCTACACCCCACAGCTCGTGCTGCAACTACTGGCGAGTCCGAAAGGACTCGGGGAGGATGGGAGGAGGAGCATACTCGTCTTCCACTGCGAGTTCTCTATTGAGAGGGGGCCGAAGCTGTGAGTACTTTTTGTAATCAGATAGACAGTCAAGTTTTTCGTGCCTCACAAAATATTAAGACAACTTAAACAATGCCATCTAAGATCAAATTTTATATTTTAAAATAAATGAAAAATTTGCATACTCAGAAGTGAAACATACAAAGTAAAGCGGATCCCAGAATGTTCAAGGACGGCCTTCTCACTAAACAGCGATCTCTTACAAGCAACTCCGGGTTCTAAAACTTATTGTGTGGGTATAATTAAGTATGTGGCGAATTTGACTAAACCTAGTGTTAAGAGTTTCAAACCGTCAATTAAATAAATACCTAGATACATTTTTGCTATGTGGTGATCGGTAATGAAGTATGAGGAGATTGGGTAAAATGTATAGATATTAAAAGACGTGTGTCTGAGTAAATAATGAACGCATTTATTTCGTACTTAGCATTAGCAGTATTTATAACAATGCATACATCATTGATCATCGTATGATGCGCTTGCGTAATACGTCAGTCTTTTACACTCTTAACCTCAATACCTTTTATGTATAACTCCATATACCTCAGTGGAGAATAACACCACCCGATCTCTTTCCGTGGGTGTCGTAAGAGGCGAATAAGGAAACACAAATGCGACCTGCCTCCTAGTAATCCATCCTAGGCAACGACACTTCATTTTTTTTAAATCTAAGGTGTCGTCCTATGGTCTCATGCAAAGGGCCGTCTGGTTCGCGACCACCCTCCTATCGAAGTCCGACGCCAAACGGCTTGCTGTGTTCCGTCGGTGCGTGGGAGTACCAGTGCCTTTATAGGCATTTTCTGGGTTAACTCGTCGACCCCATCTTTGACCTTATGGTCAAGATTGAGGTCAAGAGTTTCCCATCTTACAATATATAAAAAAAGATAATAATATTTATTTATTCAACCAAGAATTTAACCAGGAATTCAATTAGGAATCTGGGTAAAATATGTCCTATGTTACTGACGGATAATGTGGCATTCTAATGGTGAAATAATTTTTCAAATCGGTCCAGTAGTTTCGGAGCCTATTCAATGCAAACAAACAATCAATCAAATCTCTTATCTTTATAATATTATTATTGTAAAAAAATCAGGTCAAAAATAAAGTTATTCATTACCGCACATGTGCGTTATGAGCTATTTACCGATCGCCACAGCTAGAAATAATACGAGCGAAAAAACTTCTCTGAAAAACAATATTTCCTACTGCGACTGGAAGAGATCACTATTAGTGATAAGACCGCCTTTGTAAACTTTTTATCTTTTTATGTTGTATCCCATGTAATCTAAGTGCAATAAAGAATAAGTAAGTATAAATTCACTAAAGTTTTATACTAGACTGGGAGTGAAAGAAAAACTTAGAATGTGCCAGCTACCTACTCTTCCCAGGCATACTGTAAAACTCAGTAAATGGGACGTGAGGGTCTTGCTGTATCATGGGCGAAAGGCTGACCACCTCTCACCATTATGCAACATGTTCCCTCTAGTAACTTTCACCATTTTCACTTTCACTGATGCTTTGCCTACCCCGTTAGGGATTACAGACGTGAGCGTATGTATGTGTAGGGTAGCTACATAAAATCGCCACGGCCAAACTATAAATACGGCCGGCGTATCGAATCAACAAGCATTCATCCAAAGGCACTCGGCGTTTCACTACACCCTGCTCGACCCTACCATCGTCCAGCCGCTACATCTACCACGACTACTATAACATATTTCAGCGATAAATTTAAGGTGGTGGTATCGCCAAAACACAAAATAAATAAAGTAGACGAAATTTATAGGAAATAGGAGTTTAATTAAATTTAAAACATACAAAAAAATTCGACTCTGTGACCAAACTTTAAAAAAAGAAAATTGCACAGTTAAAATTTAAAAAGAAAACTTTAACTCAACAGAAAGGTTGACCAATCTATTTAAACCGCTAATAACATATGGAAAATTTTGTTTAGGAAAGAAGTGCTGATAAATTTATAACAGAAATAATATCATACATAAAATTGAATCATGTGGCCTAACTGTAATTAATTGTTATTTGATCCAAATAGGAAGATAATATTTGATTTGATAATATTATATGTAGATAATATTTGATAATATTATATGTATATTTATTAGCCATGAACATTTGTTAGTGTGCGTCACTAACAAATGTTCATGGCTAATAAATATACATATAAATATTTAATTTAACCTTCAGGTAATAGAAAACACTCTTCAACCTCACGTTACATGTTTAATTTACCAAAATAAATACAAAAATAGGAATTTTTCATTCGAGATGACGTCCGTCTTTTTGACGTCCAATCACAACCAACCCAAACAAAAAGCAAAAATGGAGCAAGTTCTAAAATTTTGAAATCTATTGAATTAAAAATAAAACTAGACCGGAAAGAATTAGAGAACATAAAAAAGATCGCAAGCAGAAATGCTGCAATATGTAAGTATAAATAAATCAAATGTATAATTTCTCTGTTTCAGATACCGCTACCTACGTTCATCGGATCGCTCTAAAAACGCAGAAAACTACCCCGCCCTCCACTACCCGGAGATATACCTCCTCCACGGCGGGTACACCTCGTTCTACCGGCAGTACCCGTCCCTGTGCACCCCGCTCGGGTACACGGCCATGCTGGACCCCAAACACACGCTGCAGCTCAAGAAGCATCGCTCGCAGGCAGAGGCCAACAGCTTTAACCCACATAGGAAGCCTAATCGGATTCTTTATTGAAAATAATATACAGGTTGACTTTTTAATTAGTACCCAATTTTTCTTACGGTGTCAGTGACGTTGATAGAACGTTAATAAGGAGGTAAGATTTTTTTTCGTAAATTTTCAGATATTGAGGATGAATTTTGTAAAACGCAGAAATACGGGTGTCACAAACTGTGTTCAAGAGTACTATTACCGAGTTTCAAGTCAATTTCCATTAAAAAAAATTGATTTATGTTTATGCTTCAGACGATCTAGCTTGAAATTTCTATATGAAACGATATAAAACAAAAAAATACGGGTCTGTTAAATTTTCATAAAGTTTACGTACAAAAAATTTGCGTACTGATTAAAAAATAACGTGCTATATTAAGATAATGATTTAAAGACATGTTGCGTAATTCTTCCTTTTACAGATAGCCTCGTTCATTTGCCACTTGTATGTGTCACCGTAGGTACCATTGTAAAACCCGTAATATTGTATTTTGACTCAGTAAGTTTATAAACTCTCGAGGCAATTCACATCCCATATTTTTCACATCCTATATTTTTTCAAATCCCATATTTTTTCACATCCCATATGTTTTCACATCCCATATTTTTTCAATTCCCATATTTTTTCACATTGACGGACTTTTTTTACAATATTTTACGTAGGTACCATTGTAAAACCCGTTTAGTTTATTGTAATTTGACTTAGTAAGTTTATAAACTCTCGAGGCAATTACACATCTCATATTTTTCACATCCCATATTTTTCATATCCCATATTTTTTCACATCCCAAATTTTTTCACATCCCATATTTTTTCACATTAACGGACTTACAATATTTATGCAACCTAACTAAACCTACAAAAACCTAACCTAATTTATCCTAAGTTCATGCAGAGGCCCTTAAAGTTTTAAATTTTACTAGACAAATTGTGATCGCGGGATATTGATTATAATTTCACTAAGAAAATCGTAATATTAAGGTTTTTACAATTTTCCGGTGACAATGTTTGTTTTTAAATGGCGAATTGGTGCTTTTTAAACTGCCGCGGCAGATTGTAAGAGTAGAACACTAC
Organism: Aproaerema taeniolella; assembly: GCA_949987775.1. Classification (NCBI taxonomy): domain Eukaryota; kingdom Metazoa; phylum Arthropoda; class Insecta; order Lepidoptera; family Gelechiidae; genus Aproaerema; species Aproaerema taeniolella. The sequence continues at coordinate 987,034 of OX465244.1, forward strand.
AGCTAGTTGGTAAATTGTAAACGGCGTTACGCCGCACGGCAATTGATAAATGGCCACCAATTTAAACTTTCTATTTAAACTGCCAGTTAAAATGACGTTGCTATTTGTGAACTGATTACATTTTGCAGTTTATAGATTATTTGCTTTATTAGTGCACTGCTTTGACAATCGGTACAAACTACCGTAAAAATATTGGATGATTAAAAAAAAATCTCAATATATACAGGGCTTTAGGTAAATCTCTTTCAACCTCTCGGGTGGTTAATCAGTCCATGAAACTGAACAACTTTCTCAAGGAACATAGGTCAAAATACGAAAAAAAAAATTTGAGTTCCCATACAAACTTCATCAGCATATTTTGTATGGGAGATCAATTTTTTTTTCGTATTTTAACTTATGTTCCTTGGGGAAGTTGTTCAGTTTCATGGACTGATTAACCATTAAGAGATTTACCTAAAGCCCTGTATATGATCAAATTATGAAACATATTTTTCGCTTCCTTATGAGCAATCAGCCGATTTGCCTTTTTATGGGAAATTTAACTTTTTTTTGAGATTTTCCTTGGGAGAAAATTGTTCTTAATTCAAAGTTCCCCCCCCCCCCTCCCATATACCTGTAATTGTAAAGCTATGTACAGAGGCCAGCACATCTGGTTAACCAAACTTCATTGCAAAATATGAATTATCTTAACAGCACACAGTGCTTACTTGCGAAAACCTGATACGTAAATAGTTATTTATGCAACATGTGCCGTAAATAGTAGATTATGAAAGGTTATATAAAACATGAGTTAAAAGAGAGTTTAACAGCTAAACTGTGTTTTGTAAGATAACAAGTCTAAGCATTTCAAAGCATTTATTATAATTAAGTAAAATGTGTAAAAATAACTCTTTGATTCTGGATTTTTTTATTTTGCTTTGAACCTATCGAAAAAATTAAGTATAATGCTGTCTCTTAAAAGTGCACATTACATTCTTAAAAAAATTGGAAAATATATACTTATTTTTTAAAATTTTGTAACTTAAAATGTTTAAGTGAATTTTTTCCAGATTTTCTGTACACACAATGTAAATAGCAAAGGTATGCCATATTAATTTTAAGTTATTAGTACAAAATTAGGTTAAAACATATCCCACCTTTAGAAATTACTTGTCGCCATTTTGTCTAGTTCTTTCTTTTTTGCAATATAAGGTAAGTCTTAAAGTTAAGCAATTAAAAAAAAAACATTGGGTGTTTCTCAGAAAACAAATTTCTTTGGCGCACATGTTACGATTGTTATCGTTCTCAAAAACATGTTGGGTAATAATCGTTTTGAAAAACGATATAAAACTAAATACCAAAACTTGAGGAGTATTGAAAGCGTTTTATTTTATTAAATTACGAAATGATTTAAAAAAAAAACAGCGCAGATAGTGGAATGCGAAGCACCTACCTTTCAAAATAATTATGTCGCATATTTGTGCGTTGATGTGAAGATATAAATGCGGTATTGTTTATAAGACCTATGTGTTGGCGTGAAATATGTGAATATTTTAGTTAGTGAAATTTTAAAGTGTGAAATCTCCTCAGAATTTTCTTCGTTTTCCCAAGGAATTCTTATAAAATTCACAAAAAGTCTTAATTTTTTTGGATTGTATTTTTTCCTTATCAAAAGTTAGTTAAGTTCAATGGCTGATTCACATCTTAAATTTTCGCTAATTAATTCAAATACATCGAATTTTGTAAATATTTTAGACTTAATTTCATACAAGTAACTTAACCTAATGTATTCATAATTCATTTCAGATTTGGAAAAATAATTGCGTGATAATTTTTGCAGCAAAATTAGAAATTGAAAAAATCTCGATTCTTCTTTTCTCTTTCTTTTCGTCTCTTATACTAAAGTCTGTATGTATTACGCAACTCAGACTCTGATATATACTTAAGTAGCAGTCATCTTTGACATTTTGATAGTGAGGGAAAGAGACAATAAACACATAAGTATATATCAAGACGTGAGTTTCTGTAATACGGGTATAACAAGCTGAAGTTTCATCACGCATTTATTTTTTTCAAAACCAGACAAGCTTTAACATTTTAAAACTATGTGCCGTTTTTATCCCAAAATTGTTTAAGTCATTTAGTTTTGTACAAAAAAAACGTAGTTTTTAAGTAAATACTTTTAAAAGTCATCTTGACTTGAATACGCGAACTTTAGAAGTAGATTTGTCACAGAACTGAACAACTTTTTTTAAAGAACTAAACTGTATTTTAATTGTAATCTGTACATTTTTTCTTGCATGTTCCGTTTTGGTTTCTTAATTAGAGTTGTTCAGTTCCATAAAAGTTTCGTGAACTAATCCACAATCAATCTGAATACTATGTTAATTGTCACAATTGCCTACCCTATTTTAGGGTCGTAGGTGTGAAATTTATGTAGATTGACTGGTATTTAAACTAGTTTTTACCACGCGACTTTGGAGCAGATACAAGTCCAATGAATTAGGGCATTTCTATAAGGTCCTAATTTATTAGTGACTTTCTTCTTAACACGTTATTGTGTAGGTCAAAATATATCATTTGAGTCAAAAAACAAAGGCATAATATTAAATTGAAAAGGTCTTGAAAAAAGTTGTTATGATATTTTTTCATTACTATGATGAATGAACCCAGCCATTCAAACGTAAATAATAATGGCAGTAGTAGAGCGGGCGAGCGGGGAGTGGCCGGCTTCAAGTGATAGAGAACCATTCCTTTATATTTAAATGGAAAATTTTTATTTTATTTTTTTTCTAAATTTTATTTTAAGATAATTAAATTTTATGTTGTTTTTTGGAATACTATTAACCTATACAATAACGTCCTTGAAGGAAAGTCACTAATAAATTAGGACTTTATATAAGTAATTAAATACTAAATAGGGTCTAAATTCGCGTATATATCATGATTTTACCTATTCCCGACGTTTCGACGTGGTTGCACGCGCCGTGGTCACAGTTAGACTGTTGTTCCAGCAAGCTGAACAATAACACGTAAAATCATGATATGTGACAGTGTTTGGTTCCTCTCCTATCCACTCCACATATTGCTGCAACAGCCCCATACAGTCACAGACCCTATCTTATGGTGCCCCGCCGACCACTGGCCGCTGCGGTATCTAGATCGCCTGTAGGAGATGATACGTATGCCAAATTACTCGATCCATTACGTTCATAAAACGTAGCATGAATGGAGGGTTTGTGCATTCGTGCCACGACGTGCAGACCGGAATAGATGCTGTTGTTGAGTCTCTGCAGCAGAACTGCTGGGCGAGCGTGGCCATTTTGACGGTTGACGGATATGTGACTGTGTTTAGTAAAAGGTACAACTTTCGGGGTAGTCAATAAGAGCTATTTGCAATAGCTCGTCACACTAATTGTGAACCTTAACGACTATCATGAAAGTTGTACGTTGTACCTTCCCAATTTCACAGTCACATATATGCGCGAATTTAGACCCGTTTTTAACCGACTTCAAAAAAGGAGGAGGTTTCTCAATTCGACCGTATATATTTTTTTATGTATGTCCGCGGATAACTTCGTCGTTTATAAACCGATTTTGATTATTCTTTTTTTGTTGGAAAGGGAGTATCCCAAGGGTGGTCCCATGGTAAGGAAACCAGGATCTGATGGTGGAATCCTGAAGAAATTGAGGGAAACTCTCGAAAAAATTGTCTTTTTGGGATTGAAGTCGGTGACTCTTACGTTTTTAACGTGGAAAATTATAGTATTTAATTTTGTGTTCAAATCGCGGAAGCTTAGTGTTGTTTCTATAAGTATACCACCGATAAACCGGAGCATCAGATGTCAGTACATCACTTCCGAGCTATAGAGATGTATAGCTCTCTTAGAGACTTATCGTTTGATAACTTATAGAATAAAAGATACCTTATACTTATTAATAGCAACGTTCTTCTTCTAACGAATAAGGAGAAGAATAGAAACATTTACGAGCAATTCAAAATTATTTATGATTTTGTCGCTTTTAGATTTTTCATTTTAGTTTTACGAGAATTGAGCCCGGTTAAATTCCTATCCGGATTTTTGAAAAAACAACTTAATTTCGTCTCAAAGCAGATACAAGATTTTTTTTTGTTGAAAACATCAATTATTTTATTTTTCTAAAGGCAATATTATTAATATGCTTAGTAATTATGTTTTAAGTTGAATAAAAAAAAAGATTTTATATTTAAACATTTAAAAAATTATGACTTTCGTTTTTAAGAGCAATACATATTATATTTTATTTTTAAGTTGATATTTTCGAGTTTCTCTTTGCATTATGGGCAGATTTTGGTTGCATGGTCTTTATTAAAAGTGGTCATGTGTAAAAAAAATGTGGCGGTATTTTATCTGAAAATGAATTTCTTGACATCAATTTTCTAACGCCCATGATCACTAAAAATGTTTTAAAAATATTTAACAGCTTCCAAAATCTGTAAACAAAAGCAAATTATAAAATGGAGATTTTAAACGAGAAATAAAAACTCGACGATTTTTTTACGCTTACTAGTTTTTCTTTGTAAATAGGAAAATATGTTTTAAATGTTAGTTGTTAAGGTTTAATATCGTTTAAATAGATTCTTAAAAAGATAAAATTAGTTTGATTTTCGTTTGCAGAAACAAATATTTAAAAAATAACGAATTTTGTTTTTATTCAACATTTGGTACAGTACAGACAATAGTATATCAGTTTATACAGGGTGTAAAAGACAGCTTAGCAAAAACTGAAACCCTGAACTCGGACAATCATTCTGAATGATCTTCCAGTGGAATTTTTCTTCGGAAAGTTTCATTTTTTTTAAATATTTTTGCTTACATTTTTTTTATTTAATCGAGCACACTCCATTTTGCAATAAAAAACAATCATAACAACGTAAAACACGAAAACCAGCAATGTACGTTGCGTAGCGCCAAAGTAGGTAAATAATGAAAACTGCTTAACACGACGTTTCCGGAAAAAAAATTTACTTAAAGCTGATGTTAGTCATGGGTAGATAACACCACTTAAGTATTTGTTAAGCTGTCCTGTACACCCTGTATGGTTGCTAACTGCTAAACAAAAGCAGTCACTATTGCGAACGAAATAAGGGCGACTTCAAATTTAAGACATATAGTCTAATTTGCCTGTATTAGGTACTTCATTCGTCATCTCCAAGGTGAATTTACGAAAAATATCTATTTTCTCTGGCGTATGTTATTTTTTTTTAAATTAATGAATTATATCTTTGTCAATAATAACCATATCTACAATACAATACAATACAATATACTTTATTTGCACACAAAGACATACAATACAATTAACAGAACATAAAACATAGTGTACAACAAGGCGGCCTTATTGCTAGGTAGCAATTTCTTCCAGGCAACCTTAGGGTAGGACAGCAGTAAGGTAAGAAGTAGTTGGTGGTGCATAAAATTAAATACATATTAATAATATGAATAAACAAATATATAAGTATACATATATATAATTATATATAAATAAATATGTAAAATAAGTATAACATACATCTATATATATACATACATACGAGCAGCAAATGTAAGGGACAAAACAAGCTTAGTAAAGTGGATAGAAGCAAAGACAGTGAATCAAGAGCCTAGCTAGGGAGCGGGAAGGGAAAGGAAATGGGATTTTGTTTGGGTTTTAAAGGAATCTATGGAGGGGGCACGTCTTATGGAGACAGGGAGGGAGTTCCAAAGCCGGATGGCTTTGACAGTGAAGGAGGAAGTGAAAAAGTTAGTGGAGTGTGAAGGCATATTCAGGGATAGATCGAAGTTGGAGCGAAGGGTTCGAGTAGAATATCTAATTGTTTCGAGAAACAAAAAAGAATTAAAAAAAAGTCGCGCAAAGAGAAAACACTAGTGCGGGAAGTTTATCTTTCAAACCCATGCTACACGCTCTGAAAGCCTTTTCGATCGTGTTTTACTGAACGACTTTTTCTGTCCGTGTTGTAATGATGAAAAACAACGCCGAAGACATTATACATTTTGTTTTGAAATAACATGTACACAGCAGCATGTCAGGTTATACACTTGCACTACGAAAACCGGTGCTATTACAATAAATAGTCAAGGTCAAAATATATTACCTGATGTGCCGCTGTGTGTACAAGAAAATAAGATGTGATTTAAAAAATAATCAAATACACTCAAAAGTAGCTTACGCTGTACAGTTAAAATACGATTTTCGCTCTTATATGCACGCAATAAGAACTAATGTTAGCTTGACGTGCTCCGGAGTGTTCTTACATTAATATGTTACTGTGTTTAGTAATAGGTACAACTTTCGGGGTAGTCAAGAGCTATTTACAATTATCATCACACTAGTTGTGGATTCTGAAACTTAAGTACGACAAACTGAACCTCGTTAGACTATCACGAAAGTTGTACCTTTCCATTTTCTAAGTCACATGTTCACTTGCACGTTTTTTTGTATCCTAGTGTATCCACAATAAAGTTCAAAATTCACTGCATTTAATTAAATAATATATGATTTATTCAACGTATTTTTAATTAGGTTATAATTGTGGAATTTTAGATTTTTAAGCCAAATAAATTATATTAAAAATTATTTTTTTTGTTTTTATTTAAGATTTTCTAAATAAAAGTAATAATTCTAAAATCTCATGAAACTCATGATTGAACACAGACAAATAATTTATTATATGTATTTAACTGCATTTGATTTCGTTTTGATAAAATTATAGTACTGGTAACAATTATGGACACTTCATTGCCAAACCACTCTTATCCCAACAGCACAGAGTTCATTGATTTTTTTCTGAGGTAAGTATATATTTTTTTATTTGCATATGTTAATATTAATTAAATACACCAGGATGAGGGTTTTTAAGTATGGGTTTCCTTTTCACTTATTAGTTATACTAAAACTGATTGACTAGAGTAGATGATCATTATTTTGTTTATTTTTAGCTTAAAACAATTTTATGACTTCTTTATAAGCTATCAATAATCATAGCTCGACAATCTGAGGTCTAAATCAATGGGCTAAAAACTTATTTATTCTAGCTTTCCGCCCAGGACTTCGTTCCCGTGGGAATTAGGTATCTATAGCCTATGTGTTATTCTGATGCCTTAGCTATATTGATGCAGTTTTATTAAAACCAGTCCAGTAGTTTTTGCGTGACAGAGTAACAAAGATTAGTCCAACCATCCCACGAACTTTCGCATTTTATAAAATTAATTAATTTTTATTTATTTATGAAAGTTATTAGTTTAGCAGAATTTAGGGGTGAAAAACTTATTAATTAATTAATTAATCATTTAAGTAGGTATCTTATCATTTTCATCTATAACATTAGTTTCATTTTGTTCAATCTTCTCACAAATCTCTTCTGTTTTCTCATTTTTATCTACTTTCTGATCTTCATCGATCTTTAACTCTTTTTCCATCTTCTCTTGCATTCTCCTTTCAATAGTCTCATCGAACGAACTTTTTGACAGCTGCCGAAGAATCTTCTCGAAGATCTTTGGCGCGCTTTTCGTGTTTGGCAGCGAAATGTCAGTTTGCGTTGTCACGGTCTCACTTCTCTTTTCCTCTTTCACTTCTAGAGGTATCGCTGTCTCTTTCAGATCTAATGTCATTGATTTCTTTTTTATTTCTTTTTCATCTGGTATTTCTGCTGTTTCTTCTACAATTTCTTGCACTTTCTCCTCTTCGTGTTCTTGAAAGTCTTTCTCCTTAGATCTCCTCTCAATAGCTTTTGTTAAGACATTGCCAAGAATGTGCGCACATTTTATGATGTTCTGTGTTTCTCTAGGAGTTAAATGGAGTCCTTCATCTCGAATTATGTTGTTCAAGTTTCTCATGTTGTCTGGTGATCGCTTTCTGGAACCATCAGCTGAGAAATCTGTAACAAAGCATAATTTTCTTACTAAATGTAAAAAATACAGGGTCTTGACTCTTTGATCGATCAATCCTTTCACGAGTGGTTCCTTTTTTTATATTTTTATTATAAGATGGGTTAACTCTTGACCTCAATCTGGACCGAAGTCATAGACGAGGACGACGATGGAGCGAGTTAACCCAGAAAATGCCTAAGTATTAAGGCGCACTGGTACTCCTACGCACCCACGGAACACAGCAAGCTGTTTGGCGTCGGACTTCGGTAGGAGAGTGATCGCGAGCCAGACGGCCCTTCACAGAGCTTACCACACCGCATGAGACCATAGGACGACACCTCAGATTCAGAACAAATTGAGGTGTCGTTGCCTGGAGTGGATTAATAGGAGGCAAGTCTCATTTGTGTTTTCTTAGTCTCCTCTTACGGAAAGAAATGAGGTGGTGTTACTCTCAACCGATTATCACACGGCGTTCCTTGCTTCGGAGGGTTTAATAAGCACTGTTTATGCACCACACGAGACAAGGATAGTAAATACATAATGCGAATACATTACACAAAACAAACTTATTACTAAAAGTGTGCAAGGGCAGCCTTATCACTAAACAACGGTTTCTTCCAGGCAACGGTTTCTTTATACGGTCGGTTTGGTCGAGTGGCAGTGGTGCTGCCTCTTGATCGACGGGCCCTGGGTTCGATTTCCAGTCGGGGAAAATAGTAAACGACAGATGTTTGTTCTCGGATCATGGGTGTTTGTGTCTGTCTTTATGTGTGTTCCAAGGGACCCACGACGCAAGGGAAAACCTTAGTGTGGGCGTTTGAATGTGTAGCGTTTTTTCTATTAAGTATTCAAAGAGTGCAAGAGCAGCCTTATCACTAAGCCGCGATTTCTTCCAGGCAACTCAAGGCGGAAGGAAACAGTACCGGGAGTAGCGCAAAAGGATAGATGTACAGAGGCCAGCGCATCAGGTTACCCCCTTTTTCCATTGCAAAACTGTTCTTAACACAACAGCACAGAGTGCACTCTCGTAGCCTAGTGGCGCACGCTGATCTCAACCGACCAGTGACGTTAAGCAACATACACAGAGGCAGGGAACCTGATGGGTGCCCAAATTGGCAATTTTATCACAAGCGTTTCCGTGCTTCGATCCCAGCTGTTGTCAAGAGGCCATTGTGCGGTTTGAAAACTCTGACACCAGGGTTAACCAAGTTCGCCACACACTTGACTATACCTACACGATAAAAAGAAGAGTGCACGCGTTTGGTAGCCTGATCTGCGGCCGTACGTACGTACCCAAATCAGCCAAGTCGATATTCTCAGTGCGGTACGGCGTGGGGCACTGGTCGTAGTATCGTTTGACAGGTATGGAAGCCATGGAGCTGTTGTAATTGGCCCAGAAGTGGGGCCACTCGCCGTCGGCCCGGGCCCCGCGGTGCTGATGGTCCACCTTGGTCTCTGTGTCGCTGCAGTCTTGCCACGTGGAAACACAGCAACTGTAGAAAATACAATTTTGTTTTTGTTTATTATGAGATGGGTTCACTCTTGACCTCAATCTTGACCAAGATGACAATGGAGCGAGTTAACCCAGATTATATTAGGGATTAATAGAATGAGCGTATGATGTATGTTCTCCCACGCACCGACGGAACACAGCAAGCTGTTTGCCGTCGGACTTCGGTAGGAACCGGTAGCGACCACCCGATCGCAAACCAGACGGCTCTTTACAGAGCCGCATGGGTTGTAAAAAAAATTCTTTTACCATTAGAATGCTACATTATCCCTGAGTAACATATGCTACTTACATACTTTTAGAATGAAGTCCTGGGTGGAAAGCTAGTGACTTTAAATAGGAGGTGATTCTCCCTGTAGAACTAGATATAAAAAAAAACAACTTTTCATACAAGGCAATCTATGTTTTACGAAGAAGCTTTCATTGTAATCTTGACTTGTTTTAAGTGGCATCCTGAATGTCCTTAAAAAATAAAGATTTTTTCTTTTCTATTCTATTCTATTCATATTTTCTACCTATGTTCAGTTTACCTGATTCACACTTAAGCAAAACCCCGTAGCGAATACATTTTTTAAGTTTTTTTTGCTGTTGCTACTTTTTTAACTACTGCTGATTTTTAAGCTGCTGCTGCAGTTGTTTTATTTTGCTGTGAATCAAACTTTACATAAAAAAGGCATTTCTGTAAAATGGCTGCCCTGGACCTTTTTTTAGGTGGTGCGATATCTGAGGCGCCCTCTAAATAAAAACAATACCCTAATGTTCCTATACCCTAAGTCAATCATTATTGGGACTTGGAATCAACCTAGTTCGGTGACTAGAGTCGGTGACCGTTACCCAAAAGCATAGCGAATATACTACACCGAAAGTTTGATTTCGGCGCCCTCCGCGGTCGCACCGCTCGCACATACTCAAAGACCCACACTATTGTTTTCCTTTGTCCCTCTGGGTCACTCGGAACACACATAAAGAGAGACACAAATACCCAGACCCGAGAACAAACATCTGCTTTTACACAAATGTTTGCCCCGGCTGGGGATCGAACCTAGGACCCGTCGATCAAGACGCAGCGCCACTACCACTCGACCAAACCGGCCGTCACAATATGCACAAAATGTTCTACCTACTCACCTCGAGGCCTGCAACTCCTGACTCCTGGGCGAGGCTGTGACGTCAGTGTCTCGGGCGACCCTCGGAGACAGCTCGGCCGAGGACTGGCCGGAGTACTCCGGAGACACGGAGGAGTAGTCCAACTCCGAAGACATGCCGTATCTAGAGACCAAATACAATTAAATTAGATAGCCATAGATAAATAGATAAAGAATGAAGCGCTCGCAGCCCAGTGGCTCTCGCTGATCTCAACCGACCAGTGAGGTTAAGCAACGTGCACAGAGGCAGGGAACCTGATGGGTGACCAAAATGGCAATTTACCACGAGCGTTTCCGTGCTTCGGAGGGCACGTTAAGCTGTCGGTCCTGGCTGTTGTCGATTGACTACAGTCGTTAAAACCAAGTCAGAGGCCATTGTGCGGTTTGAAAACTCTGGCACCAGGGCTAGCCAAGTTCGCCACACACTTGACTGCTACACGATAAGAAGAAGATAAATAAATAAATTATACCTTGCTTTAAATCATCCACACAAGATACAAAACAAACAACCACAGGTACTACACTTAATAAACAAAAGCTTACAGAGTTATTATGGAGTGTTGTGTGTGTCAGAGCGCAAAAAAAGGCCATAGCTCAGCATAAGCTCAGCATAAAGTACAAAACACTGGTATTCTGCTATTACTTAATTATTATTACTTACCTGCAGATACTGTTTGTTGCTGTTTCTTACCTGTAGTAACTATTTGTTGCTGTTACTTAGCTGTTACTATTGCTTAATGCGGTTACTTACCTGTAATGACTGTTTGTTGCTGTTACAAACAGTAGCTACAGAGCTACTGCGTATTGCTGTGCCGGTCCGAGTGGTAGTGGCACTGCCCCTTAATCGATGGGTCCTGGGTTCGATCCCCAGTCGAGGCAAATATACTTGTGTTACAAACAGATGTTTGTTCTCGTGTCATGGGTGTTCTTGTCTATCTTTGTGTATGTTCCAAAGAACTCATAACACAAGGGAAAACCTTAGTGTAGGCTTTTGAGTGTGTGGCGAAAAAAAACTTAATTATTATACTTACCTGCAGCTACTGTTTGTTGCTGTTTCTTACCTGTAGCAACTGTTTGTTGCTATTACTTACCTGTAGCGACTATTTGTTGCTGTGAAAATTCTGTACAAGCTGTCATCTAATTAGATAGTTAGTAATTTTCATTTACGTACGTGCAGCCAAATGCTGATTTTTTAACTGTAGAAACTGATTGTTGCTGTTACTTACCTGTAGCTACTGTTTGTTGCTCCTTCTTCTCTTTAGGTCCTGTTTCTTGCTGTTACTTACCTTTAAATACGGTTTGGTGCTGATTCTTACCTGTAACTACTGTTTGTTGCTGTAGAAGTCCTGTACAAGCTGTCGTCTCGGCTACAGAACGTGCTGTTGCTTTGTCTGCTGTCTGTCTTTATAGTTCTTCGGGGTACCTCCTTCTGAAAAGAAAATAGTGGAAATCTAGTTAGGGGTCATCCATATATTACGTCACAGCGTATGGGGGAGGGGGAGAGTCTTACCAAACGTGACAGTACATGTCAAAGGGATACTAAAAAAGCGTGACATAGGGGGGGAGGGGTTCAAAAAGTCGAAATTTTGCGTGACGTAATATGTGGACGGCCCCTTAGCATGAAACTTCCTTTTATTGCTTCATGTTACGGTGACAGTTCAATTGAGGCGCTCGTAGCCCAGTGGCGCTCGCTGATCTCAACCGATCAGTGAGGTTAAGCAACGTACACAGAGGCAGGGAACCTGATGGGTGACCAAAATGGCAATTTACCACGAGCGTTTCCGTGCTTCGGAGGGCACGTTAAACTGTCGGTCCCGGCTGTTGTCGATTGACTACAGTCGTTAACTACAAGTTTGAAAACTCTGACACTAGGGTTAGTCAAGTTCGCAATACACTTGACTATACCTACTACTTTTGACCGTGTGGTGATCGGTTGAGAATAACACCACCCCATCTCTTTCCGTGGGTGTCGTAAGAGGCGACCAAGGAAACACAAATGAGACCTGCTTCTTAGTAATCCATCCCAGGCAACGACACTTCATTTTTTTCTGAATCTGAGGTGTCGTCCATTGGTCTCATGCAGTGTGGTAGGCTCTGTAAAGGGCCGTCTGGTTCGCGACCACCCTCCTACCGAAGTCCGACGCCAAACAGCTTGCTGTGTTCCGTCGGTGCGTTGGAGTACCAGTGCCTTTATAGGCATTTTCCACCAGTGCCTTTATAGGCATCTTTGACCTTATGGTCTAGATTGAGGTCAAGAGTTAACCCATCGTATAATAATAAAAAAAAAGACACAATAAGAAGAAGAAGACCGCGATTGATTCGATATTTTCATGGTTACATTGACAGCGTTGGTTCAGGCTTTAGATATGATTATACCGATACGCTTTGGTCTTAGTTAGACGTTAAAGTATGTAGACGGTTAGGTGTATGGCAATCGGTTCGGTCGCGAGAACTACGTCGAAATACCACTCTAATCTGGGACACTACCCCATAAACAGACAAGCCCTACCTTCTGAGGAAGTGTCTGCGGCTGCACCGAGGCGCTTCGCCCCCGAGGCAGGCCGCGGGGCGCCGCTGCCGGCTTCGGAGTCGAAGTCGCTAGTGCCGAGAACTTGCGGTGGACTCCGTACTTCGCATTGGTGTCTTCGAAGTCTGATACCTGTTGTAGAAAAGGATAAATTGATAAATGCTACACACTAAAAGGGCCTTAATATTTTCCCTTCGGTCCTTAGGAAGCTTCGAGAAAAGACAGTTCAAAACTTACCTTTGGAAAAATTTAGGTCAATAATTAACTCGTCGTCGCGTGCTTGTTTACGCCGCGTGCGATATAAATCTCGTACACCATGAGTTCGAAAAGCACGCGAAGGTTTAAACAAAAACTTGATAAAAAGGGCTATGTCGAATTATCTGTTAGACAAGCAACTATTATGAATAAGTTACTCTGCAGCTCGAGCACGATGGCGACAAATTTGCGGCGCGCCACTCGGCTGACGATGAAACTTCACTTTGATTGCGCGAGGGCTCCACGCAAAGACTTGCTCGCCCTCTGGCGTTGTCAATGTTGACAATTTGACATAGGACCGCGGCGCATTACGTGCGCCATCACCATCGTACTCGAATAGCATACATTCAGATATTAAATCAGTTAGAATTAGAAAATAAGGAAAGTAAGTATGACTGTGGTAAAAAAGAGCGACCCTCGGAGTTCTTTGCCTCATCTCTTTGAAGAAGACTGCACCTTTGCGAATAGGTGCAAAGTTAAAATGCTAATGTAATTCACATACTTAGACTTATTTTATGTAACATCTTGAATGTCTTATGAAATAAATATACAGGGCTTTAGTTAAATCTCTTTCAACCTCTCGGATGCTAAATCAGTCCGTGAAACGGAACATAGATCAAAATACAAAAAAAAAAATTTGATCTCCCATACAAAAAGCGCTGATGAAGTATGGGAACTCAAATTTTTTTTTTCGTATTTTTGACCTATGTTCCTTGGGGAACGTTGTTCAGTTTCATGTGGACTGATTAACCACCCGAGAGTTTGGAAGAGATTTAACTAAAGCCCTGTATTTTTGATTTTGACTTGCGCTTCGCTTTCCTCGTCTGGATGTTACCTGCGACAAATCCAAAGACATATCATCCTCTAAAGAAGTTTCACGACTGTTTGAAGACTGGGCAGACACAGGAGCCCGCTTGGGAGACTCTCCATCTCTTTCCTTCCTGTCTGGAGTCCGCTTAGCGCTGTCCCGCTCTCGCTTCTTGATGGACTCCAAAGATGGCCGCCGATATCCGGGGAGAGAGTTTGCGCGGTCGCTTCTGTAGAAAATAAAAAAGAATAAAACAATACAATACAAAAATAGTTATTTTAGATTAAAGTCAGTTGAAAATAGAAAATGGCATTCCCTGAATTGGATTGGGCTGGCCACGTAAGCCGTATGCACCCTGACAGATGGGCCATCCTAGCCACTCAATGGATGACGTCATAGAGGCAGACCCAGAAAAAGATGACAGGATGACTTAGCCGCTTATAAAAAGGACTGGATGGAGTTTGCACAGGATCGGGACAAGTTGAGGGCTGGGGGAATGTTTTCGGCCAGCGGTGGGACAATAATGACTTCTTCTTACCAGCCCATATACATCCCCACCGAGGGGCACGAGCCTCCCTTCGAAACACGAAGGGGATTTAGGCCATAGCACAGAATAAATAATAGTACGCCATAGTCCACCACGCTGGCCCAATGCGGATTGGTGGACCGCTCGTCTTTCGAAAATGTATTTTTGTGGACGGGCGGGTTTCATCACGATGTTTTCCTTCACCGTTGAGCAAGTGGTAATTAGATATCCGTACATAAATCCGAAAAGACGAATTTAGTAGTACAGGCACCAGGTTTTGAACCCGCAACCTTCCGATTACAAGTCTGGCTCATTACCAACTGGGCTGGGATATCACAAAAAAAATAGAAAATAAGGAATTAAAAAGAGCACCCTCAGAGTTTCTTGATTGTTCTTCTCGGAGAAAAACTGCACTTTTACGAATAGACATAGAGTAAAAAAAACAAAGGTGTTTGTCGCTCAGTTGCACCTCATGTCATGCAGTTCTTGTTGACGTCTACAATACGGAAAGTGACCGTTTAACTTTAAAAGTAGCATTATCTGACAGGCCCATATTACAGAAGGAGACTCGCCTTTATCTACACTTAAGTATCGAAGTTCTCTTTCAGTCACTATCAAAATGACAAAGACGACTACTACTTTAGTATATTTAGATCAAAGTCCGAATCGCGTTTACCATGATCGCTTAAAGCGATCCAATTTAGGACCTAAACAAGTCTGCAACGCTTATTCGTACCATGATGGCTTATTAGCGACTCAATTTTGGCGCTGTTGCGATTCAAAGGCAGACCATATAAGTGAGTAATCTATTAAATGTCTACTTATTGACAATTTATGTAGACATTTAAAATGAACCATAGACAACCGAACAGTTCAAAAGCAGCGCCATCATGGTACCATTTTAAAAAACAGTTCAAAGTTGGATCCTAAACAGAAATGCTTTTAAACGATCGTGGTAGATACCCAGTACTTGCACTCGCGTAATTTTCAGAATGTTTTTTTTTTTTTAGCCTGTGCTGTCCCACTGCAGGGCAAAGGCCTACCCTCGTTTCCTCCAGGCGTCAGGATTTTTAATTAAAAGATTAAAATGAATTTTAAAATAAATCTTTAATACTTAGTTGCAGAAGACTTACTGACTTAGAAGAAGACTTACTGCTTCAAAAGCTTCTTCCCAGTAACACAGAAGTCCAAAGCGGCTGGCTTAACCTGCTTCTTCGGGGTGGAATGACTCGAGCTGGGGGCAGTATTTAGAGGGGACTTCTTCTTCCCATCTCTCTCCTTCTTGACGCTTCCCCTGCGGGAGTGGGAGGCGGAGTTCCGGCGAGACCCTGGTCGGCTACGGGAGTCCGGGTCGTATTCCTCTGGCCACTCGGTTCTGTGCATTCTGGAAGGGTTTTGATGGGTTTTAATTCTTACTTTCCCATCGACCAAAAGGAGCTAATCTGGCTTGTAGGAGCCACATGTAGCGAACAGAACATGGGCGTAGCCAGGGGGGGGGGATTTGAGAGTTCAAACCCCCCCCCCGCAATTTTCAAAATCATAGTCATCTTCCTGCCCTTATATCTGTTGTGTTACCTCCAAATTTATTCTCTTAAACCCCCCCCCGAAACAGAATTCTGGCTACGCCCGTGGAACTTTGCAATTCATTCATCTTCTTCTTATCGTGTAGGTATAGTCAAGTCTGTGGCGAACTTGGCTAGCCCAGGAGTCAGAGGTTTCAAACCGCACAATGGCCTCTGACTTGGTTTTAACGACTGTAGTCAATCGACAACAACCGGGACCGACGGCTTAACGTGCCTTCCGAAGCACGGAAACGCTCGTGATAAATTGCCACCCATCAGGTTCCCTGCCTCTGTGTACGTTGCTTAACCTCACTGATTGGTTGAAATCAGCGAGCGCCGCGAGGTAGATAAGTTGTTTTAGAGTTTTTTATTCTCACTTTCATATCGATCCAAAGGAGTAAGGCTTTTAAAGAAAAAAAAAAGAAATGTAAAAGTGCATTTTTAAATAGCTATAGTGAAGGTTTTTAACCCCGACAAAAAGACGTGTGTATCTGTGTGTATGTCAGTGGCATCGTAGCTCCAAAACGAATGAACCGAATTCGATGAGGTTTTTTTGATCTGTAATCTGATAACTACTAGCTTACTGCCCGCAGTGCCTAGCATTTCATTTATAGCAATCGCATTTTCAAAAACTTTAACTATTGTTTTTATACTAGGACTGCTGCTTGCTAAGACGAATCTGTACGAGTTTGGTTTCAGTTTCAGATTGCTTACAACTCTTACACGGTTGAACGGTTTACCCGTGTGGTGATCGGTTGAGAATAACACCACCCCATCTCTTTCCGTGGGTGTCGTAGGAGGCGACTAAGGAAACATAAATGAGACCTGCCTCCTAGTAATCCATCCCAGGCAACGACACTTCATTTTTTTTTCTGAATCTGAGGTGTCGTCCCGTCCTATGGTCTCATGCGGTGTGGTAGGCTCTGTAAAGGGTCGTCTGGTTCGCGACCACCCTCCTACCGAAGTCCGACGTCAAACAGCTTGCTGTGTTCCGTCGGTGCGTGGGAGTACTAGTGCCTTTATAGGCATTTTCTGGGTTAACTCGCTCCATCGTCGACCTCATCTTTGACCTTATGGTCAAGATTGAGGTCAAGAGTTAACCCATCTTATAAAAAAATAAAATAAAAACAATTGTGACATAATATAGTTAAGAAGCTTAAAACCATCTCGTTACGCCAGCTTTAAAACAAAAAAGACCGCATCAAAATCGGTCCATTCGTTTAGGAGCTACGATGCCACAGACAGATACACAGACATAAAGAAACAAATACACACCTCGAACTTATAAAAGCCCTCTTTTCATAATATGTTTAAAACACTTGTAGGTAATTTGTTGCTTTTTCTTTTGTTGGTGATAATTTATGTTAGATATTAATTTTAAACCTACGGAGCCGAAACGTGGAACATGACAGTGAGGTTGGCCCACCGATTGCGCGTCGCTCAGCGAGCAATGGAACGCTCCATGCTCGGGATCTCGCTAAGGGATAGAATCCGAAACGAGGTCATCCGACAGAAAACCGGAGTGATGGATATTATCCAAAAGTTGTAGCAAGCTGAAGTGGCAGTGGGCTGGCCATGTCTGTCGCAGAACCGACGAGCGTTGGAGTAGACAGGTTCTCGAATGGAGACCACGTCTTGGCAAACGTAGTGTGGACGCCCCCCAGCCAGATGGTCAGATGACTTTAAGAAGATAGCGGGTAGTGGCTGGATGAAAACAGCGGAGGATCGTGCAAAGTGGCGCACCTTGGGGGAGGCCTATGTTCAGCAGTGGACTGCAATAGGCTGATATGATGATGATGATGATATGATTAATTTTAAACACACGGCAGCTCAAAATGAATGTAAACGTATTAAGTATACATTTTAAATTTTTACACTTCTTCTTACATGTAGTAGTCAAGTGTGTGGCGAACTTGGCTAACCCTGGTGTCGAGAGTTTTCAAACCGCACAATATAGCCTGTAACTTGGTTTATTTCTGCACTGTTCTTACTATACACATCAACGCGGTCTAAGGATATTGCACGATTTTTTATAGAAAAGAGGCCTGTTTGAGAAGCTATAAAAGCATACTTACTCGAGATACACGGAGGGCTATAATTTTCATACCAGCAAATGCTAAACTTGAATTTTCAATTCTAGTCAATAAATTTTGTTTTACTTGAAATTTGTGAAAACGAGACGGAAACGAAAACGAAAATGCACTCTTTGCCTGCTTTTTGTATGAAAATGGTCAAATTTACGCAATGTTTTCACAAATTTAAAGTAAAACAAAATTTATTGACTAGAATTGAAAATTCAGGTTTAGCACTTGCTCGTCTGAAAGTTATAGCCCTCCATGTATGTGGAGTATGTTTTTATAGCTTCTCAAACAGACCTCTTTTGTATGAAAAATCGTGCAATATCCCTAGACCGCGTTGATGTGTGTAAGTATAAACTTCAAATAAGCCAAATCTCTAACACATCTGTACACACTTTCAGTTTAAAAACCAAAGACACAAAGGTTTGTTCACGTATTAATATGAATGTTTGTTTTTTGTTTGTTTGTTCGTCCGTAGTGACCTACACGGGGATTGTTTCTAAACTGATAGCTGAGGGATGAAGTATTTTATACGGTTCAATTGATAAGAGTGAGGCAATGTTGACGGGAGGAAGCGATAATAAAGATTATGCAATAGCGAGTTCCACGCTGGACTGGGGAGTGAAAGAAACACTCAGATGATGCCAGCTGCCTACTCTGCCCAGGCAAAATGTAAGAGGCAGTAAGTGGGATGCGAAGGTTTTGTTGTTTAATGGGCAGGCTGACAACCTCTCACCATTACACATCATGTTTCGTCTAATAACCCACAGAATTTATGTTAAACGTGGCATCTAGTGGTTCTAGATCCACTGATGCTCTGTCTATCCCGATAGGGATAGGTGTGTGTATGTATGTTGTAGCTTGTTTAAGTACTCTAGTGTTGCGACTATATTTAGGCGCCTAAAGTAGACTAAACCCCACATTGTTGACATAAAACTATTTTTGACATTTTTAAATTACCTTCTATTTTAAATACTTCTATTTGCATTGCATGCCAATTCTGGCGCAACACGCTTGTACATTTGCTTTTAATTGTCACCATAATTTGTTACCGTGTTTGCCCGCAATAAAGATATTTCATTTCATTTCATAAATCTTGACGGTGGGGATGTTTCGAATTTGTCAATTTAAAATGAATATGAATAACTTCTTGATAAAATGTACTGGAATAAGCTAAACGCTGTGTAGGCGGTCTTGTTTGGCAAGCGGTCGAGGGCAGACGTCCCTGCACGTGCTCTCCGGATATCCCAAATGTTGACGAAGTTTACGACACCCGCGCCCGCGCCTTTGTTCCCGAGTTTGGTCGGCTATTGTTATACTGTGTACCGTTTTCATCTTTGTACTGTGACTTAAGCTATAGATCATATTGAAAACTTCTTAATTTTATCTAGCCTCTAATAACTTGTGGCTCACTAAACTATATCGCGACTAGTGCCTTATGTACCCCATATAAAAAAGTGCGTTCCGGTTCAACTCGGTAATACCTACGTCGCGCATCGCGTGCGTCATCCACACATCCAGTGCAGTTTACAGTGGAACATATTAACGACGATCAAGACAGTAACTTGAGCTAAGAACAGTGCGTTATACGTGCAATATCTTGAGGAAAGTGGAGAACCTGGTGAGCTCGTTCCATTATAAAACATTTATAGCCTTTTGCAAAAAATCCGTTCCAGCCGCCTTTTGCACATCATTTTTATTCCAGCATCAACTCACAAAGGACCCGATCTAGCCGCCACAGCACCCAGACATGATTATTATTACCGCAACTTGTAGGAACTGCAGCATGCCATTTAGCGTTCCTGACCAGCGCAACATATATTCTTAAAGTGTTCTACCTATAGCTTAACAATCCGGATAGTAGTTACCTGTTAGCGTATTCGATCTACCACCTTACCCCAACATGAAAATCTAGGGTAAGGAAGTACGTAGCTAGTGGTTCATTCAATTAACACTTAAATAAAGGACCTCGCCCTAGAATTTAAGAATGCATTTTGAACACACTTTCATTTGCAGTCTCACTTGTGTTGAACGGCGCGACACCTAATTTGATTGAATATACTTAACACAAAATCGCCAAAGCCAGGAATCCATTATCGGTATTGTGTGCTGCAAAGACATTACTAGAATAGGTCATCTAACACTCTAATAACACATTATTCTTACTTATCATTTCTTACTGATATGCCATACGAATCACTAATCACTAAGCCAGTCGTAAAACACATCGTGTAGGAATCTCTCAGCTTGGGAAAGATACCAAATCTTATTTCATTAAGTACACTTTTTTTTATTTAACGACTAAAAACAAGCAAATGACCGAAGAGCCATAAGTTTGCTTAAGTTTTACAATAGGGTATAGAGAAAAGGCATTTTCGAACCCAAACACGTGCAAAACGTCAAATAAAATAATAATATTGTATCGGAGTCTGGGAAACGAAAGCTCATAAAGTTATATCCGCTGTCTTTCATCTTGTTGCGACAATTGTATAATTCTTAAAAATACTAAACAAAAGATTCCACAGTCATTCGGTCAACATCTGGCTGACAGCAACCACCCGAAAACTACGGCTAGCCAGAACAATACAACTTTTTTCTGCGAAGCATCGAAAATGTCGGCAACTGCTTATACAGATCCATATGTAACCAAATAAATCTTACGATTTACCCAACATTTGGCCTCGCTGTGATTAGGAAGGATCTAGCAACCTACGAGTCTGGAAACCCGACATGACCCACAAATAGAACTAGCACTACTTAATAGTTAGCACTATAGCAATTTAAGTTAACAGCATTATTTTTATATGTATGAACTTTTTACTAAATAAACAATTTTATTATTATTATTATTATTAATAACCTCACGGACAGAACGCTTAAGCATGGAACAAAATACTAATCAACAACTCCAGGTTGGATTCTGGGGAGGAGAAGATATATATAGCAGCCTTTAAATATTATAGGGTCAAGTCCATGTTTATAACGAAAGTCTATCGGAGCCGCTTATTTAAATCCCCGGGATGCACGAGTACCCGGAAACATCTTTTACACTTCGGAAACAACCACTAAAGTAGCTTGATACCCACCGATCAAGGAGCTTTATCCAACTACGGGGATGAAAATGTTTATGATATGTAGTCCTGCAACAAACTCACACATCTAAAAAGAAAACGATGGAAAATTCCTTTTGCAATCCAATGAAACATTGACTTCAATACCCGCCACGTTTGACAATAAATGCTACGTTTTACGTGTCGTGTCACGTTTGTGTTGTTGACAATTGCACTGGCCAGCCTTTAATTAGGTCATCACCGCAAACACAACACAAAGTACCTACCCCCTGTAAAAATTTAAGAACCGGCACATGGAATATAGGAGGCTGTTCTAAGTTCAAAGACGACAATGCACCCCTAAAAGAACCGGAAAATACTTATACAACAAGCATATCAACTTTAACGGTAACTTAATTTTAAGTTTTATTGAGCAACACGATTTAAAACTTAGCAACACTTGGGGTATACCATCTTGCCGAACTACGTGATTTAGTGGGAACAGAGGATCACAAATCGATCATATCTTAACTAATGCCAAAAAAACCTTTGTACGTTGATTCGGGAAATTAATAAACACTGATTACAAGTTGGTATGGGGAACGATCCTTATATCTAGTGTTCTCGCATAACTCAAACACGCAAATCAGAGTAAAACAGCTCACCTACCACTTTCAATCAGATATTTACTATCTATGAGATTCTTCTCCAAAGGGAATTCGTATCAAACAAATTCCAAGGGCCTGTAACCCGTAAGATGAAAATCTAACTAGAAGATCAACACAAACTAACTCCCAAGCAGACATGCCAGATATTTCCAATTAGAATCTGAACTGGGCAGATATCAACAACATTCTTAAAGAAACAGCTCATAACTATTAGTGTAGCCAACTCCGAGATTACGCGAAAGCAGGCTAGCATTAACTTAAATCAAGAAAGCTGTGTTTCTTCAATCAAGATACCCGGAAAATCCTTACCTATGGCAGAGAGTACTGGAAGCACATACTAATCTTAACAAAATAACAAAAGAAGAGGAAGCTAAGGAAATCTTAACAGCATAAATCAACGAGGATAAAAACAACTTACAAATACCTCAAGGAACACAAAAAAAACACATAGCTCGCACAAAAAGCAGGTGCTTTTTTCCATTGCCCGCTGCAAGCTGGGTCGAAGACCTCCAAAAAAAAGCCAGAGCCCATTAATTGATGGAATAGAAGAAAATAGTTAGACGCAGACTTCCCGAATTTTAAAAATATTTGTGATTTACTTAATGAGCTCATTAAAAAACGGAACAGTCCCTGGAACTGACCAAGTAGTTACAAAACTGTATAAAGTAGCACCGCATGAGCTGTTAGTGCAAATCACAAAAGTAATGATGAATGCACGGTTATCATTATCAAACAATATCCCCGAGGAATGGAGTCAAAATCCTATTGGAAAACAACTGCTTCGGACCGAAAAAAAATCAAACAAGAAGCTGAAGACATCTACAAAGTAGCAGAAGAACTCAGATCAGCACTATTGATAAAATAATAATAGTAAAAACGCATCTCAAGAGCGGCAGGAAAACAACCATTCTACGCAAACGGAGGATAAGATGTAGACCAGTCTTTCCCAACGTGGGCGATAACGCCCCCTTGTGGGCGCTGCAGGCCTAAAGGGGGGCGGTAAGAGACCCAGAAAAAAAAGGGGGCGTTGCGTAGGGCTTTGGGGTCGATTTATAATTTCATCTACCTAGCTAGGAAGACTCTTAGATACCGACTGAGCTCTCGACTCTCGACTACATCTTGTGAACATCAACTAATATTAATTAAGATATAGCTCAAACTCGGTTCGATATAATAGACCGTGGGCAATCATGTTTTAACAAGTTTTTGTTAAATAATCCGATTTGTACATTCCTGTATCAATCGGCTGGTTCTATAATACTTGTTCTTGCTTGTCGAGTACGATTGGGCGTCGAATGAGATAAACGAGTTTATGCACGTTTGTCTTATTCCTGTTGGTGCGTGCTGCTTATGCAATCCTATATAAACGACGTAAATTTATTTTATTTTCATTTGCGGTTTCGCGCATAATAGATAAGCAGTACTTCATTATACCACTTACGTATTTCTCAAAACAAAACAATGTCGGAAGTAAAAAAGAAGAGACGGCAATACTCTGCGGAATATATTAAATTCGGATTTATTGAAAATCCCACAAACCCGTCGTCGCCTTTGTGTCTTCTATGTCTAAAAACATTTTCGAACGAAGCAATGAAGCCTTCAAGACTGCAAGGTCATTTGAATAAAATGCATCCAGATAAGAAAGACAAGAATGTAGCATATTTTCAAGACCTAGAGAAGAAGCATAATACTCAGCCAAGTGTATCAAAACTATTTTCGGCGGCTGCTAAGCAAGATGACGACGGACTTCGAGCTTCGTACAATATCCCTTTGTTATTTGCTCAAAAAGGCAAACCACACAACATCGGAGAAGAGTTAATTTTGCCAGCAATAAAGGAAGTAATAACTACTGTGCTTCATAAACCGGCCGCAGATATTATCCAAAAAATTCCTTTGAGTAATAATTCTGTGCAAAGACGAATTGATGAAATGGCTGAAAACATTGAAGAATCATTGTGCAATCATCTGAGGACTAGTCAATTCTCAATTCAGCTCGATGAGTCCACTTTACCAACTAATGAAGCGTTGTTGCTATCTTACGTGAGGTTTATTAAAGATGAGAAAATACGTGAAGAACTATTGTTTGCCAGAAATTTGGAGACAGATACAAAAGGCGAAACCATATTCAATACATTGGAAAAGTTTTGTGAAGAGAAAGAGATTCCTTTGAAAAATATTATACAAGTTGCTACGGATGGCGCTCCGGCTATGACAGGGCGCCATAAAGGCTTCATAGCGTACCTAAAAAATAAAATTCCAGATGTCCTTGCTATACATTGCGTTATTCATAGACAACATTTGGTTGCTAGAAACTTAAGTGAACGACTATTTCAATCACTGTAATATGTCATCAAAGCATTCAATAAAATCCGTAGCAGCTCTTTGAATGATAGATTATTTCATCAGCTTTGTGTTACTAATGACGAAGATTTCAACCGTTTGTTGCTTCATACTGAAGTTCGTTGGCTGTCAAGAGGCAATTGTCTGATTCGATTTTATAACCTGTTTGACTCTGTGATAGAGTTCTTGGAAACTAAAGATACAGAACTGCGCAACAAGCTCATAACATCAAAGAATGATATAGCTTACATGACAGACCTGTATAAATTGTTCAACGACGTGAACCTCCAACTGCAAGGCGATGAACTAAATTTAATTAAAACAAAAAATGTCGTTGCTGCTTTCGCAGCCAAACTGCTTCTGCACAAAAAAAATATGGGCAGACGTGAGTTTCACAATTTTCCGAATTTATCAGTATCCTGCAGTAACGACGACTTGTTTGCCTACTGCCAACATTTGGAAAACCTCCACATTGACTTCACCGAACGATACCAGGACATTTTAAACTTGGAAATACCAGACTGGGTGTTGGATCCATTTTCAAATGTCAACATAGCAATGTCACCTCAGCTGGAAGAAGAACTTATAGAATTGACAACAAACGAAGAAATAAAAATCAAGTTCAAAAATGGATATCAAGAATTTTGGCTACAAAAACCGATCCTGCAATTGTACCCTGGATTGTGGTCAATTGTTCAACGATTCTTGATAGCATTCCCATCGTCATATTTGTGTGAACGTGGATTTAGTGCTGTGGCAACGCTGCTTACTAAAAAGAGAAATCGTTTGCGTGTTACCGAACGTGGCGACTTGCGGCTGTTTTTGAGTAAATTGGAACCTGATATCAACAAACTTATTGAACAGCATCAGATTCAACCTTCACATTAGTTTTTATATAAGAATTGATTATGTTTGTTTTATTTTCAATAAAAGATACTCTGTCCGAATACTATAAAGTTGCGTTTCAATAATCAGTTATAAGTACTTAGCGGTTTTTAAGTATGTTTAAAAAGGGGGGCGTTAAAAAATAATTTATTCTTAAAGTGGGCAGTAGACAAAAAAAGGTTGGGAACCCCTGATGTAGACGAAGAAAACCAGCTACTACTACTCTACAAACAAGAATGATTAACAAAAGCAACCTACCCGGTAAAGAAAGCTGCACATAAAAGAAAAACAAACAGTTGAGGAAGAGGACTCTCATCATTGCAGCTTCAATCCTACCTGCATATATTACACACCAAGTATAGTATCTATCCTCCCTACGTTGGCTCGATGCTAGTATTCTTGTCGACTCACTCTCCTATCCACTCCACATCCTGCTGCAACAGCCCCATACAGTCACAGACCCTATCTTATGGTGCCCCGCCGACCACTGGCCGCTGCGGTATCTAGATCGCCTGTAGGAGATGATACGTATGCCAAATTACTCGATCCATTACGTTCATAAAACGTAGCATGAATGGAGGGGTTTGTGCATTCGTGCCACGACGTGCAGACCGGAATAGATGCTGTTGTTGAGCCTCTGCGGCAGAACTGCTGGGCGAGCGTGGCCATTTTGACGGTTGACGGTTGACGGTTGGAATAAGCTAAACGCTGTGTATCATCTGAATAACTGAGCTTTGAAGGACTTCAGCATTAAGTTCATTCACCATTTATTCATCATCTTAGCCAGATGAATACTTGTATAAAAGAACAAAATGTTTTTATGCTGAAGATACTGTAGCACCTATTCCGGGGGCAAGGAATGAAACATGTAGCTCTTCTACTAGGTGTTATATTCCCAAATAATTATTGGCACTTCTATTACACTTGTTGTTTATTGTAAACGTATACACAGTTATTATTTATTACTTTACAACGCTTAGGAAAGTGCTATTTGCACGCCTATGATCGCATACAAGAACTTATTCCGCGAGCTCTCTACAATGAATGGCGGAAGACCAGATCTTCAATCATTTCGAATGCTGACATCGAATACCATTTCAAACCTTTTAAAATAATATTCGAATAATCTTCTTCGAAATGACCGAATGAGAGAATGAGAAAGAAGTTGCGTTATGCCAGATCCTCCATGAAGGTCTGCATACCACAATACCTTGTTGTGCAATTATTCAAAACTTATTCATCTGTTACGTTGCTATTACACAGCTATTATCAGTATGATTGTGTGCCCAAATTGCTTGAATAACGTCTGAGTAAGTGCCAAATCAGCTAATTACGGTAATCTTATTCAACATATCGTTTCTATGACTGCTGTTATATAAAACTTGCTCAGAAGGTTTGTGCTGGCTGGGAAGCCTGTTGTCAGAGTTTTCAAACTGGAAAAATCGCATCTGCCTTGGTTTAACGACCTGGAGACGTATTTTTGAAACGATAGAATTCCAATTCGCATACGAATTGACAATATGTATGAGATCCTTACACGAATCTTGTCAATTCGTATGCGAATTGGAATTCTATCGTTTCAAAAATACGTCTCCTGTAGTCTAGCAACAACAGCCGGGATCCACTCGAGGCCGCATTCAATGAACATCTACCCTCTTCACAAACTTTCGAATACATCAAAATATTAGTAAGACTTATCATTAAATATAATTTGCTCAGCAGTAAGGGAATCATCGTGATAACACCCCCACGTTCGAAAAAAATAAGTTTTCACTTCCTAAAACCGCTCCCCGCTCCTCTCATGCACTAAGACCCCTACTTTAATTAAGGGTAGTGAGGTGGGGTGGCCATTCGCGCATGCAACAGGTAATAGAAACTATGGAGTCGCCAGATTTACATATTTTTTCAAGGTTTTTATTTTATAAAAAAAATCATGTAATGTTCCCGCATATGATACCGCAGCCAAATTCATGATTTTGCTATGTCATAGTATTTTAATGGAAATTAAAATAAAGAGAACTAACTTTCCATCCGCATCGACTCTAGGTTAAATCGTGCCCAGCTGTGGGATAAAATGTACCGTATGTCCTTTCTCAAGGTCTAATCTATCTCTGTACCAAATTTCATCAAAATCGGTTCAGTAGTTTAGCCGTGAAAGTGTGACAGACAGACAAAGTTACTTTCGCATTGATAATATAAGTTTTCTGCCCGCGGCCCTGCCCGCATGGACTAAAGGTTATATCGTGGCCAGCTGTGGGATAAAATGTAGCCTATGTCCTTTCCCAGGCTCTAATATATCGCTGTAACAAATTTCATCAAAATCGGTTCAGTAGACAGACAGAGTTACTTTCGCATTTATAATATTAGTAAGGATGGTGAAGTCGCCAATCGCCAGTCCTCTATATATTATAAAATGCGAAAGATTGTGAGGATGTATAGGATGTATCTATCCATGAATAGTTACACACAACGACCGAGCAACACTCAAACTCAAAAACAAAAATCTGCTTCTCACACAAATGTTTCCCCGACCGGGAATCGAACCTAGAAACCGTAGACCACTGTTCTAAATCGGTCGCCAAAATGACCTCTGACTTGGTTTCGAATGTAGTCAATCGACAACAGCCGGGACCGACAGCTTAACGTGCCCTCTGAAGCACGGAAACGCTCTTGATAAATCGCCAGTTTTGTCACTCATCAGGTTCCCTACCCCTGTGAACGTTGCTTAACCTCATTGATCGAATTCGAAAAAAGTGCGTCACTGGGCTATAAAAAGAATAAGTCAATTTTTCCTAAATTCCCACGGGAACAACGTTTAAATGGCGTCTCTACCCCAACATAAACCTGAATTCTATTATTTCCGTGTGACTACCCTGCACAACCTAATATCGTTACGACAGAGTCGAGCCAAATATAGCCCCTTAGAGGGTAGGCAGGCATATCGTTTCAACATCACGAAACACTGTTAGAGGGTAGGTAATTTAGTTATTCAGATTGAAACCTGATCCTGGGCCTTAGCCCGTCTTACAGAAGTACATTTAAGTAAACGCTACACAAGCGGTGATAGCCCAGTTGGTAATGAGCCAGACTTGTAATCCGAAGGTCGCGGGTTCAAATCCTGGTGCGGGCCTGTACCACTAAATTCGTCTTTTCAGATTTATGTACGGATTTCTAATTATCACTTGCTCAACGGTGAAGAAAACATCGTGATGAAACCCGTTCGTCCAAAAAAAAATTATTTTCGAAAGACGAGCGGTCCACCAACCCGCAAGGGAGAGTTTAGCAAATACTTAAATGGTGAAATGAACTCGTAGCCCAGTGGCGCTCGCTGATCTCAACCGATCAGAGAGGTTAAGCAACATACACAGAGGCAGGGAACCTGATGGGTGACCAAGGCAATTTATCACGAGCGTTTCCGTGCTTAGAGGGCACGTTAAGCTGTCGGTCCCGGCTGTTGTCGATTGACTACAGTCGTTAAAACCAAGCCAGACGCCATTGTGCGGTTTGTAAACTCTGACACCAGGGTTAGCCAAGTTCGCCACACACTTGACTATACCTCGCGATAAGAAGAAGATAAAATTGTCAGCATTTCGCCCACAATACAACAAAACCCTCGCCTCCCACTTATGTACTGACTTTTATATGTTTTGAACGCCATAATGTAATATAAGCGGTGATAGCCCAGTTGGTAATGAGCCAGACTTGTAATCCGAAGGTCGCGGGTTCAAATCCTGGTGCTGGCCTGTACCACTAAATTCGTCTTTTCGGATTTATGTACGGATTTCTAATTATCACTTGCTTAACGGTGAAGGAAAACATCGTGATGAAACCCGCCCGTCAAGAAACCTTATTTGCGAAAGACGAGCGGTCCACCAACCCGCATTGGGCCAGCGTGGTGGACTATGGACTAAAATCCCCTTCGTGTTTCGAAGGGAGGCCCGTGCCCCTCGGTGGGGACGTAATTGGGCTGGTAAGAATGTAGGATATTATTAAACAACAAAGACATTACAACAATAAGTTTAACATTCGCTGTAATTTGATCCCAACCTATAACAATATCAATAAACCAATTGATTCATCATCAGCCGAACCAATTTGCATAATTTTCACATAACCACCGCTTTCCAACTCGAAAGTTACATTTAAAAAACCTGTTCCGAGAGAAACCGCAAAACCTTTTGCAAATGTTAAAAATGTTAAATAATTTTGACGTAACAATTTTTTTTTGAAAATTATTTTTACGTAATATTTCGCTCGGAATTTTAATTGAAATTGGGTTTGTTTTTTGTGTCGCTACAGTAAATAATGGGGAAAGTGATTATTTTGATGTATTTTTTTAAATCTAATTTTAAGGTCTAAGGATTAACAAATAATGGTCATTTTTTTATTTTGTTTAGTTTTCTATACTCTAATATTATAAAGAGGAAAGATTTAATGATTCTTTGTTTGCATTGAATAGGCTCCGAAACTACTGGACTGATTTGAACAATTCTTTCACCATTATAATCCGACATTATTCCTGATGGACATAGGCTACATATATTTTTCCGAATTCCCACGGGAACGAAGTCCCGGGCGGAAAGCTAGTTTTTAAATATTTTTTTAAAGTTCAGTGTTACACCTGATTGCATTTTATCGCCTTTTCGTGAAATTTTCCTTTTCCTGATGAATACTAAAGAATAAATAAATTGACGTTGGGAAATAGGAAACATTAAAACGTAAGAGTTTAATCTCAATAATGATCTAACTAAATATAATATGTATGTGATTTTTGTTTTTGTTTTAGAAAGAAAGAAAACAAAATTTTGCTTTGTCGACTCACAATAGTACAGAGGCCAATGCATCAGGTTACTTCACTTTCATTGCAAAACCGCTCTTATCACAACAGCACCGAGTGCACGCGTGTGGTAACCTGAGTTGCGGCCGTTCCTACCTATTGTAGTTGTGATAGATGGAACATGAGATCGCCCACAATACAGCAAACCCTCGCATCCCACTTACGGTTTCAACAGTTGCCTGCTTCGATCAACTATAGAAAACGTTGCCTGAGAAGATTTGGCAGCTGAAACATTCAAAGTTTTTCCTTTTACTTTTAGTCCAGCAGCTTGGAAGCTTAGTTTTTACATTAAAAAATATACAGTCGAATTGGGAACCTCGTCCTTTTCTTGAAGTCGGTTACAATTAATTATAATAGATTACGTCACCCCACCGGATACAGTGTGGTCAGCCTATCAGACCGATATGGCGATTACAGTGGAATCTTTAGCATTTCGTTGTGACGCAACTTTTTAAAATGGGGTGACCATGAGTTTCTTGCCTATTCTTCTCTGGGGAAGACTGCATCTTTGCGAATAGGCGTAGAGTCAGTAGGGTCAATAGAACGAATGCGTATGTATGTATTTAAATCCTTTAATGTTTGTTTGTATGTATTTCATGAAATCTTGACTTGTTTTAAGTGGCATCCTGAATGTCCTATAAAATAAATATTTTTTTCTATTCTATTTTATATGTCTTGTGTGTATCCTTGTGTGCAAATAGAGTGTATTGTATTGTATTTGGCCAGGATCTTCTAGTAAAGAATTTTTTTTTCTATTTATCCACGAATGTCTAAAGTTGATGGTCACTCTAGCGACATGTTGGTGGCAGTGAAAGTGCGCGCCCTACGGCCTTGGTTGGGGTTGCCAGCATATAGCAATGAAATATTGGCGAAGTTACAAAAAAATAAGAAATTGAGTCAGTTCACCGAACTGAGATTGTTTTTTCTTATTGGACTGGCTCTTCCTAGAGCTTTGTATTGCTTCTCATTCGGGGTACGCTTGACCATGATCCAGGGTTTGGCAGGTCAAGTCATTACAGTGAAGCGACTGCCATCTGACCTCCGTGACCCTGCTAACAGGGGGACCTGACCGGATTGCATCATTCAGTTGTCTGGATGTGCAGGTTTCCTCACGATTTTTTCCCTCGCCGTAAGAGCATCGGTTAGTTTTCAACTTATGTACAAACATAACTATTTTATTAAAAGCGAAGTTATAAAAATCAAAATTAATAATTGCTTCAGTTCACCAATCTGAAATGCACCCAACATTTCAGTATATTTTTGCATATTTTTTTGCAATTTCACCGATTTCTCCGCCATTTGTGGACCGATGCTCAAAATTCTTTTTTTTGTTCGAAAGAGTATACTCCAGAGGTGGTCCCATTGTCACCACGATTTATGACTTCGTGTCTGTCTTTATGTGTGTTCCGAGGGACCCACGACACAAAGGAAAACCTTAGTGTGGGCCTTTGAGTGTATGGCGTTTAAAAAAAATCTTACGTCGAAAAAAAAGTACAAATAAATCTAAAATTATCTAAACTGGCAACACAGCGCGCACCCAGCCGCATGCCATGCACCGCCCAACGCATTACCGAGAGAAAGTTATATTGTACGTATTGGTTAACAAGATAACCACGGAAAGGGGAAGGTCATTGAAGGTCAAAACCAGGGGGGGGGCTTTTGTTTCAAAACCGTGTAGGCATGCAGGGAAAAATGGAGATTTTCTCTGGGTGTGTAATGTGTATTCTCATAGTCAACTTGCATTTTGGTTGCATATACAACTTGAAATTTTAATGGTTGTTCTCCCGTCGCGAGGGGGTTCAGTAGCGTTATTCGAGCAACTTTTACTATGGGATCACTAGTGAAATTTCGAAAAAGAAATTGGACTTCCCAATAAAAAGTTTACTAGCTGGGCCGGACAATTTGTATGGAGAGTCGAATTTTTTTTCAAGATTTCACTAGTGTTCCCAAAGTAAAAGTTGCTCGAATAACGCTACTGAACCCGCTCGCGACAGGAGAACAACCATTAAAATTTCAAGTTGTATATACTATAGCGAGAGGGGTATCCGGGAGGACAATGAGGGTCAAGATTCACTTTGAAATATTTATTAAAACGAAAGCACTATGCTGAATTGAAGCTACGAGAAGGCTGTGTCAAAATATCAGCATAGACCATGAAAAGGAAGCCAATTCCTTTTAATTACAAAATAGCTATCAAAAGGCTTTTCAAGTAAACAGATAACGCGCGAGGTATACAACCTCGCCACAGTACATACATATATGTATACGCTCACGGCTATAATCCCTATCGGAGTAGGCAGAGAATCAATGGTTCTAGAACCACTTGATGACACATTAGACATAAATTCCTAGGGTTATTAGATGAAACATGATTTATAATAGTGAGAGGTTATCAGCCCTTCGCCCTTAATACAGCAAAACCCTCGCGTGCCACTTTGTTTTTTTGTTTTTTTTTTATTATTATAAGATGGGGTGGTGTTATTCTCAACCGATCACCACACGGATAGAAATGACTTTATTATTATTATTTTTTTGTTCGCAATAGTCTTAGTGTGCAGACATTGTAATGTGTTTTCTATATCATTAAAAAACACGTTATATCAAGTGATTTTTCTCTATCAACATATCAACCCATGTACTAGTAAACAATAGCCCACGGAACTGAACAACTTTTCCTAAGGAACATGTAAGCGGTGATAGCCCAGTTGGTAATGAGCCAGACTTGCAATCCGAAGGTCGTGGGTTCAAATCCTGGTGCGGACCTGTACCACTAAATTCGTCTTTTCGGATTTATGTACGGATTTCTAATTATCACTTGCTCAACGGTGAAGGAAAACATCGTGATGAAACCCCGCCCGTCCAAGAAAATTTTCGAAAGACGAGCGCGGTCCACCAACCCGCATTGGGCCAGAGTGGTGGACTATGGCCTAAATCCCCTTCGTGTTTCGAAGGAAGGCCCGTGTCCCTCGGTGGGGACGTATATGGGCTGGTAAGTAGATAGTCAATATAAATATTTTAATTAAAAAAGACTACCTTCAAAAATATAAAATAAAAATGTTGGGAATATCGCATGGGTTTCTTGGATAAAGTTGATAAATATAAGATAACATAAACTTTAGTGCTTGTTAACAATGTTGAAACAAATTACACATACACACATACATAAACATACACAGAGACCAGCACAGATTGCCACTTGCTACGATCCAAACAAACCTCTTTCGTTTCCTCTACATTCATATTTCGCTTATGTACAGACGGCCGCAACTCAGGTTACCACACGCGTGCACTCTGTGTTGTTGTGATAAGAGCTGTTTTGCAATGAAAATGGAGCAACCTGATGCGCTGGCCTCTGTACCATAATCACAGAATAAATAATTTTCCACGTCAAAAACGTAAGAGTCACCGACTTCAATCCCAAATAATTTTTTTACAGAGATCCCATACTCCTAAACCATTCATCATCAGCTTCATCATCAGCTCAGCAACATCAGATGGTGACCATTAGATGCAAAAATCTACATAGATTAAGATAATTTCTGATAAACGGTGTATATGCCTACAAAATTTGAGGGTTTTCCTCGATTTCCCCAGGATCCCATCATCAGATCCTGACCTGGTGACAATGGGACCACCTCTGACGTATGACCTACCAAATAAAAAAAGAATTGTTCAAATCGGTTTATAATTGCCGGAGTAATCGCGTAACAAATATACAAAAAAAAATACAGTCGAATTGAGAACCTCCTCCTTTTTTTGAAGTCGGTTAATAATAGTCCAGAATCTTCGGTTTAAAGTAAATGTCAAACGTGGCATCTTTTGGTTCTAGAACCACTGATTCTAAAACCACTGATGCCTGCCTATCCCGTTAGGGATTATGGGCGTGTGCTTATGTATGTGTGTGTGTAAAGTATTCTCTTCATACGCACCGAGTGGCACAGGCCTCCCTAAAACACGAAGGGGATTTAGGCCATAGTCCACCACGCTGGCCCAATGCGGGATTTAGTAAAATTAAATGTATGTATGTATGTATTTATTCTTTATTGTACATAAGCATAAGTCACACAAGACACATAAAAAAAACAGTACAGAGGCGGACTTATCCCACAAGGGGATTTCTTCCAGTCAACCCATTGAGTATTAATCTAGGAGTAGTATTAATTAAAGAAAAAAAATTTTTTCGCATACTAATTTAAAGCAACAAAGCTGACACCAAGGCGTCAGAGTGACGATCATTTGGACATGTCATGGCCTCAGGGCCTGATTTCTCTGTTCGACTATGGGAAGTTGTCTTGGAGAAAACCACTGAACAAAAGTTAACCATCGATCATGGCTATAAAACAATCCTACTTAATATTATAAATGCGAAAGTTCGTGATGATGTATGGATGTTTGTTCCTCTTTCACGCTCAAACGGCTGGACCAATTTTGATAAAGTTTGGTATGGAGATAGTTGACACCCTAGATTAATACATAAGTTACATAATTTTCCCAAATTCCCACAGGAACGAAGTCCCGGGCGGAAAGTTAGTCATGGATGTAAAACAATTGATTTTATAAATTGACTGGCTTCCCGCCCGGTAGTTCGTTACAGGGTCAATTTCGGGACTGAATTATCACATAAACTTTTCTCTTGAATCACTCCGTTCACTAGTGAAAACCGTATGAGAATCCATTCAGTAGTTTTCGAGTGAAACTATAAAAACAAACATCCATTTTTATATTTTAATACTAAAGCTTTCCGCCCGGGACTTCGTTCCCGTGGGAATTTGGAAAAAATATGTAGCCTTTGTATTAATTCAGGGTTCTGCATTTATGTCTTAAGGCGACTACAGCACCCGATAAAGGCAGCACACATAGGAATAGTGCCATCTCCGTCTCTCAACAGGCCTGGGCCGGCAGTGCGAACAGTGTCGATACACGAAGTTTACGGACTATGAAAGCGTGCGTGCGTAAAAACATGTTCGAAAGTTAGAAAAATGAGATTTATGGAAAGGTAACAGCTTAAATCGAAAAATGCGTAGTATCTTATCGAGAGTGTTCAATCACGAACATTTTGATAGCAAATTCAAGTTCCTGTGTGCATTTTACTATCGTTTTTACAGCTTAAAATATACACAATATTGGGTATTTAGAGGTGACTTTGTGAGCTTTTTCTATCGAACCAAAAGTGCTGAATCATGTTTTCAGCAAACTACTTATCTAGTTTATGTCCTGAATATTACCGTAGTATTTTTTGTCTTCGATTTAATGCAGTGTGTCATGCTTACCTACGCATTATTAAATCGTAATTTAGGTGCTGTAGTCGCCTTAATACCAAATTTTATCAGAATTGGTCCATCGTTTGAGCATGAAAGAGGAACAAACATATATACATCAAAACTTTCGCGTTAGGAAATAGTGTTATTAAGTTAGGATGTTTATCTTATAACCCTCAGTATCTATGTCAAACGTGGCATGAAATGATCCTGAACCACTGACGCTCTGCCTACCCTGTGAGCATTTTTAACTTTACGAATAGGCGCATAGTGAAAAATGCTAATATAATTCACTACTTGGACTTATTGTAAGTAAGGGGCCATCCATAAATTACGTCACTCGAATTTCATCATTTTATGACCCCCTCTCCTTGTCACAGCTGGTCACATTTGTAAGACTCCCCCCTCCTAGCGTGACGTCACATATTTTGCATATTTTTAATTTTTTCTAATTTTATAATAAAAGCAGTACTTACTAGAGTTGTTATTTTTTTTGGGAACTCAAAACTCAATGTCTCAACCAAAATAAAAACGTAAAAAGAGTGCTTGGGAATGAGGAGGTTAAGTTTGTCATTAATAGTTAACACGTTTTGATACTCATAACACATTTTAAAATGTGGCGTCACGAAACTTATGACCCCTCCCACCCCCTTGTCACAGAATGTCACACTTTGTCGATCCCCTCTCCTCCCCTTAACGTGTGACGTAGTTTATGGACGGTCCCTAACATGCTGAATGTTCTATGAACTAAAGTTGTTTTTGACTTTGACTTAGGTCGATATTACAGAAGCGATTCAGACTCTGATCTATACTTAAGCTGCAGTCGTTTTTGTCAGTTTTATAGAAGAAGTTTTATAATGAGAGAGAGAGAGAGAGAGACAATCAACACTTAAGTATAGATCAAGGCTTCAGTCTCTTTCTGTAATACAGGCCTTAGACTTAAGCGTATGTAATGATGTATTTTTTCCAAAAACAACACTGAACGCAAGGTGTCGGCGTCGCACCTTGAAAGCTTTAAACCGGGTGTCTGTTTGTCTGTCCACAAGTTCTGTGACACACATGACACATGTGTGGAGAAAGTTATTTTATTTATATATATTTATTACTGTTTGATGGCTCAACTAACACGTTATTAATTGGCATGACTTCACAATACTGAGTGAGTAGGTAGGTAAGTATAATAAGTCATTTGGCGATCTAAAAACTCAGGTTCGTACAGAACGCGACTTAGACTCTGATCTATACTTAAATAGCAGTCGTCTTTGTCTTCTTCTTCGTATCGTGTAGGTATAGCCAGGTGTGTGGCGAACTTGGCTAACCCTTGGTGTTAGAGTTTTCAAACCGCACAATGGCCTCTGACTTGGTTTTGAATGTAGTCAATCGACAACAGCCGGGACCGACAGCTTAACGTGCCCTCCGAAGCACGGAAATGCTTGTGATAAATTGTCACTTTGGTCACAAATCAGGTTCCCTGATCGGGGCGGTTGTCATTAAGTGTATGAGGTTTTTTTTTATTATAAGATGGGTTAACTCTTGACCTCAATCTTGACTATAAGGTTTTAAAAGTTCTGAATGTTGTAATCTCCAAAATTTTTTTTTGTGTAACTTCCTACATTCAAGTGCTTATTTGGTCCTTACCCATGAAATTGCCGTTTTTCATACAATATTTTTGGAAAACTGAATTTTCCATACTAACGTTTTTGGATTTTTCTCGGGAATGCGAAATCCAAATTTAGCAAAATTTTGTGGGAAGGTTTGGACAACATTACGTTAATTTCCATCATACTTACTTAGTTTATTGAAAGTTGTAACTGTAACAACGGGTCAGCAAAAATAAGCAATGAAACGGGCAACGGATGAAACGAGCTATATTTGAGCTTCTTTTTCAGCAAATAAATCTAAAGTAAATATGTATTAATTTGACTAACTATCTCCGTTATATGGCCAAGGTTTTAAATAAAAAACAATTTTAGTAATAGCTGTTCAATCAAATAAATTATGAATAAAATAAAGATTGAGAAAAAATCGGCAATTTCATAGGTAAAGACCTATTATTATTACTTTTGGCTGAACCAATGTTAACCAAATATAGCTAAAAACCATCTCGATTTCGTCTGCTTTTAAACAAAAAATCCATCGAAATCACAGATAGACACACACATACACACGTCAAACTTTATAACACCCTTCTCTTTAGCCGGGAGTTAAAAGAAAGGATTAATTGGTGACTCGTCACTACTAAGTTTTGTGTAGAGATATGTTTGACATAACATTGTTAATACCTTGTTAATCTTACGTATACTTTCTCCCAACACCTAATGCGATACGAACAGGTCTAAACAAATTAAAACGACATTGCTTTGACCATGTTTTGACCACTTTCAATGGTCAATAGCACGCCCGTTTCTTGTCGTTACTAATTTTATGACAGTTCGTCATCCGTAGAATGTGCCAGCTGTTTTTGCTAGGCTGTAAGGAGGCGGTTAGTGGGAGGCGAGGGTTTTGCTGTATTATGACCAGTGATCGGAATAGACTGAATATATTTAACCTAAACTTCGAAGAACAGAGTCAAACAGTGGAGACTCTTTATGATAACATTTTTTTACGTATTACATTAAAATGTTAGTACTACAGTTTTTTTATATATTATAATATGGGTTAACTCTTGACCTCAATCTTGACCATAAGGTCAAAGATGAGGTCAACGATGGAGCGAGTTAACCCAGAAAATGCCTATAAAGGCACTGGTACTCCCACGCACCGACGGAACACAGCAAGCTGTTTGGCGTCGGACTTCGGTAGGAGGGTGGTCGTGAACCAGACGGCCCTATACAAAGCCTACCACACCGCATGAGACCATAGGACGACACCTCAGATTCAGAAAAAATAAAGTGTCGTTGCCTGGGATGGATTACTAGGAGGCAGGTCTCATTTGAGTTTCCTTAGTCGCCTCTTACGACACCCACGGAAAGAGATGGGGTGGTGTTTTTCTCAACCGATCACCACACGGTCAAAAATAAATTGAATTGAACAAATAAAAGAACGAATATAAATGAAAGAGACAATTTTTATTTTAAGCCACTAGCTTTCCGCCCGCGAGGACTACAGGTTATATCGTGCCCAGCTTTGGGATAAAATGTAGCCTATGTCCTTTCTCAAGGTCTAATCTATCGCTAATTTCATGAAAACCGGTTCAGTAGTTTAGGCGTGAAAGCGTAACAAACAAACTTACATTCATATTTGTAATATTAGTAAGGATATAAGTTATTCTATGTTATGAGCGAAAGGCTGACAACTTATCAACACTACTTATATACTCGTCCATACAGTCACGCTTATAAAACGTAATTACCTTTCGGGGCAGGCAAAGCGTCAGGAACATAGGTCGAAAATAACTCTACAATTAAGGCGACTACAGCACCCGATAAACGCAGCACACATAGGAATAGTGCCATCTCCGTCTCTCAACAGGCCTGGACAGGCAGTGCGAACAGTGTCGATACACGAAGTTTACGGACTATGAAAGCGTGCGTGCGTAAGAACATGTGCGAAAGTTAGAAATTGAGATTTATGGAATTAACTACTTATCGAGAGTGTTCAATCACGAACATTTTGATAGCAAATTCAAGTTCCTGTGTGCATTTTACTATCGTTTTTACAGCTTAAAAGATACACAATATTGGATATTCAGAGGTGACTTTGTGAGCTTTTTCTATCGAACCAAAAGTGCTGAATCATGTTTTCAGCAAACTACTTATCTAGTTTATGTCCTGAATATTACCGTAGTATTTATTTCTTCGATTTAATGCAGTGCGTCATGCTTATCTACGCATCATAAAATCGTAATTTAGGTGCTGTAGTCGCCTTAAAATTTTTGTATCACCCCCAACATTAGATTTCTTATAACTTTTAAACAGCTGCGTGTAACTCTAGCACGATAACGACAAACTCGCGCTCGGCTCACGCTGAAACTTCACTTTGATTTTGCGAGGGTCCCGCGCAAAGGCTTGCTCGCCCTATGGCGTTGTCAATGTTGACGTTTTGACATAGGACCGCGGTGTTGTCGCGACGCTGTCACTATCGTACTCGGCCTGCTGAACCAATTTGGATCGAATATAGCTAAGCACCATCTCAATCACGTCAGCTGGAAAAGAAACTGTATCCATTCGTTTAGGAGCTACACACACAGGCAAAGAGATGCACAGATACGCAGACATACAGACAGACACACGTCAGACACATGTTATAAACACCCCTCTTTATTGTCGGGGGTTAAAAACAAAACAACAACAAAAGATAAATAAAAGCACGTGTTCAAAAGGCAACCTTTTTGCTAAATAGCAATCTCATATAAGCAACTTAGTACGACACAATTAAGTTTAGACCCATTTGAATGTTCCCCTCCAAGAAAATCTTTAGTAAAAGGCGAAAGATTTATGCGTTTTGAAGGGAAACCAGAGTTTTTTCGTCTTTTCAGATTTATAATTTTTTTTTTATTTTTTTTCAGACTACATTTGTCCATATCACATAAAATACACTTCATAAGATACGCTTTACAAATCAAAATAAATAATAATTAATTACATTAAAATTCCCCAAAATTCATCGAAAATAAAATACATCAAAAGTCCGATTAAAATAGGTAGTAAAATAAAATTAACATTAACATTAAATTCTAGTCACAATAAAAATAAAAATAAAATATGTACTACAGCTAACGACCGACATAGAACACTGTATGTCGTCTTGATGGTCCCTCCAGTGCCTGATGACATAGCCATCGTGCAAACTATGTACAGATTTCTAATTATCACTTGCTCAACGGTGAAGGAAAACATCGTGATGAAACCCGCCCGTCCAAGAAAATCTATTTTCGAAAGAGGAGCCGGTCACCAATCCGCATTGGGCCAGGCAGCGTGGTGGACTATGGCCTAAATCCCCTTTGTGTTTCAAAGGCCCGTTGCCCCTCAGTGGGGACGTATATGGGCTAGTTAAAAAAAAAATGGCAACTTATATTTAGGTTATCAATCAAATTTATGATGAATGATAACTTATCATACATCATAACTTTGATTTTTGCTTATTTAATGTCACCAATGTTTTTTTTTTATTTTACTATAAGATGGTCATAGATGAGGTCGACGATGGAGCGAGTTAATCCAGAAAATACCTATAAGGCACGGTACTCCTACGCACCGACGGAACACAGCAAGCTGTTTGGCGTCGGACTTCGATAGGAGGGTGGTCGCGAACCAGACGGCCCTTTACAGAGCCTACCACACCGCATGAGACCATAGGACGACACCTCAGATTCAGAATAAATTGAGATGTCGTTGCCTGGGGTGGATTAATGGGAGGCAGGTTTCATTTGTATTTCCTTAGTCGCCTCTTACGACACCCACGGAAAGAAATGGGGTGGTGTTATTCTAAGTCGATCACCACACGGCGTCAAGTGATATTCTGCCTACTCTGAAAGGGATTAAGGCGTAAGTGTATAGGTCACCAATGTGTGTATTGGGAGGGTCATAAGCTCATTAAGTGAATCTTCTTCTTATCGCGAGGTATAGTCAAGTGTGTGGCGAACTTGGCTAACCCTGGTGTCAGAGTTTTTAAACCGCACAATGGCCTCTGGCTTAATTTTAACGACTGTAGTCAATCGACAAAAGCCAGGACCGACAGCTTAACGTGCCCTCCGAAGCGCGGAAACGCTCGTGATAAATTGACGGCCGGTTTCGTCGAGTGGTAGTGACACGCTGCCTCTTGATCGGCGGGTCCTGGGTTCGATTCCCAGTCTGGGCAAATATTTGTGTAAAAAGCAAATGTTAGTTCTCGGGTCATGGGTGTTTGTGTCTGTCTTTCTGTGTTCCAAGGGACCCACGACACAAGGGAAAACCTTAAGGTGGGCCTTTGAGTGTGAAGCGTTTTTTAAATTGCCACTTTTGTCACCCATCAGGTTCCCTTTGGTCAACCAACGTTGCTTACGTTGCTTTTTGAGAATTTCTTCTCAGGTCATGGGTGTTACTGTCTGTCTTTGAGTATGCTTCAAAGGACCCACGATACAAGGGAACACCTTAGTGTGGGCCTTTGAGTGTGTAGCGTTTATTTATTTACTATATTTTATGTCACCAAAATGTGTATTGTGGGGGTCGTAAGCTCATTACGTAAACCCTTAAAAACCCAAAAGTCATGGCTTTCCAATATCGAGTTACGGACAGACCAACAATTACATGGTTATTTGAGTTATGCGAGTTATGAACGGGACGTGTGGAGGAGGTAAGAATAAGATTATAGGAGCGACTATAATGAGGAGGTAGCTCAGTTGGTAATGGGGCTTTTTATAATTCGAAAACGGCACGGCCGTGTGGTGATCGGTTAAGAATAACACCACCCCATCTCTTTCCGTGGGTGTCGTAAGAGGCGACTAAGGAAACACAAATGAGACCTGTCTCCTAGTAATCCATCCAAGGCAACGACACTTCATTTTTTTTCTGAATCTGAGGTGTCGTCCTATGGTCTCATGCGGTGTGGTAGGCTCTGTAAAGGGCCGTCTGGTTCGCGACCACCCTCCTGCCGAAGTCTGACGCCAAACAGCTTGCTGTATTCCGTCGGTGCGTGGGAGTACCAGTACCTTTACAGGCATTTTCTGGGTTAACTCGCTCCATCGTCGACCTCATCTTTGACCTTTATGGTCAAGATTGAGGTCAAGAGTTAACCAATCTTATAATAATAATAAAAAAAAACGACAAAATTGTATAACTATTGCCTCCTACATACTAGTGACAATAGAAGCTGAGGAAATAAGAGGCAATCGTAATACAAATTCTGCCGTGCCGTGCCGATCGAATTATAAAAAGGCCCTCAATTACCTTGTTATACCTTGGTAATTAATACCTTGTTTTGAGGGCTGTGACCCAAGAAAATACTATTTTCAATGCTTTTCAAGAATTTTCGAGGAGTCAGGGTATTTATGTGTGCCGAGCACACGTGTCAGAGGTGTAACTTCTTTGGCAAGATCTAAAATCGTCCCAGCCTCAATATGACGCTATGCCGTGACGGTACTGCTGTGAAGCGACCTTGAAATTTTACTCTCAACGCGCCTAAAGAAGTTTCGCTTCAAAAAAATTTGGTTAAAAAAAATTTAATTAACCGTATTGAAATCGGTCTATTCGTTTTGGATATGCGATATCACAGACATAGATACAAAGATACACTCCTCAAACTTATAACACCCCTCTTCTTTGGACGGGGTTTATAATCTCCAAACTCTACCACTATTCTCGCTCCCCTACATTGATGCCAGCTCCATTTTCTGACGAAACCGACTACTTTGGGAGATGACTGCGAGATGGGATGTCACTTGACTACACCTTTTCACTTTATTGCGTAACAACTGCAGATGTCAGATGTGGGACACCTTGCGGTCACGGCAGACTGGCTGACTCACTGACTACCTCAAGGATTTTTTTATTTTTTTTATTACGAGTCGGTTCGCTCTTGACCTCGACCACATTTTAGCCCGGGGGCGAAAATGTGGTCGAGGATGTAGCGAGCTCACCCAGAAGATGCCTATTCACTCGAACTTTAAAGAGACTCGGGTTATATGTGCCCGGAAATACAGACGCAGGCAGGGAATTCCATTCCTCAGCGGTGCGCAGTATAAAAGATGAAGAGAAACACTCAGTATGGATTCGAGGAATTTCGACAATACCAGAATGCTATCTTTTTCGCTACCTCCCGTATCTCATTGGGGTACGCTTAACCATGATCCAGGATTTGGTAGGTCAGGTTACCTCAGTATAGCGACCACCATCTGACTTCCGTGACCCTGATGATAGGGAAACCTGAACGGATTGGATCATGGTTACACATTCAGTCAACTGATATGCTGGTTTCCTCACATAATTTTATTGTTTGCCAAAATTATTTGCCTAAAACTCTTGACAATTATAAATGTGTAACCATGATCCAATTCGGTATGTTTCCTTCCCCTGTCATCAGGGTCACGGAGGTCAGATGTCAGTCGCTCCACTGTAATGACCTGACCTGTCAAAGCGTACCCCGAATGAGAAACGGGACTAAACACTAAGAATGAGACACTAAAATCATGTAAGCTGGAAGGGTCGGAAGAGGGCGCCCTAGGCGAACGTACTTAGACCAAATTGGTGATGTACTGAGAAAAGGCCGTGTTAGGAGTACCCGAATCCGAAGAGCATGTATGAAGCGAATTATGAATGTAGAGGAAGCGAAAGAGGTGTTTGGATCGTAGGAAGTGGCAATCTGTGGTCTCTGACTACCCCAATGAGACAAAGGCGTGAGCTTATTTTTGTGTATGTGTAATTATGTAAGTCATAGTATATCCGCCTTGTGGCGATTGGTTAAGAATAACACCACCCCATCTCTTTCCGTGGGTGCCGTAAAAGGCGACTAAGGAAACTCAAATGAGACCTGCCTCCTAGCAATTCATCTTAGGCAACGACACCTCAGTTTGTTTTGAAACTGAGGTGGCGGCCAATGGTCTCATGCGGTGTGGTAGGCTCTGTAAAGGGCCGTCTGGTTCGCGACCACCCTCCTACCGAAGTCCGACGCCAAACATCTTGCTGTGTTCCGTCGGTGCGTGGGAGTACCAGTGCCTTGATTGGCATTTACTGGGTTAACTCGCTCCATCGTCGACCTCATCTATGCTTGGTCAAGATTGAGGTCAAGAGTTAATCTATCCCATAATAAAAAAATAAAATAAAATTTTTTGTCATTGAATAAAAATAAGTAATTGCAGATCAGAGTTCATCTTCATTAAGCAATATTTAACCGAACTTTTGACTTCCAAATTACGCCAAAACCGGTTTTTCTAACAATCATTAACTATTTTTATCATTTAACTTGCAAAAAGTTAGAAGTGAACTAATGTTTAATGGTTTAAAACTAACTTTGAGACAAAAAGTTATAATTAACAATTACTTTTTATTTAATAAACCTGTCGTTAACCTCTGTTTTGAAACCAAAAGTTAAAGATAGATTTATGATTTTGTTTAAAAAAAATGTATTTGTTCTTTATG
The DNA here is from genome assembly GCA_949987775.1 of Aproaerema taeniolella. Taxonomy (NCBI): domain Eukaryota; kingdom Metazoa; phylum Arthropoda; class Insecta; order Lepidoptera; family Gelechiidae; genus Aproaerema; species Aproaerema taeniolella. The sequence continues at coordinate 1,031,425 of OX465244.1, forward strand.
TCGTAACGTTTATTGAGTCGACACTGTATACAAGAAGTACGGAGTTTGATCCTCTTTACAGTTAATATGATATCATATCATTCAGCTATAAACTTTTTTTGCAATCCGAGAAAAAATAACCATGTTTCAAAATGTAGTGATACGGTCATTTCAGGCAACTAAATACAGGGCTTTAGGTATCTCTCTTTCAACCTCTCGGGTGGTTAATCAGTCCATGAAACTGAACAACTTCCCCAAGGAACATAGGTCAAAATACGAAAAAAAAATTGATCTCCCATACAAAATGCGCTATAAGTATACTGATGAAGTTTGTATGAGAACTCAAATTTTTTTTTCGTATTTTGACCTATGTTCCTTAGGAAAGTTGTTCAGTTTCATGGACTGATTAACCACCCGAGAGGTTGAAAGAGAGATACCTAAAGCCCTGTATAAATATCTTGTCTTTTTCTTTTTGTAATATTCTTTTTCTTTTTGTGATTTGACTTTTTGTGTATTTTGTAACGAATAACTCAAAATGAACCGATTTCAATATTCTTTCACAATTAGAATGCTACATTATTCCTGAGTAACATAGGCTGCATAATTATAACGTATTCTTACGAGAATGAAGTTTTATTGTGTTTCTCATATGAATTTTCTATAAAAGGATTTTTTAAAGAATTTTCATGACTCTCGTAAAAACAAATACGGCCGCAATAAAAAAACCTTACAAGCAAAGGAACTTCTCACCAAACAGCCAATATCACTTTCATTTTCTTTCCTTTAATGACTCGCAAAGGTATCTGGCACACATAACGCCATATTTGTAAATTTTGTTGAATCATCATGTGATGTCATATCCTTGAATGATGGGATAGTATTGTAGGATGTAGTTTTTTTTTAATTGCTGGTAATTTAAATGATTTAAACTTTCATCTTAACTTCGCACAGAAGCGAGACGTAACGAGACGCCTAGAGGGCTTTGCCCAGCAGTGGGACAGTACATGGTAATTAAAAAATATATATATTTGGGTGACTTTATTGAATGGCTAGCGAAAATTGCGGTATGTGCATCAGTTATGTCCTCACCCGATGGTTAAGCTTAAAAGAGGTAGATAAATCAACTAGATAATAAACTTCTATGGATAAAATAAACAGTAAGTACTAATAATAGCTTCCTAAACATTGGTTTTACAGCCCACGTGCCATTCATCACCCGCTTTCATAACTCATAAGCCAAACAAAAGAGATTTTACACAAATCTTTGCAAAATGGCCGACAACGGAGAAATTCCATATTGAAAAACAAAAACCGGTCCAATACTGCACGCTTACATATTAAAATTCGGTTAAAACTTTCATCACAATATTACGTAAAACAAAAATATTCAAAGTTCCGCCACCACACCTAAAGACAAACAGAGAGAAATGACTTTTTAAACTATTAAATATCCTGTTTTAAAGTTTCTGAACGCTCACATTAAAAAAACAACATTCAAACTTCTTAGCAAAGTTGAAAATCGAACTGGCAGCTCTGAAGAACAAACTCCGCGCGGGAAAGTTGTAGAAAAAGATTTTAAGCAAGGAGGTTTTAAGGTTGCGTTTCGTTTCACGCGTCTAGTTTCTTGCGAGCTTATGCCATATGGGAAATAGCACCCCGCTTTCTTTACGCAGCATCTCGGCTTAGCAGTCCACTGTCACACTTCTTAGTAGAAGGACGCGAAAATGGACTTAGCCCGTGCCCGAACCGGGTGAAATTAAAAAGTTAACATTTTTAAAAGTTTGCGCGGCAAGTGTGAGTGACGTTTTGTGTTCTTTTCTTGAAACTTTTTAGTGTTAGTGCTTGGAAAACTTTTGTGTTTGGATATTTTTGCGGGTCTCAAACAAAATGGTAAGCTAATTTTTTTAATATACGAAATTAAATAGGTAAAACATTAATAATAAGAAATTAATTATAATAATTTGGAACACACGCATTCCAAAGATCCAGGACGTAATTGTTCGTGATTCAAGAAATATTTATATACCTACAGAAAAAAATTACATAAGAACAGTCTTAAAAATAGGTTGATTTAAACAAATTAATTAAGCTTCAAAAGTTTATAATATTTAATTTAAATTTATTAAGACAAATCCTTTAGAAGGTAGACACAGAGAGTACATAACGCCCTGTGACGACAGATCTAAGGACATAGCTTGCCGCCCGGGACTTCGTTCTTGTGGGAATTTCGGGAATATATCATACATATAAATTCCATCTACTAGTGAAAGCCGTATGAAAATCCGTTCAGTAGTTTTTGAGTTTATCGCATTCAGACAGACAGAACAGAAGCGGGAATTTGTTATATGTATAATATAAAGTATGATGTCCACAATATCATTGGTAGCTCACCAACCGATGCTCTTACGGTGAAGGAACACATCGTAACCATGATCTAATCCGGAACACCTGCACATTCAGGAGACTGAATGTGTAACCATGATCTAATCCGGTCAGGTTCCTCTGTTAGTAGGGTCACGGAGGTCAAACAACAGTCGCTTTACTGTAAGGACTTAACCTGTCAAATCTTGGATCTTGGTAAAGCGTACCCCGAATGAGAAACGGGACTAACAGCGATGAAGAAGACACCGACGCGATTTTAAAATGGTCACCCATCACGTTTTAACCACACAAAACTGTCCTTAACCTTACTTATCGATTCTAAATCAACGATTGTGACTAGCAATGATAACAAACTTTCTTGAAAATTAAATAACATTTAATTAAATGTCAAATTTCAATAAAGTTGTTTATTAATTTATGACACAGCTTTCTAAAATAAAGTTTCTTTGATTCAACAAGAATAAATGAATTCATGAGATATTATGTACTTGAATATTCATAAATTCAAGCTATGGTTTTCTGCAGGGTAAGCCGACTGGGCCTTTTTATGATTCGAACGGCACGGCACGGCACTTCATAATTAGAATTAGCATTGCTCCCTGATCAGAATACTTTGACGAAAGGTCACTGATAGAAGGCAATTGGTATAAGACCATTCAACCGAGCCTTCCCAGATTTCCTTGGTTCAACCTGTGTGAGTTGGATCAGCAGGATGTAGTGGTTTTGCTTCGTCCTCGTTCCGGTCTCATTCCATTGAACAGTTTTGGTTATATGATGCGGAAGGTAGCCTCTTCTAATTGTAGTTTGTGTGATAGGGTGGAGGATCTTAAGGCGACTACAGCACCTAAATTACGATTTTATGATGCGTAGATAAGCATGACGCACTGCATTAAATAGAAGAAAAAATACTACGGTAATATTCAGGACATAAACTAGATAAGTAGTTTGCTGAAAACATGATTCAGCACTTTTGGTTCGATAGAAAAAGCTCACAAAGTCACCTCTAAATACCAATATTGTGTATCTTTTAAGCTGTAAAAACGATAGTAAAATGCACACAGGAACTTGAATTTGCTATCAAAATGTTCGTGATTGAACACTCTCGATAAGTAGTTAACGCATTTTTCGATTTAAGCTGTTACCTTTCCATAAATCTCATTTTTCTAACTTTCGAACATGTTTTTACGCACGCACGCTTTCATAATCCGTAAACTTCGTGTATCGACACTGTTCGCACTGCCGGCCCAGGCCTGTTGAGAGACGGAGATGGCACTATTCCTATGTGTGCTGCCTTTATCGGGTGCTATAGTCACCTTAATGGAGTGTGGCCGGAGTGAAGTAATGAGGGTGCAGCTTGGCTTACGTTGCCCCAATATTGGCATCGTAAACAGCATCTTGGCCTTCCCAGAGTCTGCTAAGGCCAAGATGCTTATTTGTTTGTATAAAAAATGTGTGAAGGACAGGGATTAGTTTTTGTTTTGGTTATGTATGGTATTTTTGTGTCTTTTTTTAGATTTCTATTTGAAAGAAAGAAAAGAAAAAATGTTTATTGACGTCATTATACATTCGTAGACAAAATTCAAAGTAATAATAATATTCTAATTATGATATAATGACGCCAATTGGAGGCCATGATGAGGGTGGCATGTCTCAAAACCCTCTATAATAAGTAAAGATTTGTAACACCAAAACATTATTTAATGACCACTCGCATCATCATTTACATCATTAGTTCACTTTCGAACCGCTAGATGGCGCTACACGTATTCTAAAACGCGGTATCGAAGTGTTCCGGCCACCAGTTAAGAGTCATCGTAAGATACCTTGTAGTCGATTAGTATCGGAGCTGGTATATAGGGTTCAGTGAGTTGCTTTCAAGCTATTGGACGACTCGCTATCCTATACACAGGCGACTATACCAGGATAGTATCGGTACGGTGTCTCTTTCGAAACGCCAACCTTTATTACTCTGGGTCAAACCCCTATACTAAACGTTCAATCTTTGTAAACGCACTCCAATAAATCTTCGTTTCCCGAGAATCGTCGTTTTCCTCACCTCCTGCCCGACGACACCGTGCTACAGATTTAAAAAAAAGTATAGATGAGTCTGAGTTGCGTTCTGTAATACAGACCTATATCTGAATGTGTAGATTTCCTCACGATGTTTTTCCTCACCGTTAGAACATGGGTTAGTGTGGAGCGTAACTCAGAAAACGAGTCATTGGTACAGACAGCAGCACGTCAGGTTATTATTATTATTATTAATACACACATCAAAAAAGTCTAAGCAACACGCACGATTTTTCATACAACAGAGGCCTCTTTGAGAAGCTGTGAAAAGTATTTAAGACACGTATTTTTAATAAAATCTTTAGTGTGAGCAAGTTCTATACCCGAATTTAAAATTCCTATAAATGAACTTTATCTAGCTTGAAGTTTGTGAAAAAGAGACGAAAATGAAAATTTAATTTCACCATTTCCATACTAAAAGCAAAGAAAAACTGCGTTTTCATTTTCATTTTTCCCTCTTTTCCACAAATTTCAAGCTAAATAAAGTTCATTTATAGGGATTGAAAATTCAGGTATAGAACTTGCTCACACTAAAGATTTTATTAAAAATACGTGTCTTAAATACTTTTCACAGCTTCTCAAAAAGGCCTCTGTTGTATGAAAAATCGTGCGTGTTGCTTAGACTTTTTTGACGTGTGTATATATACTTTATTGCACAAAAAAAACAGGACATCACAGAAACATAAAAACACGGAAAAATGTACAATAGGCGGCCTTATTGCTAAACAGCAATTTTTTCAAGGCAACCGGAGAAGAGAAGTCAAAAAAAGAAAGAAAGTAGCGGGTGCAGCAGTATTAAATAAACTACATGACAATAAGTAAATACTTATACCTAAAATAAAATAAAATAACATTTAAATACAAATACAACACAAATATACAAAAAATAAAAAAACATACATACTATTATGGACAAAAATGGAAAACTATAACGAGATACCTAAATATATGGATAAGAAATTAATAAAATAGATACATACATTAATTATTAAGGTAATGTGTTCTGAGGCGGCTTTTAAATGTAGACAGCGAAGGAGCGTTAACCATTTGCTTTACGAAATCCAGATCTATTATGAGCGGGATAAGGGTGACGTTAAGGTTAACATGCATAATGTGCTGCTGTGTGTACATGGCAGAACTGGGGATCGAACTCGGTACCTCTCGCTTATGAGTCCGACCTAGACCTACACATCGCAGCACCGATGCTTTGTAAAAACAAACGAGATCATTATCTTTTTAAATAAAACAATCTTATTCCCGAGATAAACAAAATAACCTTCTGAATTCACATGTGTACAATAGATTTAGTAACATATAATGACTATTATTGTCCATTCTGTGCCTTAACTGCTTCGGCTAAACGGTTAGTGATGAAATTGGGCCCTTGGAAAGACTTTATTATAGAATTTCGACATAAGTACTGCCAAGGTGATGTATTTTTATTTTAGCCACTACTGTCCCTTTAGGAAATAACTTTATTCCCGTGGTAATTTGGGAAAATTATGTAGCTTATGTTACTCAGGGATAATGTAGCATTTTAATGGTGAAAGAATTTTTGGAGTCAGTCCAGTAGTTCTTGAGTTTATTCGTTACAAACATACAATAACTATTCTTCTTCCTCTTACCAGCCCATATACGTCCCCACCGAGGGGCACGGGCCTCCCTTCGACACACGAAGGGGATTTAGACCATAGTCCACCACGTCTTTCGAAAATGAACTTTCTTGGACGGGCGGTTTCATCACGATGTTTTCCTTCACCGTTGAGCAAGTGATAATTAGAAATCGGTACATAAATTCGAAAAGACGAATTTAGTGGTACAGGTCAACACCAAGATTTGAACCCGCGAACTTCGGATTACAAGTCTGGCTCATTACCAACTGGGCTATCACCGCTTCACATAATTTTCCCAAATTACCACGGGAACGAAGTCCCACGCGGGAAGCTAGTATCTAAATAACCCTTAGAACGAATGCCAAATGTAGCGCCAAGTGGTTCTAGAACTACATTGACGTTTTGCCTACGCCGAAATATATTATAGGCGTGAAAGAAAGAAAGAAAGAAAAAAAGAAAGAAGACTGCACCTTTTCGTGAGTGTACGGACAAACGATCTGCCCGTACTATTATGTTGACCACAAACGATTTCAATTCCGCGGTTAAAGTTACGGCCAGTTATATCATTCAGTTAGTTGCGGTCAAACGGTTAAAATTAACCTGAATCTAGGTTGACCGCAGCGGAGTCGAGAGCGAACGCTAGTTAACAAGCTTGTATATAGTCTTCTTCTTCTTATCGTGAGGTATAGTCAAGTGTGTAGCGAAGTTGAATAACCCTGGTGTCAGAGTTTTCAAACCGCACAATGGCCTCTGACTTGGTTTTAATTAACGACTGCAGTCAATCGACAACAGCCGGGACCGACAGCTTAGCGTATCCTCCGAAACACGGAAACGCTCGTGATAAATTGCCACTTTGGTCAGCCATCAGGTTCCCTGCCTCTGTGTACGTTGCTTAACCTCACTGATCGGTTGAGATTAGCGAGCGCCGCTGGACTGCGTGGGGTGTTCTACCTAGAAACTTGAACAACTTTGTCCTCAGTATTCATGTGTAATCCTCTCTAAACATTTCAATAAATGCTGGACACTCAAAGGCACACGCTAAGGTTTTTAACCACTGACAAAAACGAGGGTGTTTTACGTTTGACATGCGTATCTGTGTGTCTTGTCTGTCTGTCTATGGCTCCGTAGCTCCTAAACCAGTGGACGGATTTCGATGCTGTTTTTTGTTTGAAAGCTGACAAAATCGAGATAATTCTTAGCTACACACATCAACAAAGTCTAGGGAACACGCACGATTTTTCATACAACAGAGGCCTCTTTGAGAAGCTGTGAAAAGTATTTAAGACACGTATTTTAAATAAAATCTTTAGTGTGAGCAAGTTCTATACCCGAATTTTCAATCCCTATAAATGAACTTTATTTAGCTTGAAATTTGTGGAAAAGAGGGAAAAATGAAAATGAAAACGCAGTTTTTCTTTGCTTTTAGTATGGAAATGGTGAAATTAAATTTTTATTTTCATCTCTTTTTCACAAACTTCAAGCTAGATAAAGTTCATTTATAGGAATTTTAAATTCGGGTATAGAACTTGGTCACACTAAAGATTTTATTAAAAATACGTGTCTTAAATACTTTTCACAGCTTCTCAAAGAGGCCTCTGTTGTATGAAAAATCGTGCGTGTTCCCTAGACTTTGTTGAGTAGTGTATATTTGATCAAGATTGGTCCAGCCGTTTAGGAGTTATAGGCGATGAATTTCTCAGGTGATACAAGGGGTGGTAAGAAAACCGCATCGAAGTTGGTCCGTTCGTTTCCTTTATTCTTTATTGTACACACATATACACACATCAACGCAGTCTAGGGATATTGCACGGTTTTTCATACCAAAGAGGTATGTTTGAGAAGCTATAAAAGCATACTCGAGATACGTGGAGGGCTATAATTTTCAGACGAGCAAGTGCTAAACCTGAATTTTCAATTCTACTTAATAAAATTAGTTTAACTTGAAATTTGTGAAAACGTGACGGAAACCAAAACGAAAATGCACTTTTTGCCTGCTTTTTGTATGAAAATAGTCGAATTTACGCAATTTTTTTTTTCGTTTTCGTCACGTTTTCAAAAATTTTAAGTAAAACAAAATTAATTGATTAGAATTGAAAATTCAGGTTTAGCACTTGCTCGTCTCAAAATTATAGCCCTCCATGTATCTCGAGTAAGCTTTTGTAGATTCTCAAACAGACCTCTTTTGTATGAAAAATCGCGCAATATCCCTAGACCGCGTTGATGTGTATATATATAAATTACAGAAGAGAAAGGACATATACAACGGCGAGCTTAACTCAAGCAATGAGTTTTCTTCCAGCTAACCTATGTGAGAGGGAGAGGCAGTTGAAGTGGGCAAGGGTGTACCAAGAGAAAATGTGAAAAATTAAATTTATTAGGGTGTGTTATATTAAGTAAATAATATACAATTCACCATTAGGATGCTACATTATCCCTAAGTAACATAGGCTACATAATTTTTCCGAATTCTCACGGGAACGAAGTCTCGAGCGGGATGCTAGTAAATACATATAATATATGGATAATACTTAGAAAGATAAATAATGCTCTTTCAGCTTTCTCTTGAACGCATCCAATGAACGACTCGCTCGAATTAGGAGCTACTATGCCACAAACAGACACACAGATACACAGACACACACGTCACACTTACAACACTCCTCTTGTTTGCCAGGGGTTAAAAATATTTCTAAAGCAACTAGACTCCTAGGTTCCACGTGATTGTGAAGACAAGAAGCGCTAAAGCATTAAAGATGAAATTCACTTTCTACCCACATCTTATCGGTCGCACTCACACTTGACCCACAAACACGTACCACACATATTTGCTGTGTTCTATGAAGTGTTATTCATTCATTTTGTTCCGTACAGAGAATTTTGGTGTAGTAACGCGTCGGGTGATAGAGCAATGATAGTCCAGTTGGTAATGAGCCAGACTTGTAGTCGGAAGGTTGCGGGTTCAAATCCTGGTGCGGGCCTGTACCACTAAATTGCTTTTTCGAATTTATGTACGGATTTCTCATTCATTATCAGTTACTCAGCGGTGAAGGAAATCATGGTGATGAAACCTGCACGTCTAAGAAAATTCGATCTCGGACGACCAGCGGTCTACCAAACCGCTTTAAATAAACGCCACACACTCGAAGGCCCACACTAAGGTTTTCCCTTGTGTGGTAGGTCCCTCGGAACACACATAAAGACAGACACAAACACCCATGACCCGAGAACAAACATCTGCTTTTTTATACATTTGCTCCAAGGGACCGTTCAAGTATCACGTAAGCAGATTTATTACAATTATTTACTTCCCCCTCCCCCTTGTCAGCAAAAGTAAGAAAAGCTCTTACCCCCCCTCCCGTGCTTACGTAAACATTGATATATGCATTTTGTGCGAATCCCCGAAAATGCGCTTCGTTGTCAAGCATAGACAATGTGTGGGTTGCAATTTGTGTCAAAAAAATAAATAACTTATGCTGACGTAATCACCATCTAGACCCCCCTCCCAACCCCCATGTCATCAAAAATAAGCAAAGAAAAGACGCCCCCACCCCCATATAGTGCTTACGTAATACTTTAATGGCCCCCAACTGGGAACCGAACCCAGGACCCACCGATCAAGAGGCAGCGTCACTACCGCTCGACCAAACCGGTCAAATAATAAGCTTAGGTATGTCAGATGTAGAAATAAATTATTTCCTGCTTATGTAAATCTATATACTGCGCCTCACTTCACACAGGTGTTATTGTTCCGTATTTCTTTGTTCACATGAACAAAAAACCAGTTACATTTAACTAGAGAGTTTAACATTGTTTAGCGATCATCTCAATAGTTCACCATAACTTAGTTTTTTCATATTCATATTCATATCTTTATTGCTTGTCACAAAACACAAAAGTTGGTAAAAAAAGGGTGTTAATTGTGACACCCTGTAAGGGCGCTGCAACTAAGTACATTTCAAACTAAATTTTACCCATACAAACCTAAAATTAGGTAATTAAGATAACAATACACCATCTTCTTTAAATACATATATAAAAGGAGAAACTGACTGACTGACTGACTGACTGACTGACATATCAACGCACAGCCTAAACGGCTAAACGTAGGCACTCGAAATTTGGAAGGGACGTAGCTTAGGTACCTTAGAGGTGCCATAAGAAAGGAATTCCCGAAATTCCCACGGGAACGGGAATTAGCGGGAAAATCCTTTTGTATGAAAAATCTAAACCGCTTAAGTTAGACGCTTGAAATTTAGCATGCAAGTACCTTAGTAAACTTAAAGCTTAGTTGCAACAGGATATTGCAAAATTCCCACGGGAATGGGAGTTAGCGGAAAAAAAATGTTGTATGTAAAAATCTCACAATATAACCCGGGCGAAGCCGCGGGCGGAAAGCTAGTATCTTATAAAGGCCATCTTGCTAAAGTTCTAATTAATAAAAAAATAATAAAAATTACTTTATATTATCATTAAAAAAATCTTGTATGCTGTAGTAGCTTTTGGCTACTAGAAATTCCTTTAACTTATGATTAAAATGTCTATCTATGTCTTTAATATAATTAGGAATGTGGTTATATATTTGTATTACCATGAAGTGAGGTCCTGATGTTACTAGTTTTAATTTACAAAAGGGTAATTCAAGTTTATTATTATTATTATGCTGTTTATCAGGCAGGCAGTTGACTACAACTGGTAATTGCCTGTATCCCACTGATCATTGTTGAGTTTTCTTTTTGGTTGTTAAAATGTGCTTGTCCAGTCTATTCTTAAATTGGTTTACATTCTCAGCTGATATAACATTCTCTGACAGTTTGTTCCACGCGACCACTCTGTTGCTTAAGAAGTGCTTGTGCGGGTTATTGTGTGAGAAGCTAGTCCGTAGTTTTAAATGATGACCTCTTGTTCAGGTTTCTACCATTTCTTTTTTTCACAATATTATTCACTGAGGAAAATATATTTCCATGTTTCCTCACAAATTTGCAGTTAACAATATAACGTTTGGTTTGATGAAGCTCAGTTAACGAGGAACGATATTGTATTGGCCTTCAGACTCCGGATATATTCCCGATCATGTCAGCTTTCAAACAAAAAAAACCGCATTAAAATCAGTCCATTCGTTTAGGAGCTACGATGCCACAGACATAAACACTGATACACCTTACACAGGTCTTTATAACACTACTTTTTATTTGTCAAAGGTTAAACAGAGGTATCTCAAAGAGGAACCTAACCTGATTTTATAAGTAACTAGCTCTCCGCCCGCGGCTCCGCCCGCGTCCTAATTTTTTTTAAAATAAAAAGTATTCTATAAACCTCACGGAGCCCGAGACCTTTCCAACGAATGCAAAACCGTGGAAATCGGTTCGTGCGTTCTGGAGTTATAGCCTCAGGAAGGAAAACCCGACTTATTTTTATATAGTAGAAGAAAGACTAGCTTTCCACCCGCGTGGCCTACAGGTTATATCATTCAAAGGTTATCGGTTAAAATAAAGGTTTAGGTTAAGGTTAAGGTTCAAGGTTTAAAGGTTATCGTTCCCAACATTGGGATTAAATGTACCCTATGTCCTTTCCCAGGCTCTAATCTATCTCTGTACCAAATTTCATAAAAATCGGTTCAGTAGTTTAGGCGTCATGTGCACTGTGAATGCTTAATTTAAAAAATTAAACTATTCTTCTTATCGTGTAGGTATAGTAAAGTGTATGGCGAACTTGGCTAACCCTGCTGGCAGAGTTTTTAAACCGCATAGGCCTCTGACTTGGTTTTAACGTCTGTAGTCAATCGACTTCGAAGCACGGAAACGCTCGTGATAAATTGCCACTTTGGTCACCCATCAGGTTCCCTGCCTCTGTGTACGTTACTTAACCTCACTGATCGGTTGAGATCAGCGAGAGCCACTAGGCTACAAGCGCTTGTGCACTGTAAAGGTTTAATTAAAGAATTTAACTATTAAATTACCAACAATGTAGGTACGTAGTTTAGGAAAATAATTCATTTTCTAAACGTAACGAAGACAATTAATTTACAAACAGTCATACTTTCCCCGGTTTAATGATATAAGGCGTACATAAAATAATAATTGACATAGTTCTACAGTCTAAGCAATATTGTTTAAGTAATTACATAAATGTTAACAAAAATGTGGTGGACTATGGCCTTAATCCCTTTCGTGTTTCGAAGGGAGGCCTGAGCCCTTCGGTGGGGACATATATGGATAGGCTTTTAAAGTATGAAAAGTTGAATTCATCTGAAACTAGGTAAGGCGACTACAGCACCTAAATTATTTTATGATGCGTAGATAAGCATGACGCACTGCATTAAATCGAAGAAAAAATAATACGGTAATATTTAGGACATAAACTAGATAAGTAGTTTGCTAAAAACATGATTCAGCACTTTTGGTTCGATAGAAAAAGCTCACAAAGTCACCTCTAATACTCAATATTGTGTATCTTTTAAGCTGTAAAAACGATATTAAAATGCACACAGGAACTTGAATTCGCTATCAAAATATTCGTGAATGAACACTCTCGATAAGTAGTTAACGCATTTTTCGATTTAAGCTGTTTCCTTTCCATTTAATAAATCTCATTTTTCTTTCTTTCGAACATGTTTTACGCACGCACGCTTTCATAGTCCGTAAACTTCGTGTATCGACACTGTTCGCACTGCCGGCCCAGGCCTGTTGAGAGACGGAGATGGCACTATTCCTATGTGCGCTGCCTTTATCGGGTGCTGTAGTCACCTTAAGCCTTCGCGCCCCAAATGTACACCTGGTGTACGAGATTACTATAGCAAGCGGCGTAAACAATCGCGCGACGGGTAAATAAAAAATATTTGCTTCGACTGAGAATCGAACCCAGGCGAAGTATTATGAGAATCTATCGCCTTAGACCTTCTTATTATCGTGTAGGTATAGTCAAGAGTGTGGCTAACGTGACTAACCCTGATGTCACAGTTTTTAAACCGCCAAATGGCCTCTGACTTAGTTTTATCGACTATGTCAATCGACAACAGCATGGACCGACTTAACGTACCTTCCGAAGCACGGAAACGCTCGTGATGAATTGCCACTTTAGTTGCTCATCAGGTTCCCTGCCCTTGCATACGTTGCTTACCCTCGCTGATCGCTTCAGATCAGTGAGAGCCACTGGGCTACGAAGCGCTTCACGTAGAATGCACCTTTTTTATTATTATAAGATGGGTTAACTCTTGAACTCAATCTTGACCAAGGTCATAGATGAGGTCGAAGATGGAGCACGTTAACCCAGAAAATGCCTATTAAGGCACTGGTACTCCCACGCACCGACGGAACACAGCAAGCTGTTTGGCGTCAGACTTCGGTAGGAGGGTGGTTGCGAACCAGATGGCCCTTCACAGAGCCTACCACACCGCATGAGACCATAGGACGACACCTCAGATTCAGAAAAAAATGAAGTGGATTAATAAGAGGCAGATCTCATTTGTGTTTCCTAAGTCGCCTCTTACTACACCCACGGCAAGAAGTGGGATGGTGTTATTCTCAACAGATCACCACACGGCATAATTACTTGTTAAGTGTTCTATGTGTGACAGCAAGTAGGCTACATGCATTAGGCCACACAGGATGCGCTTCTAGTGTAATGTTGGAAATCAACAGAGACGAACATTCAGGTCGACTTTCTTTCCTATATATATATGTGATAGCCTCGATCGATATTTAGCCGCTTTTTCTCCTTAAGAGGATCGTCTCAGTGTTTTGTATAGTATCAGGAACACCAAAAACTAGGTCCGTACGTTTTGATTTTTGTGATATTTTTAGTAGACAAAAAGATATTTGAGACTAAAAGTCAGCATTTTTCGCCAAAAAAATTCTCAACATTCAAGGGGTGACTGTTGAAAAACTAAGAATAATTTTGGAAAAAACAAAACATACGAACCTCGTTTATACGCTTAAAAATCGATAGAGACCAAAAACGTACGATTTCATTAAGTTTTTGAGGTAGGAATTCATTGACGCCTAAACTCATAATTTTGGAAATAAAACTCGGCATTTCGCCGGAAAGCTGCAATTGTCCCTTTCGTACAAGTCTGAGGCGGGTGTTCGACATCGAGACAGCATGAAAAACAACTGAGACCGGTCCAAACTAAGACGATCTTCTTACTCTACTTATTTTAATGTGGTGATGTGAATTTTAATCTTACCTCAATGACCTTAAAGTGAGTTGTAAGTTAACCCTATCTACTGCGTACTGACCACTCTTAAATCTATTTGTCTTGCCTTGCCTACAGCGACAAAAATTAATTACTTTTATTAATTAACCCTTTTCTCATGTAAGTAAGTGACTGTCTTAATCTATCTATATACAATATTATAAAGAGGAAATATTTGATTGTTTATTTGTTTGCATTGAATAGGCTCCGAAACTACTGAACCGGTTTGAAAAATTCTTTCACCATTACAAAGCTCCATTATCCCCGATGGACATAGGCTACATAATTTTCTCGAATTCCGACGGGAACGCAGTCCTGGGCGGAATACTAGTGAGAAATAAAGATTCTTTAAACTATTCTATTTCCTAACCCTTCTGCGTACCTCCACAATGCTGAGTGTGACCATCCGTTGCGTTGTCAATGTTGGTATTTTGACATGGGACCGCATCACCATCGTACTCGAGCTGCAGCTTGTTAGTTAAAACATATCTAACTTAACTAACACCTAAGTACGCTCTTTAGAAAGTACATTACAAAAGAAAGTCTTCAGCATCGCTTCGAATTCTCAGGTCACGTCAGATACACTCATGTCGTGACATTAATATCTTAATTGCAATTTTACGTAATGTTGATTAGTTATTAGAGTAAGTTATTCTTATTACTTTTAGATTCGAGAGCGATGACTATGAAAGAAGATATAGTGACGAGGATAGAGAAAGGAATGTTGCGGTGGTTTGGGCATGTAAAAAGAATGAATGAAAGAAGATTTACGAAAGAAATACACAGTGCGAATGTAGTTGGAAGGGTCGGAAGAGGGCGCCCTAGGCGAACGTACTTAGACCAAATTGGTGATGTACTGAGAAAAGGCCGTGTTAGGAGTACCCGAATCCGAAGAGCATGTGTGAAGCAAATTATGAATGTAGAGGAAGCGAACGAGGTGTGTTTGGATCGTAGGAAGTGGCAATCTGTGGTCTCTGCGTACCCTAATGGGACAAAGGCGTGTGCTTAAGTATGTATCCCTATTCTTAAGATTCTCCATGAAACGAAATGAAAACCAAGAAACTTATACATATGTCACCGGAAAATTTTAAAAACCATAACGTTACAATTTCACTAGTAAAATTATAATCACCCGCGATATTACAATTTGCCCAGTAAAATTACAAGTTTACATAACCAAGTTACATAAACGGCCCTTTTATTGTCGTTAACCAAACAACGATTAAAATTAATAGCTTTTAAACAATGACATAACCTTAGTAGAATATTTTTTATTTCCTTATTGTCAATTATACTAAGATTCTTTGTCTACACAGTCCGGTCTTGCGCTATCTGCTCTCAGTTCCGCATGAAAGAGACATAATATGTGACTGTGTTTAGTAAAAGGTACAACTTTCGGGGTAGTCAATAAGAGCTATTTACAATAGCTCATCACACTAATTGTGAACCTTAACGACTATCACGAAAGTTGTGCCTTTCCATTTTCACAGTCACATATGATCATGTTTCTCAAAATGGCTCGAAGTGAGATTTCGGCGTAATCTTCATATCTTCTCCTTACTCTTTAATATTCTCCATAACCCTTTGACTCTCACAAACCTTAAGGAGAGGTTTCAAGTGAGAGCTCAAGCCAATGGGCGAAAATCTCGCACGTTTACTTATGATGCTGGACTGTCCATCTCAAAACTTACCTACCTTTAGAAAAATTTAAGACAATATATAAACAAAAACTTTGTATGGCTTATTATAGAATTTCTAATTATCTGTTAGACAAGCAACATTGCTCGTCTCCAGAGTTATTCAGATATTAAGTCAATTAAAATTTGAAATAACGTTTGTATGATTTCTAGCTAAGTATACATAAGTCATTTTATAGTAAGTCATTTACTGTGCTTTTTTTTTTAGTATTTCGACCTATGTTCTTTGGGGAAAGTTGTTCACACCCTTAATTTTCGCTAAATAATTTAACTTAAGGGTCCCTCTCAAAAAAGTGGCACCGCCTGAATATTTTTACACATTTTCAAAAAAGTGTGAGAATAACGTATTTGAAAATATAAAAAAATGTATTCCCCCTCTTAAATATAAATATGTAAGAGGGAACAGGTTTCTTAAAGAATTGTGCCTTTGAGAGTACGCAGAAAAAATAGGTGGACAGGTGAATGAGGCATCGTACAGGTTAACTGAGAAACGGGCACAGGTTAATGTGATTCTATACTAAGAATAGGCAATAAACTACAAATGCTATGATTATTCTATTTATGCCCTAGATTAAAAACTTAGTACCTAATTTTACAATATTACTACGTAATTATTCTTAGCAGTGGGATCTTGTAGGCTAGATAAAAAATAAATTGTTCTTATATACTACGATTTTTCCTTCACTGTCTTTTACATCGTCCCCCCGGCGAAGTCTTGACGTAGCCTTCTATGGGTTGACAGCGGGCTTGTCCTTCTGTAACACTGCCAGCTTCGACGTAGGCCTCCTGAAGATCCCTCCTTGCGTGCGGACGTCGGCGCTGCGTGTGTGACCATCTGGACCCGGATAAACCTTCTCTATGACGCCTTTAGGCCATGTGTTCCTGGGTAGTGAGGGGTCGACGACTATGACCACAACTCCTTTTTTTTATAGTTAATGAGTTTGCTTTTGACCACAATCTAGTCCAGAAGCGGAAATGTGATCGAGGATATAGCAAGCTCACCCAGAAAATGCCTATTCACTCGAACTTTAAAGAGGTGCGGGTTATATGTGCCTGGAAATACAGACGCAGGCAGAGAATTCCATTCCTTAGCGGTGCGCAATGTAAAAGTTGAAGAGTAGCGCTCAGTACGGATCCGGGGATTCTCCACAAGGTAAGGGTAGTACCCAGCGGTGCGTCTGGCTGGACGTCCGGTAGAAGAAAGTGGCAGACGGAATAATCTCGTGTAGCTCATGAGCACACTCCCGAAGTACATCTTGTAAAAAACACACAGGCAAGGTACTTTGCGCCTATGAGTCAGGCTTTGGAGTTTACTGTTTACTAGCTTTTTGTCACCAATGAGCCTCCTGGCTCTGCGATCCACCGGTTCCAGGGCGGCTAGGTAATATTTGGCCGAATCATCACAAAGGTGGCTACAATACTCCATGCACGACCGGACCTGCGCCTTATAAAGGGTTAGGAGTTGGTCAGGCGAGAAGTATCGCTTGACCTTATTAAGGATGCCTAGCTTTACCATTGAGCAAGTCGTTTACATAGTATGGAGGTGATGGCGATGGGTTGGTAATGCAGGACTCGGCACGACTATCCTTTTTGGGTACTGGTTGCACGTTGGCAAGCTTCCACGACTTGGGTACGGCTTTAGTACTAAGAGAGAGACGGTACAAGCGTGGCAGTACTGGAGACAACTCGGGACCACAATACCTCAAGACTTAGTAGGTATACCATCCGGACCACTCACTTTGTTCACGTCTAGATTCTGTAGTGCTCTGCGGACCTCTTTATTATGTATCATGACTTTCGGCATTGAGAAGTCACAGCGAGGTATTGACGGTGGCTGAAGAGAGCCAAAGTCCAAAAGAGAATTGCTCGCACAAAGACATGCAAAGAGATCTGTTTTCTCTTTTGCGGAGTGTGCTATCGATCCATCAGGTTTCTGCATCGGAGACGGCAGAAATTGGTTTCAACAGATTTTGATAGAGACCAGAACTGCTTTCTGCCTGGTGAGTAAGATTTCGGCTAATGTGGTTGAAACGAGCCTTGCGGATAACCCGTTTACATGACTTGGCAGTTGCGTTGAATGTCCTCTTCTTCGAACGAACCCTCCTAGCCCGGATTTCGCGATCGCAGGCTCAGCACTACAGAGTCTAGACGTGAATAGACTGCGGTCGGCCTACGGCGGGAGACCGTGCTTAAAATCCCGCTACCCTCCAAGATGAGTTGCCCAGGACGGTATTGCCCATCAGTCGAGACCGGTCTTAAACTGCGCAACTGAATTCTTCCTTATTATCCCAATGACACTGGCACTTCCGTGCACCAGCGGAACGCAGATGTGGCAAGCAAGTCTGCTTGGCGCTGGACTCCGGCGGAAGGGTCCTTCCTTAAGTGGCTGGTGAGTCTCCTCGAGACACCAATCAGTGTGAGCAGGTACTCCTTCAGCCAGCGCATCCAATATTCGCCAGCTAGTCCTTGGGCTGCTCCTATTCTTCCGTAAAGCCGTAGTAACCCATCTCTCATGATCGGGTCAAGTAAGTAAAGTAGACTGGCCCATAGTACTCATTTGCTCTTCTTCAGCATTTCTATTTCCTGTGCAAAGTCGTCTCGTTGTACTTTTTCCATCCATTCATCGTCAACCTTCTTAAGATGTTCCACTTCCAAATCCTTCTTATTTCCTCTTCATTGATCTATGAAGAGGAAAATTCTTGCCATTGTCCTTATTAAGCGTTCGTAACTTGAGAAGCACTTGATATCAGGTAGGTATGTCGCTTCAGGCTCTACCAGGTGGAGGGCAACTTGCTCGATTTCTTCTCCATGGCTTGGTACATTTTAGAGCCACTCGCTCGTTGGCATCTTCAAAACTTCCGGACCGTTGAACCAGGGGTCTTCTTCATTTTCAGGTACGTAGCGTGCTCGGGTTGCTAGGTCGGCTACGTTGCTCTTCGCGGGTACCCATCTCTATTGGTGGACGGAGATGAGTTCAGTTATCTCTCCAAGTTGGTGCGCCACGTAGGGTGTATAGCGCCGGTTGTTGTTGCGGGTCCAATGCAGCACTATCTGAGCATCAGTCCAATATGTCACGCTGTCGGTATTCCATCTGTGCTCCTTTATTACATGACTGGCCAATCTGGCTCCGATGAGTGCTGCTTGCAACTCCATATGTGGTATGGTTAGCGCCTTGAGTGGTGCGACCTTGGCTTTGGCTGCCACCACCACGACTTTGACCTCTCCCTCCTCTTGCTCGAATCTCCAGTAGGCTGCTGCAGCGTAGGCGTCTTGTCTGGCGTCGCAGAAAACATGTACTGGTTCGTCCTATTCCATCTTCTGGCGCCATAGATTCTGTAGCCCAATCTTTGCTGTTATGGTGTAGCAGCTGAGTTGTCCAAGTGGGTCGTAAATACTCATGACCGCGCTGAGAGCTTCCCTTTTGATCAGAGGGCGTGTGGTTTCTCTGACTTCTTTGTCGACTCTGTTGAGAGAAGTGTTGAACCGTAGCTTGTCGTTCTCGTGGTCCCATAATAACCCGAGTGTCTTCTGTTCCTATCCGGCACCCATAATTGTCTTAAAAAATATATTTTTATGAAGTTTAGAATGAAATTGGTATCAATCTTATAAAACCACTGCTGGCGGATAAAAGTGTAATAATAAAAATATATTCTGTATACGACTGTATCCGATTCATAGCTCATTCTCTGCACAAGTTTCGTTCTTGGTGTCATAGCATAAAATGAATCTATTGTTATGGCCTTTAAAATGTCATATAACACAACCTTTACAACACTGGAGACGCACCCGCCCAGTCTCCTTTACATACAAAATGAAATAAACTATTATTCTAAGGAAGAACGTTTTTATACTGAATAAAAAAGCATTTAATGTATGTGATTTGATCAATAAGTTTAGGTATTTGGTTAAAATACTCGACAGTACTAAATAATAATGAATATCAACAACTCTCATAGTAATCTGACTATAGTTTCTCATTCACCTGTCTAGTTTCTCTTTCACCTGTCATAATAAGGCAGGTTAAATAGGCACAGAATAATGAGAATCAGCCGAAAAATAATAATTATAATTAAACGCTTTGTTGTACTGAGCTGGAGAAACCGTTATCTAAAAATAGGCTAATTGAAGAAGGAATACAAATTATTCACATTAAATAAACGATTCAATTTGAAAAAATATCGTGCACGGGATAAATATAACATACCTGTTACAAAACCCAGATCCAGACAGATCGTCGCTGATAGCTTGAAAATTTGGCAACAAAGGACACGTATTTCACCTTTGATGCGTAGCCAGTGACTGAGTGCGTTGTTACATGGGAGGAGAGTGGTTCAAATTGCAATAGTGTGAGTGGTACGCGTGTGTGTTTACGGCGACAGGTTGATGACAAAATAACGCCGGACAAAGTTTAACATAAGTTAATTTAGTACTTACTTAAAAATATGAGCCATAATTTACAAAACAACAATGTTTAGTTCACTATCTTTCAATTAAAGTGGACAGAACAAAAGAAATCACTTTATTAATTCAGTCAAATTGATTTTAAATCGATGTAAGTCGCGTTAGGACACGGCAGGTTGATGGGAAACTGGTGTTACAAACTCTTACTGCTCAAGAAATACTCATTTTATTGCCATTAAAATAGCTGGCCTCTATGTAATAAGACTCGATACAACATTTTAATATAACATTTAGTTTACAAAACTCAAAAATTCATACTTTTCTAATCAAAAACTGTACGGCAGGTTACGGTGCCACTTTTTTGAGAGGTACCCTTAACTTAGATTTAGTTTCACTTTTAATCCATTGATTAAAAGTGAAACTAAAACTAAAGTAACAAATTGGCCAGAAATATTAGATTATGATGAGACGGAGAGACTCTTTGAACGCTTACAATAATTGTATTAAACTTACATATTACAATTTCACTACACATACCCTCACTCACACACACACACAAACACACACACACCAAATACACTTTTAATAAATAAGCTAATTTAGACTAACTATTAAATCAACGTATGTTACTTGTTAATATTAAACTGTACGGTTTTTATGTTGAAATCTGTAATAGGTACCGAGGGAGGGGCCTGGTGACCCCTTACTACAGGGACACCTAGTTAGGGCACCAGTCTCCCACTTCAAATAATAATTATTGTAAAAACCGTTTTGTACCAAAATTATTTAACATACTTTGTGGGAGAAATTAATAAACTTGATGATTTTTTTTAAAATTTTTAAAAGTTGCCCTGTAGATTTTGATTTTGGCAAGATCACAATTAATTCTGCACGCCATTTAGCCAAGAATTGAACAGTCAATAATCAAAGACAACATGTACTTTTAGAAATCACATAAAAACCCAACAACCTTTAACGTAGCTCAAAAACGTGTCCGAATCATACATCACGACTCACGCGCACAAATCGATTACAACGAGCGAAACCATCGACTTTTGCTTGTAAATTACAGCGCCCACCTGCCGTTACGTAATGAAGGTCGACGAAGCCGCGGGAAAGAACCAGTCAAAGGTAAAGGTTGAGCTTTCACGATGAAAGCAAAACCGGTTGTCGAGACTAGTTGGTGAACAGAAGTGAAACTTGTTTGAGGATGTTGTTGTCGCATCGTATTTTGCCTAAGTTACTGCTTGAGGCTTACTTATCATCCAATGTAATTTAATATCTTATTTACAGTTAACTTTTGAACCTAGTCTGATAGCTCAGTAGGTAATGATCTCGCCGTGTGATGATCGGTTTTTGCCGTGTGGTGATCGGTTGAGAATAACACCACCCCTTTCCGTGGGTGTCGTAAGAGGCGACTAGGGAAACACAAATGAGACCTGCCTCCTATTAATCCATCCCAGGCAACGACACTTAATTTTTTTCTGAATCTGAGGTGACGTCCTATGGTCTCATGCGGTGTGGTAGGCTCTGTAAAGGGCCGTCTGGTTCGCGACCACCCCCTACCGAAGTCTGACGCCAAACAGCTTGCTGTGTTCCGTCGGTGCGTGGGAGTACCAGTGCCTTTATAGGCATTTTCTGGGTTAACTCGCTCCATCGTCGACCTCATCTATGACCTTGGTCAAGAGTTAACCCATCTTATGATTTAAAAAAAACCTCGCCTACCGGGCGTTTATTCCACTAATCAAGGGCGGTTGAATGACATTGGTGACCATTTTATACATTCAGGTGGCAAAATTTACAACTATCGAAACATACACTTGATGACAGCCGTCCAACAGCCCCACCGACCACTATACTTTATTTTTCAAACTACCTAGTAACTTAACATCCAGTTGGCGATGGCGCTGTTGACTAATGAAGAATCCGTAAATACATAAATCCGAAAAGACATATTTCGTGGTACAGGCCAAGGATTTGAACCCGCAACTTTGCAAAAAGGGCTATTATAAAATTTCTGATTACATAACTGACAAGCAGCCATGGGAATGAACTGCTCAGCTCTAGAGTTATTTCAGAATTAGTTAAAATTAGAAAATAATAAAATTTGTAATGCGATTAAAAAGAGCACCCTCAGAGTTTCTTGCCTGTTCTTCTCTGGGGAAGACTGCACCTTTGCGAATAGGCGTAGAGTCAGTAGGGTCAATAGAACGAATGCGTATTTATGTATTTAAGTCCTTTAATGTTTGTTTGTATGTATTTCATGTAATCTTGACTTGTTTTAAGTGGCATCCTGAATGTCCTATAAAATAAAGATTTTCTCTATTCTATTCTATTCTATTCAACCTTGCGTTTACAATACTGGTTCCTATACCACTAAGAGAGAAATCTCACAAATATGTAGGCATTTGAGTGTGTAACGTATAACTTTCAAAGTACGCCTATCCACTTAATTTTATTTACATAAATTACTTATACTAACGCACAAAGTACAAAGGTCTCCTCTTAGTGAATTCCAAACACTTTTTTACATAAACTAGTACAAAAGACAAATATTTGTCAATTCTCACATCGTCGGTAAAGTGTGTCACGAGATTTCTTTTCATTCATGTTTTGTTTTATTTGAAGTGCCTCTATTTTTTATTGATGGTTATGAGCTGTTATGCACACCATACATTACACAATGTGCTGAGTAAACTGTGAAATTCATCGTTTCGAAAATGACTGCCTTATTTTTATTTCTGAGATACATACATACATACGCTCACGCCCGTAATCCAACGGGATAGGCAGAGTATCAGTGGTTCTATAAAACCACTTAATGCCACGTATGACACAAATGGTGAGGGTTATTAGATGGAACATGTTGTGTAATGGGAGAGGTGGTCAGCCTTTCGCCCTTGATACAGCAATACCCTCACGTCCCACTTCGTCACGTCGTATTTTTGAGATCTTTTAGTTTTTTTTAATCGTTTTTTAAATTATATTTTACAGAAACTTCCTAATGCAACGCGAAAATTCAATAAAAAAATACTTTTTTAAATTGTTTTAACTCCCGATAAAAAAGAGGGCCGTTATAAGTTTAACGTGTGTTTCTGTGTTTCTGTATACCAACTTTATCTGTGTGTCTATTTTTGGCATTTATATCTCCTAAATTAATTATACCGATTTCGATGCGTTTTTTTTAAAGCTGACATAATCTAAATAGTTTTTAGCTACGTTTAATCAACATTGGTTTAGCCAGTTAAAAATTATAAGCAATTGGATGTCGGGGGTTTTTAGTATTAGTGTTAAGTGAAAAATAAGTTCAAAAAAATGTATTGACAAGCAGTACATATTTCCTGCCCTGAAGTTTGCTACACAAACACCTACAGGCGAAGCCTTAAACCCAAAAATTTACGTCACAGTCACAGCCTTACGTCCTACTCTCTCCGAGTCAAACAACAATTAGGCATGTAATGACGCAAGCGGCGCTTCTGCAAATATTGGCCTACTCTTTGCCTCTCTGGTGACTTTCACCTTTTGACTTTAGCTCGAGTTTCGGTGCAGGGCTGACACAACATTATAAACATATAATCAATAAAACAAAAAACATCACTATAATAAATACGCAAACTTACACCCGTTTCTGTACTAAATGATGTTATAGGCGGAGACGTCAATTAAAGTTAAGTACTGTTAAACTCTGATGTTGTCACTTTCACTCTTGTTGATATAAATAAGGATAGCATGACATTTAATTACTTCTTAACTTTAATTGACGTCTCTGAGTACGGCAGTCATTCTTTCTTAATGATTTAGAATAATATGTAAAATTATCTTTTTGTTTTGTTTGTTCGAGTCATTTATTATTGAGTTTTGCTTACGTTTTTAATTTTATTACCGCCAATGCTTATTTTATCAGACAACATACGTCCCCACTGAGGGGCACGGGCCTCCCGTTGAAACACATAGGGAATTAAGGCCATAGTCCACCACGCTGGCCCAATGCGGGTTGGTGGACCACGCGCCAAGCGAAAACGAATTTTCTTAGACGTGCGGGTTTCATCACGATGTTTGCTGTGCAAATAATAATTACTGAAATATCAGTACAAAAATCCGAAAAGACGAATTTAGTGGTAGGATTTGAACCCGTAACTTTCCAGTTACAAGTCTGGCTCATTACCAACTGGGCCATCACCGCTCTACCTACATAGATAAACTCTAAAGACAATGTTTTTTGTTTTCACAGAAATATCTCAGAACCAACCCTACCGTTAAGTAAAGCTTTCCACACATGTGTAAGGAAATCCGCTAACACAAATACACACAGCCCTAATAGCTAAGAGTATAGCCATACAAACAATTTGTATAGAGTTGTATGGTGGTGTATGAGAGGTTACGTCACTTTTTAAGTGTTTTTTTAGCGGTTATTAAGTTTTATTTCCATGGTTTAATAGGTTTCACCTTACATCTTTATTATTCTTTGCGCTATGGGAATTTAACGGGGAATCTTAGTTTTCTTCTTATCATGTAGGTATAGTCAAGTGTGTGACGAACTTGGCTAACCCTGGTGTCAGAGTTTTCAAACCGCATAATGGCTTCTGACTTGGTTTTAACGACTGTAGTCAATCGACAACAGCCGGGACCGACAGCTTAACGTGCTGTTTGGCGTCGGACTTCGGTAGGAGGGTGGTCACGAACCAGACGGCCCTTTACAGAGCCTACCACACCGCATGAGACCATAGGACGACACCTCAGATTCAGAAAAAAATGAAGTGTCGTTGCCTGGGATGGATTACTAGGAGGCAGGTCTCATTTGTGTTTAAAGAAACTGTCAAAACTCCAGTTTGGTAAAGTGCTAAATGCTGAACAGTAACGTAAGTAGCTATTACAACACACTTCTTAAAACACACTTTCCTTTTAGTGTCATAGTCATAATACACATGTATTGTAAAATTTACATTCATTGTTAAAAACACATTCTTGTTAACAAGGAAACATAATTTGTAAAAGCGAAGCTAATAGGTATTCTAGGTTTTTGTTAAATGAATAAATGTATAAGAGACTGTAATTTTTGAAGAAGTTTTCCACGTAAAAGTCGAAACAGCTTTATTTTATAGAACACTTGCTTTTTCGCGCAAAGAACCCATTTCATTCTTGACCCCTTAGGGGATGATTTTCGAAAAATCGCGAAACACGTATCCGTTTATTTGCTTCAAGGTATATCTTAACGAAGTTTCAACTCAAATGTCCAAAAAAATTGTTTTCTTCACACAAACTTCGAACTCCCGTTTCACCTCCTTAGAGGGTGAGTTTCGAAAAATTCTTTCTTACTGTTCCGTTAGGCCTCATAAGAAACCTATGTACCAAATCTGAAATTTCAAGACCCAGCGGTTTGGGCTGTGCGTTAATAAGATTTATCTATCTTTTATAATAAATATGTAAAAGAAGAAACTGACTTAAATAATTTAAAGTAGTGAATGATATTAGTTCTTTAAACGTAGTGTTTTTTACTCATTTATTAATTAGCAGGCAAATAGATTTCCTACAGAGTGGGTGCTGGGCTCTGTTTTAATTAGTTTTCTGCAATTAGTGTGACGCTGTTTAGCTCGATACACCCTCAACCACATCTTTTTCCCAGCGCTTATTGTTAAGAATAATCTGCTTTTGTTACTTGAATATATGTTCAATTAAGATATATATTTTACCATGTTAGTAATTTTGTTCCCCGTGTTGTACATACACTTTTGCGCGCTTCAAATAAATTTCTCTGTCACTTAGGTTAGCTGGAAGAGAACTCATTTTGAGTTAAGCTCGCCATTGTGTATCCTGTTATCTGTAAAATGTTTGTTTAAATTTTTGTGTACAATAAAGTAGAAATAAGTAAGAACGAGACCATTTGAAAGAGGGTGGGACCTGGTGACTCCGTAACACAGGTTCTCCTAGTACGGACACCAGCTCTCACAAAAGCTTATTAATAATTTTATCATCTGTACCATCACCAACTTTTGTAGAGAGAAATAAATAAACTATTATTATTATTTTTTTTTAACAGAAAAAGTGTTTGCAAATCATGCATGTGTGACTTTTTGAAATCATTTGTTGATCATGTTTTTCACAACAAAAAAATAATTACTTTACTTTGAATGCGTTGAAATCTTTTGTATTGAAGACTGGCAATCTATCATTACTTATGGTTTTTTTCCTAATGAATCCTATTCACTTTAAGAGATTCGGGTTATGTGGACTTGAAAATGCAGCAGACGCAGCCACAGGCAGATAATTCCATTCCATAGCAGTACACTGTACAAAAGATTCCTTTCCGAGAAGGGCTCAGAACGA
Source organism: Aproaerema taeniolella (assembly GCA_949987775.1). Taxonomy (NCBI): domain Eukaryota; kingdom Metazoa; phylum Arthropoda; class Insecta; order Lepidoptera; family Gelechiidae; genus Aproaerema; species Aproaerema taeniolella. Next base: position 1,058,082 of record OX465244.1, read on the forward strand.
ATCCGTGAGATTTCGCTTATGTAAATGTGCTAAGAATTTGATTTAGAAAAGCTTGATTATTGCGTCCAACATGGACATGGTTATAACAAAATGCTAGAGTAAATTGCTAAACTGACTGACTTTAAGGAGCAACGTATAATATTAAAGTAAAATATTTTAAACCTTCGCGTGCTTTTTGAACACACGGTGCTACGGGTTAAGCAACATTTCTTCTTAGACATAGACATAACATTTATTCTTCTTATCAGCCCATATAGGTCACCACCGAGGGGCACGGGCCTCCCTTCGAAGGAGATTTAGACCATAGTCCACCACGCTGGTCTATAGCAGGTTGGTGGACCGCTCTTCTGTCGAAAACGATTTTTTGAAGTGAAAACTTCTTTAGCGGCGTTGAGCACTTTTAGTATGGGGAAAAAATGATAAACTCGCGATAAACTCGCGTCAGATGTCACGCGACCGTGATCGTCAGATGTGATCGAAAATGCGTAGGATAGGGTTGCCACCTTTTTTGAAGTGAAAACTTCTTTAGCAGCGTTGTGTACTTTGAAGTATGTGTGGAAACCCGGACGGATGGCAGCCCTATGGTAAAATTATCTCTGTGACAGATGTCCACGAAGTCAACGATTATTCGCACATAGTGCGCAAATACCGATAGACTATTTTACTGAATTGAAAGTAGACAGTTTGGTCGAGTAGAAAAGTTGCCAGATTGTAAGTAACAGGTCGAAGGTTCGAATCTTGATTGAATAACGGACTCTGTTTGTGTATTTTGTTTTATTTCCATATTAATGCACAACGTTAATGTTCAAGTTTTCACTTCTGCCGGCACTCCCGGAGTGCAACCCGTTGTTTTTTTTAGACGTGCGGGTTTTATCACGATGTTTTCCATCACCACTGAGCAAGTGATAATTAATTAGGAATCCGTACATAAATTCAAAAAGACGAATTTAGTGGCACAGGTCCGCACCAGGATTTGAATCCACAACCTTCCGAATCCACAACAGGGCTGCTCCTTCCCTGGCTTCATTTCAGAAGTTCTTGATAGCTAATGATTTTTAACTCGTAGGTAAATACGTCTGAACATATATACAGTTTGCAATAAAGAGTTTACATACATACATACAACATTTTGAATTGAGTTGATGCTCTGTCTACCTCGATCGTCTTCATGGATGTATCACGCCATGCATCGATTCCATATCGCCCCGAAGGTCAGTCACCCCGCATTTCTCCGGCCCGGCACGACAACATTTGTTCACATCTTGGATGTTTCGACTTTCGATGATTGCGTAAAAGATTTAATAAAGACCTGGCTAAGAGCGAGTTGGATCGTGTGAGACGGTTCCGTATCACAATACTATACAATTTTTTTAAATTTATTTGCCACTCTGTGAACCAATGCGAATTAATGACCCTCACTGTATTTGTCAAAACTGGCATCTGGTGGTTCTATGACGACCTGATATTCTTCCTACCCCGATAGGGATATAGGCGTGACTGTATGTACCTATGTACATGTATGGTGCGAACCAGAGATGGTATTTTAAAGATTGTATACAAGATTACATATTAAGACGTGTAAAAGGCGACCTTTTCGAATATTGAGCAATTTCTTGCAATCTAAGTACAGAGGCCAGCGCATCAGGTTACTCCGTTTTCAATGCGAAACCGCTCTTATCACTACAGCATAGAGTGCACGCGTGTGGTAACCTGATGTGCAGCCGTTCGTATCTATAAAGAAAAAAAATATTTCTGTCTGATTGGCGAAAGCATATAAGTGTATATCAGTTATCTAGTATCCATTACACAAGTGGTTAGATAGCACTGTGTGAGTTGTCCAAGACATTTATTTATTAATGTTCCCATTTCTGTAAATAACTCTGAAATCATTTATAGAATTTTTTTAACACATCGAAGGCTTAATTTATTTTTCTTGTGCTGTGGACCGCTTAGGAAATACACTAAGATAGACTAGACACAAACACTAACAAAAGTCGACGACGAAAGTCGGAATCGAACCAAGGGACCCTCGATTTAGAGGCAGCGTGACTAAGCACCACTAAATCCAAACCTATTAATTAAATTGTACAATTTGTCCTATGGAACATAGTCCGAGAAGCATGCTCGAAGACTTAAAAAATCACTTCGCCATATAACTTGAGAGATTATTGCCCCAGTATAGAAAGTCTCTTTTTGGGAATTTTGTATGGGAAGATTTTCGATTTCCTTGAGAAAAGTCGTCTAGTTTCACGGAGAAACATAAATGTTTTGATATTTTACCCAATGGTCTCTAAAACCGAATCTGACCGTGGAAAGTCGAAAACAGGTTTTTTATTATGAATGCAGGTATATTTTGAAACCAAGAGTGAATTATGGATTCAACATTTTTATTATGTAATCTATTAGGTTATTAAAAACGTAAAATATACGTAAGAAAGCTATCTTGATTAGATGAAATCAGTTATTCATAAGTGATTAGTTGGTTTTTGATTATTCAAGATTATAAAAGATTGTGTTTAAGAAAGCTGAGTGGATTTTATGTACCTACACCTATGTTTACAGAAAAAATTGGCATTTTCTTTTTTTATAGATAACTAGCTTTCCGCCCGTGGCTCCGTCCGCGTGCTCTAGAGGTTATATCGTGCCCAACTGTGGGAAAAATGTAGCCTATGTCCTTTCCCAGGCTCAAATCTATCTCTGTACCAAGTTATCAAAATCGGTTCAGTAGTTTAGGTGTGAAAGACGGACAGACAGACAGACAGAGTTACTTTCGCATTTACAATATTAGTAAAGATAGGTTCGCTCTTGGCCACAATCGTCTAACAAGGGGTGAAGATGTGGTTTAGAATGAAGCAAGCTCACCCAGAAGATGCCTGTTCACTCGAACTTTAAAGAGATTCCTTTACCATTTCTTAGCGGTGTGCAATATAAAAAATAATACTATTATAAATTAAGTAGTCATTATTCTTTATTATTAGAAAACCCAACAGTTATTTATGATTTAAGAGCCATGTCTTCCAAATCACTGGTACGGTAAATCTAAAATACCACACAAGTGCGTAATGGGCAACTTACAATACGTGTTGATAACATGTTATAGTTTCAGAGTAACTCTCATTAGTCAAGTTTGCTTGATTATACCTACACCGTTACTTGATCTCAACCGATCAGTGAGGCAGGGAATGATGGGTGACCAAAGTCGGAGGTCACGTTAAGCTGTCGGTCCCGGCTGTTGTTAAATCAAGTCAGTGGCCAATTGTGCGGTTTGAAAACTCTGACACCAGGTTAGCCAAGTTCGCCACACTTGACTATACCTACTCGATAAGAAGAAGAATAGGATGCGGGGAGCTGTAAGAATACATGGCCCATCATATTTCAACCTGTTCCTTGAGGAAATCTGTACAGTTTATGGGGCTGATTCATGTTCCTCGCTAATTTAAAGTCACGCAATAAATTGCGTGTATAAATACAGGGCTTTAGATATCTCTCTTTCAACCTCTCGGGTGCTTAATCACTCCATGAAACTGAACAACTTCCCCAAGGAACATAGGTCAAAATAGGAAAAAAAAAATTGATCTCCCATACAAAATGCGCTATATGCTGATGAAGTTTGTATGGGAACTCAAAATTGTTTTTTCGTATTTTGACCTATGTTCTTTGGAAAAGTTGTTCAGTTTCATGGACAGATTTACCACCCGGGAGGTTGAAAGAGAGATACCTAAAGCCCTGTATAGGCGACCTTCCTTACTGCTTGGTAGAAACAACCAGGCAACACGCTCGTAATCCTTACTAATATGATAAACGCGAAAGTTTGTATGTATGCATGTTTGTTACTCTTTCACATTCAAACGACTGGACCAATTTTTATAAAATTTAGTATAGAGGTAGCTAACACCCTGGATTAACACACAGGCTACATAATTTTCCCAAATTTCCACGGAAACGAAGTCCCGGGCGGAAAGCTAGTAAGAACTATAGTAAATCCAATTCAAAGTGTAGGTTTGAAGTGGATAAATAGTTATGGATGTATCTTTATTTATCTTCTAACGAGATGGTTTACAAACAATTGTTAAATAAACGCTCTGTCACGAGCGCACGCGCAATGGTGAATGAAAAGTTGTATTTTATTGTTTGTCATCCCTGTAACGTATGGCGATGAAAACAGCGATCTTGGACTAGTGAAAGAAAATTATAAAGTCCGTATTACAGAACGCGACTCAGACTTTCTTGCCGTGTGGTGATCGGTTGAGAATAACACCTACCCATCTCTTTCCGTGGGTGTCGTAAGAGGCGACTAAGGAAACACAAATGAGACCTGCCTCCTAGTAATCCATCCCAGGCAACGGCACTTCATTTTTTGAATCTGAGGTGTCGTCCTATGGTCTCATGCGGTGTGGTAGGCTCTGTAAAAAACCGTCTGGTTCGCGACCACCCCTCCTACCGAAGTCCGACGCCAAACAGCTTGCTGTGTTCCGTCGGTGCGTGGGAGTACCAGTGCCTTTATAGGCATTTTCTGGGTTAACTCGCTCCATCGTCGACCTCATCGTTGACCTTTACGGTCAAGATTGAGGTCAAGAGTTAACCCATCTTATAATAAAAAAAACAGCAGCTTCCCGCAATCTTTACCAGATCGTCGGTCCATCGTTGTGAGATCAGATGTAAAAAGTTGCGTAATGGTGAGAGGTGGTCAGCCTCATCGGTCCACAAGTCGGTTTACAATTGTATAACAATTAATTCTTAATTCCGCTCCGCTTCCCGCTCCTCTCGTGCCCTCGGCAGGTTAAAATCAATAACCTGTCCTCCTTCATCTCGCTTTCACTTCTGGAATGCTGTCCGGTGACATCCGACGTCCGACGTCTTACGTCCGATCTGAATCAGACCTGTAAGAAGATCCGGTTACTATTTTTGTACAATTGAAATTTGTAATGTTACATTTTATTTCTGGTACTGGCAGAATGTCAGCGCTAGCAAATAAATAGTGCTCCGAAATAGTACTCTAACTTGGTAAGAACGTTACACGGTAAAGATCCCATAACACACATGTGTGGTAATTAAATACAATTGTTTTAATTTGTATTGTTGGCTTAGAATTATTGTTTGTGCCGTTCGTGACCACAAAATGTAACGTCAAGGCAAAGAAATACTTAAAACACATAAAAACAAATTACGAAAATAAACAGTCGCTACCCATAAAGGCCAAAATCGTGACATACTATCTTTATTTCTTGGAATAGAATGAAATATACTATTTTGGTTGCTGCGATACGACCATGAAACTATTTGAAATCATTTATTTTTACACACCTTTTTTGTATCAGAAAAAACTTTCACGCTGAACTGGGAATGAAAGTAAAGCTTAGGATAATCCAGCTGCCAACTCTTCCCAGGTATACTGTAATAGTCAGTAATAGGGACGCGAGGGTTTTGCTGTATAGTGGACGAAAGTTTAATGTAATGTTTCATCTAATAACCCTCAGAAATTATGTCGAACGAGGCATCAAGTGGTTCTGAATCACTGATGCTCTGTCTACCCCGTATGGGACCACAGGGGTGAGCGTATGTATGAATGTAGGGAGGGAAATGAAAATATTTTATTGCTTCAACAATTTTACTTGATTTTACCTATATTTAGTTGATGACTAGCTGTGTCCTTTTAAGTGTAAGAAACGTGCATTGAATCGTGGTCACACAGAACACCTGTGCCAGAAGGCAACGCAGTCTTAGTACTATTATTTGTTCTGTGGTCCTATGTAGTGCTATGCTAAAGTACTATGTATTCAGGAGTAAAGTGCGTTTTCTGACTCGGGTACTTTTAAATAAATAAAATAAACTTTTTTTTATCTGTCAATATACGGCCCCACCGAGAGGAACGGGCCTCCCTTAGAAACACGAATATACTTAACAGATTTTTTTTTGTTACAGATGGGCCGGCGGAGAGCAGTAAGTAACACTTAGCACAGCGCTCACTATCCAGTATCGATCACAGAGGTTCAGCAACCTTGACGGGTGATCGTAGCTAAAAACCACAAATGCTATCGAATATGACTTGTAAACGAGAGGTACCGAGTTCTATTCCCAGTACCGCCATGTACAGACAGCAGCACGTCAGGTTATCCATTTGCACTACCAAAGCCGGCGCTATCACGAGCGAGATAAGGTGACATCAAGGTATAGCTGATGAGCTGCCGTGTGTACTGTGGCGTAGCTCTGAGGGAGCTGGTGACCGGGTCGAGGTAGAAAATAACAGAAAATACAGAAAATCTCTTTATGAGGTTTAATTGTGAGAATCCTAACTTGCATGGCCGAAGCCACGGAAGGGACTACGTCAGTTATTTATAAAAGGCGCGAAATGACCCCAATCATTTAAAGTAGGAACCATCGGCTAAAGGCCTTACAAGGAGATAGTAAACGTAGAGGTAATAGAACCTCTACATCCCCCCCGGTGAGGATAAATTTTGTCGCAGGCGAGAAAATTTCAATATCCTTCCGTTGCTCTGGCCTCCTAGCCTACCTGTGGCGGACGACAGACAATCTGAGAAACCGAGCAGGTCATTACTAAGAACTAGTTAGAAGGAAACATCATCTAAATTCCGAAAAGTAAAGGACATATTCCTTCTAACTTCCGCATACAAAAACCGCAACAAAAAACTATGCGACAGCTCGCCTAAACTTTAACCAAGAAGCACACTTATATAAAATTTTGAAAAAGCTATGTAAATCTGGACCTATAACGGGATAAAGATATTTACGCGAAAGCTAATGAGTATGAGCGCGAACGGAAGTCCTCCCTCCTCGTCCTTTATGTCTTATGCAGACACCCCAAGGTCCTACGGACTTATATGAGTTTGCAGATCACGGATGGAACAATTCCATGTCGCGTTCACTCCCTACGCTAATTCACAATATTTTATAATTCACGGCACTTTAAAGTTCATATTTATTTCATTATATCGACGTTGTCTTCATTGTATACTTATTTTTAAAGTATTTTCTCTCCAACATACATGAAAATCATAAAAAAGTATTAGTTATTAAATAAACAATCATGTTTGTAAACATTGTAAGACAACTATGTCAACAAAAGTCATTGTGAAAACTTTTACTTTTGACAACTGTCATACTGAATTATAGAAAACATCAAATTCAAATTCAAAATAAAATTGTCATAGTAACCAAATAATAGAAAAAAATGAATTGAAAATTTATAAAAATTGAAAATGAATTTTCTGATAACTTTTAAATGACTGAAAAGAACAACACAAATTAACACATCCTACCGCTAAAAAAAAGTATGCTACTAGGTAATATCATAGAAACTTCCATAAAATAACAACATTCTTTCACCATTTATAACAATCACTAAGGGGATAACTCAGATAATATCACTATTTGATCACTATCTACAGCACTATCTAAGAAACACTATTACTGCACTAACTACAATATAATCGTTTTTTATGAACTCTTATTTTCATCACACATATATTCTATTCTATTCTTCCTCCTTGCTTCGTTCTTCTACAAACTCTTCATTAGAAAACAGGAATATATTTCCATCATTTTCTGAAGAAAAGTATCACTGTCACAACGGCGTATATTCATTATTCGCATTATTCACTCGAAATTATAATTATTTAAATCGATCACGTTAGTATTAATCCTCTTCATCGCATCCAATAACAAAATCTTCTTTATAATTCCTTCTCACTTCGTCCTTCAAATTGCATCGAAATCGCATCGGTTTAGTATAAAATAATTCGGTCAGAGGCTGCAACTACACTGCAACACAAAAATGACCATTAATTTTTTCTTTTACTCGCGACTCCACCATGTGGCGTAGCTCTGAGGGAGCTGGTGACCGGGTCGAGGTAGAAAATAACAGAAAATACAGAAAATCTCTTTATGAGGTTTAATTGTGAGAATCCTAACTTGCATGGCCGAAGCCACGGAAGGGACTACGTCAGTTATTTATAAAAGGCGCGAAATGACCCCAATCATTTAAAGTAGGAACCATCGGCTAAAGGCCTTACAAGGAGATGGTAAACGTAGAGGTAATAGAACCTCTACAGTACCAATGACTCGTTTTGTACGCAGCGCCACACATCAGGTTACCACACGCGTTCACCCTGCGCTGTTGCGATAAGAGTGATTTTGCAATGAAATTGGAGTAACCTGATGCGCTGGCCTCTGTAATTTAGTTGCACACTAACCTATGCTCTTTCGGTGAGGGAAAACATCGTGAGGAAACCTGCACGTTCAGAAGACTGAATGTATAACCATGATCCAATCCGGTAGGTTCCCCTGTTAACAGGGTCACGGAGATCAGATGGCAGTCGCTCCACTGTAATCACTTGACCTGCCAAATCCTGGATCATGTTTAAGCGTATCCCGAATAAGAAACGAAACCAGAAAAAAACTCGAAACACATTTTCGAAAAAAATATATAATAATTTCGGATTCTTCCGAAACCACAACTATACACATCAACACATCCGCGGTCTAGGGATATTGCACGATTTTTCATACAAAAGAGGCCTGTTAGAGAAGCTATAAAAGCATTCTCGAGATACATGGAGGGCTATAATTTTTAGACGAGCAAGTGCTAAACCTGAATTTTCAATTCTAGTCAATAAATTTTGTTTTACTTGATATTTATGAAAACGTGACGAGAATGAAAAAAAAAAACGTAAATTCGACCATTTTCGTACAAAAGCAAAAAGTACATTTTCGTTTTCGTTTCCGTCACGTTTTCACAAATTTCAAGTAAAACAACATTTACTTACTAAAATTGAAAATTCAGGTTTAGCATTTGCTCGTCTGAAAATTATATTCCTCGTGTATGCTTTTATACGTAGCTTCTCAAACAGGTCTCTTTTGTATGAAAATTTGTGCAATATCCCTAGACCGTGTTTTATTTTATTTTTATTTTATTTTATTCAGGATAACAAACAGCAATACTATATGTACTTACTCATCTAAATAACAATAACTATGATTAATAGTACAGCTAGCATCGTTTTCCACATCTAAATATAAACACTTAAGAGACTTTACACACAGGTTTCACAAACAATCTAAATATGTGATTTAAGACGGCCGGTTTGGTCGAGTGGTAGTGACACGCTGCCTCTTGATCGGCGGGTCCTGGGTTCGATTCCCAGTCAGGGCAAATATTTGTGTAAAAAGCAAATGTTTGTTCTCGGGTCATGGGTGTTTGTGTCTGTCTTTGTGTGTTCCAAGGGACCCACGACACAAGGGAAAACCTTAATGTGGGCCTTTGAGTGTGAAGCGTTTTTTTTTTTTTTTTTAAGATACATAGATAGTAACACTTTTACTAAAATAGAACAAAATTAATTTTCTAGCAAATGTTTAAAGCGTTACTTAAGAACTCCTAGAGCATGACATACTTAATCTTTACATTTTTATTGATTACTTAGCAAGGTTTGATACACGATCTTTCTAAATGAATAATGTGACAAAGAAAAAATATCTATATGAAGTAAGTTATCATTATACATGTTCAAAATGCGTTGAAGCGGTAGACGCTCACCAGCATGCGTATTACAAGTATTAGACATAAACAGACGGTGAGGATACGACTCTCTGATACGTTGAGAACTACTAGGTATACGGTAGTTGATTCTGTTTATCAATTCAGGACAGTCAAAATAATTACACAATAATTTATACAGGAACATGGAATCCAGAAGCAACCTTCTAGTCTTCAGCCTTCAGCATAAACTGCTCGAGCGACTTATCATATGATTTTCTACAATGAAAACATCTGTATTGAACGGCCTTAAGAGTTGATGTGTATATGCTTAGTTGATCACTCATTGGCGTTTTATAAGATTACTAGCATTTCGCTCGGGACTTCGTTCCTGCGGAAATTCGGGAAAATTATTTACCCTATGTCCATCCCGGATAATGTAGGATTCTAATAGTGAAAGAATTTTTCAAATCGGTCCAGTAGTTTCGACGCCTATTCAATGCAAACAAACTAACAATCAAATCTTTCTTCTTTATAATATTAGTATAGATAAGTATTAAAATAACTTTAAAGAACTGTCAACCAATGTATAATGACGTCAATAATCATTTTTCTTTCTTACTTTACATTGAACAGGACTCGTCATATTTACTACAGACAGACAGTAGTGCACACTAGAGGTCAAGGAAAGTGCGCGAAAGTGCGAGAGAAGCCGGGTCGAGGCAATAGTCCGGTACAGCCGGTTTGTCTGTTTGTTTCTATGTATAGACAGACCCATCTTGTTTGCTAGCTTACTAGTTGATAATGTCAAAGTTTACTTAGGAGCCTAAGTTACTTAGGGTATTGCAGAAGGAGACTCAAAACTTGATCTATACTTAAGTATCGATTGTCTCTTTCTCTCACTATCAAAATAACAGAGAAGACTGTTACTCAAGTATAGATCAGAATCTGAGTCGCGTTCTGATTACACTTTCCCTTGAGTCGGAACATACACAAAGACAGACACGAACATCCATGACCCTAGAACAAATATTTGCTTTTTACACAAATATTTACCCGGATCGGGAATTGAACCCAGGGCACGTCGACTAAGAGGCAGCGTCACTACCACTCGATCAAACCGGTCGTCTTAGAAGGATAATAGGTGGTAGGGTTTCAAGAACCATAAATAAACGCTAAATAAACGCTATACACTCAAAGGCCCACACTAGGGTTTTCCCTTGTGTCGTCGGTCCCTCGGAACACACATAAAGACAAACACAAAGACCTATGACCCGAGAACAAACATCTACTTTTCACACAAATGTTTGCCCCGACTGGGGATTGAACCCAGGACTCGCTGATCAAGAGGCAGCGTCACTACCACTCGACCAAACCGGCCGTCAACCATAATCCTTCGTACAAAAGATTTTAACGCCTTCATTCAGTTAAGCGGTGATAGCCTAGTTGGTAATGAGCCAGACATGTAATCCGAAGGTCGCGGGTTCAAATCCTGGAGCGGACCTGTACCACTAAATTCGTCTTTTCAGATTTATGTTCGGATTTCTAGTTATCACTTGCTCAAAGGTGAAGGAAAACATCGTGATGAAACCCGCCCGTTCAAGAAAATTCATTTTCGAAAGACGAGCGGTCCACCAACCCGCGTTGGGCTAGCGTGGTGGACTATGGCCGAAATACCCTTTGTGTTTCAAAGGGAGGCCCGTGCTCCTCGGTGGGGACGTATATGGGCTGGTAAGACGAAGATGATTTAGTTAAGCTGGCTGAATTTGAATTCACCCACACTGAAAAAAATCGAGCCAATCAAGTATATCATTTTGCTTGTTAGAAAAATATATGACTGAATCATACAAGAAAATATAAAAAACGAAAATTGACGGTTCTTTGTCACAACAAAGCTAAAATGATTGATGGTATATCAAGTTGAATGTGTTCAATTTAATAAGTTTACTTTGTTAATGTCGAACTTGTCGAGACATGTTCATTTTGTGATCATTTACCTAGTTAGATCAATCAAGTTGCTTCATCAGTCCTACACATCACAATCAGTTGATCTAAATAAGATTTTTATTGACTGAAATATTAAAGCTTATTTATTTCAAATACAACAAATTTATTTATAGAATCATTTTATAATTCATTCATTCATTTAACTTTATAACAACAAACGCGCGCTTGATAATTTGAAAGATGTCAGTTGACAGTTCAATCATGCCGATGTTCGCGCGAGTTCAACTGTTCAAGTCCAAGCGTGTTTAGTTTACTTTGTTCTCGGCTATCGTGCGTGTCACATCGCGTGATATTTTTTTTTTTGATTATTATATATTAAAGTGACTGTGTGTGATAGAAACTTTGTTGTATTGTGTATACCTAGTGTTACTAGAACGATGGATGAGGTTTTAGATTTGCTCACGGCCTGGGGGCTCCCGGAGCTGGGGCCTCTTTTCGTAAGTAAGTACTTACCTACATACATATTTTCTGTTCCTAGAGTTGCGTTGCTACCCACACGTGAACTGGTTGTTAATTTTAGATGCTGCTAATACAACAATTCTGTAAAAATGAAGTACTTAATGTACGGCCGGTTTGGTCGAGTGGTAGTGATGCTGCTTCTTGATCGGCGGTCTTGGGTTCTATCCCCAGTCGGGGCAAATATTTGTGTAAAAAGCAGATGTTTGTTTTCGGGACATGGGTGTTTGTGTTTGTCTTTATGTGTGTTCCGAGGGACCCACGACACAAGGGAAAACTTTAGTGTGGGCCTTTGAGTGTGTAGCGTTTATTTATTTATTTTATTTATATCAGTAATGTAGGTACGTAAAGGAACATTTTAGCAAATCAAAATTACCTACCTACTTGTGCTTCGCCCTCATAGTAAATCTCTCGCTCTGTCCGTCCTGTTCTGTATGATGTGCAATAAAGTATATTGTATTGTAAGTATGATAAATAAACACAAGTGTAAAGTGATCAATGATTTTAGAATTTGTGACGGTACATATGTGATGTGAGTCTAACCAAGGTCCAACCCTTTTACTATGGTCCAACTCATATTTGGCTAGTTGACATTCTATTTATTGGTATTTTTTCTGCTAATATTACAGAAAACCAAATAAACATACAAGCTCTAGCAGCGCTTACAACTGAAGACTTGAGGAAAATAATTCCTCAATTGGGGCCTCAGAGCCCTTTTTGTTCGGTGTTGTAAGGCGTGGGCTGCTGATTTTGCGGGTTCAAGCATAACCGACACAACCAATGAAGACATAGATTTGTCAAATATTTCTATTGTAAGTATTTAAAGCTCTTCTTCTTCTTATCGTGTAGGTATAGTCAAGTATGAGGCAAACTTGGCTAACCCTGGTGTCAGAGTTTTCAAACCGCACGATGGCCTCTGACTTGGTTTTAACGACTGAAGTCAATCGACAACAGCCAGGACCGACAGCTGAACGTGCCCTCCGAAGCACGGAAACGCTCGTGGTAAATTGCCTCGTTTGGTCACCCGTCAGGTTCCCTGTCTCTGTGTGCGTTGCTTAACCTCACTGATCGGTTGAGATCAGCGAGAGCCATTGGGCTACGAGCGCTTCAGTATTAAAGCTTACTGTAGGTACCTATCTCCTAAAAAAAGGCCACTTTTTGCAAAAATCAAGCTAAAAATAAAAAGTGTACTTATTGTTTTAGATTTACTGAAATAAACAGGCTTAACAAATACCTATATATAAGATTTAATTCCTGAATGAAAACAGATCACAACTTAAATTTCTATTCATATTTTTTTTATTGATTGTGCTAGTTTGGTTTGAACCAAGAAAAAGCACATACTTATGTATTTAATTTACCCTATAGATTGTCAGAGTAAGGTGTTCAATGAATGCTAGCTAGTTGATTAGGTATATATGATTAATTCTGATGGACATATTTCAGGACCTTCCAGTACTGATTGATGAATATCTGCCAACACATGATACAAGTCTCGTAAGAGCAGAGAAAACGCAGCAGACTTCACCAACAAAATCTACTAGTGTAAGGAACAATTGGATCAATGTAAAACAGAGTTGGAGACCGTGTTATTGTTAGTGTAATTATTGAATAAAAACAATTTATAATCACTCCTGCAATTATTATTTTTTAGAAATTATCATCCCTAAAATTAATTCCCTATATCTTTCCTGATAGTCCCAATAATAATACTTAATAGCTTTAAGCAAGATACCTGAATAATTTAACAATATTAATATTTTTACACAGTCAATTGAGTTTATTACATTAAATAAATGCTTCTTAGATATTATTAATTATCTTAATTCAAATATTGAAAAAACTTCATAGAACAAAATAAGTTGATATTTGATTCTAATGTCAAACAAAATCAAATGAATCAAGTTACCAATTTATAGTAATCAAGTTCTTTATTTGCAGAATACAATTACTTTATAAAATTAAGCATAGCCATTACTAAAACTACAAAAATACTTGATAACCATTACCGTGTTCGTTATAAATTCAATCAAAACAAATGAGAGATCTGATAACCAAACTTAATTGAATTGATTATTTCTTTGTGTTATTATATCAAGACAACTTGTCTGTTTCTCAATCAACCTAACTTTATTTCCATAATCATATAGCTTTATGCGCTCGTGAACAAACAAGTTCCTTGATAGCTACAAACGCTTTTTTTATCAAATTTATCAAGTTTTTTTTTCAGTGCAAATCTACCCAATATACAATTTATTTTGTTTATCTTTTACGTCCCCACCGCGGGGCACTGGCTTTCCTTCGAAACTCAAAGGGTATTTCGGCCATAGTCCACCACGCTAGCCCAATGCGGGTTGGTGGACCCCGCGCCGAGCGAAAACAAATCATGGAAAATCCTTACTAATATATGTATGTTTGTTACTCTTTCACACTCAAACGGCTAGACCAATTTTGATATGGAGGTAGCTGAAACCCTGGATTAACACATAGGTTACATAATTGTTGCATTTTTTTACGGAAACAAAGTCCCAGGCGGAAAGCAAATAATTAATATTTCAAAAAAAAAAATAACCTCAAAGTTCAACGCCCGATAACTCAACACAAAGTGAAAGTACTAAGACAACAGACAAACAGCACGAGCCGTAATATAATAGTTATATTACATTAATATAATAATAACATAACTTTCGATGAAATCCGAAACGATTCGGAAACGTATACGAAATGATACTAAGTATGCTAAGACACGCGTGGAAAACTTGTGTTATACTTAGGGTTCTGTAGGCAAATAAACACTCAATAATTACATACACTTTCGCCTATAATCCCTATTGGGGTAGGCAGAGCATCAGTGGTTTTAAAATACTTAAATTTAGAGGGTAATAAGATTAAATATGATGTAAGTGGTGAGAGGTTGTCAGCCTTTCGCCCATAGTACAGCAAAACACCCGCGTCCCACTTACTAAATTTTACAGTATGCCAGGGAAGAGTAAATCATCTGGCACATTTTATGTTTCTCTTTAACCTTTTCACCGCCAAAGTCTGATATATCAGACGTTTAAGTTTCGTGCCCTCACCGCCAGTCTGTTATATCAGACAATTTTTCTTTTTTTACTTTACTATCGTTCACGAAGCGTTCGCCATACGCCACGACATTACAAAAATTAATGATGTCGTGGCGTGTGGTGGGCGTTTTTGACGAAAACTCTTGGCGCTAAAAGGGTTAACTCCTAGTCCAGAATGGAAGGAATCTAAATATATAAAAGGAGAAACTGACTGACTGACTGACATATCAACGCACAACCTAAACGGCTAAACGTAGGCACTTGAAATTTGGAATAGACGTAGCTTAGGTACCGTAGAGGTGCATTAAGAAAGGAATTCCCGAAATTCCCACGGGAACGGGAATTAGCGGGAAAATCCTTTTGTATGAAAAATCTAAACCGCTTAAGTTAGACGCTTGAAATTTGGCATGCAGGTACCTTAGTAAACTTAAAGCTTAGTTGCAACAGGATATAGCAAAATTCCCACGGGAACGGGAGTTAGCGGGAAAAAACTTTTGTATGTAAAATAATGGACCGTCAATAAAGTGTAATCTGTTCAAAAGAAAAAATTAACACGCAAACGAAGTTGCGGGCATCAGCTAGTTACTCAATAATTGACAACGTGAAAAACGGTAACACACCTTACTTCAATTGGTGACGAATACGTCACAAATAGAGGAAAGGCCGAGTTAGGAATACCTGAATCCGACAAGCGGGTATAAAACGATTTATGAATGTAGAGGAAGCGAAAGAGATGTGTTTGGATTGTAGCAGGACGCAATCTGGTGGACTCTGCCTATCCCAATAGGTCAAAGGCGTAAGCTACGGGCGCGAATAAGACTGGTAATTGGCACATTGTTTGCCCGTGTGGTGATCGGTTGAGAATAACACGACCCCATCTCTTTCCGTGGGTGTCGTAAGAGGCGCCTAAGGAAACACAAATGAGACCTGCCTCCTAGTAATCCATCCCAGGCAACACTTCATTTTTTTCTGAATCTGAGGTGTCGTCCTTGGTTTCATGCGGTGTGGTAGGCTCTGTAAAGGGCCGTCTGGTTCGCGACCACCCTCCTACAGAAGTCCGACGCCAAACAGCTTGCTGTGTTACGTTGGTGCGTGGGAGTACCAGTGCCTTTATAGGCATTTTGTGGGTTAACTCGCTCCCATCGTCGACCTCATCTTTGACCTTTATGGTCAAGATTGAGGTCAAGAGTTAACCCATCTTATTATAAAAAAAAAACATTTGATTACCCACGAAACAGGCTTAGCCTAGTGCGGGAATCAAGGCAAATCTATTAAAATAATCGTGCAATATGATACACTATAATTCCACGTCAAAAACGTAAGAGTCACCGACTTCAATCCCAAAAAGACAATTTTTTCGAGAGTTTCCCTCAATTTCTTCAGGATTCCACCATCAGATCCTGGTTTCCTTACCATGGGACCACCCTTGGGATACTCCTTTTCCAAAAAAAAAAGAATAATCAAAATCGGTTCATAAACGACGAAGTTATCCGCGGACATACATAAAAAAAATATATATATACGGTCGAATTGAGAAACCTCCTCCTTTTTTGAAGTCGGTTAAAAAATTTTCTTTTCTGGAATTCCCATGTATTAAAATTGTAGCATTGTCTAAATAAAATATTTTGTATTCTTTGTATTTTCTATGTAAATAGGGCCGCACATCAAGTTACCCATACGTGCTGTTGCGATAAGAACTGTTTTCAATGAATTGGGGTATCCTGATGTGCTGTTTTCTATATGTATGAGGTTTTTCTTCTTTCTAGAGCTGTATCTGTTCTATATTCTAGTCTGGCTGAAATTTATAGAGCGTACTCAGACTTTGCTCAGCCTTTGCTTACGAGATAAGTTCGCGTCGAAATTTATAGTAATGTGCTCAGCTTACGCTGAGCAAATGCTTAGCATATTCCAAGTCACCAAAATCCTTGACTTACCGAAAACTCAGTATACACTTTCGTGATCCTATGCATATTTCGAGATTTGTTTATCAGTAATATCTACAGAATTAAATTAGAAACTATACTAAAAACTTAATGAAATGCTTACGCCATCTACGCCAAAAATAAAAAGTGTTCAGTAAGTGATACTGGTTTAGGATTTTCAATAAAGCTAGGAGGTTGTTTTTCAACCTGTATGTGAAGGTACTTCTAGTTTGCTTCAACGGACTCTGATTTTGCTTTCAATATGGATAGCGGTGATAAAAAGAAAAAAACAACGACCCTATTCAGAATACGAGCGACAACTGCTCATACAGTTGGTGAATTCAAAAATAGGAATCAGCGGCAAAATAACATTTTTCACTGTATTTTTTGAGAATCGATATCTTCTTTTAAATTCATCATCGCTCAGACTGTATGGATCTTGATTATACTCATGTCGAAAATAAACTTTAGGCATGCGTGGTAAAATATTGTCCAGTGCCGATCTGCCAATGTTTTCAATATTGTCTATTCGAGACAGATTCTCTCAATATTTTCCATCGAAAAATTCAATTACAGTTGGTCCAGTAACACCAAATCCAGACGAAGTTATTGGAAGTCCGTGTGGTTATCCAAGGTTTAGATATTGGTAAGAGTATGCCAGGGTCAGCGTATTAAGTTTTTGAATAAAATAATCGGAATATAGAAGTGCTTTATTTAAATCTCGTAACAATAACCACAACCAGTGTTGCCACATGAAGTAGAAGTGAAATCTATATTTTCATTTTTAAAATCCGTATTTCTATTTTGATTGAAATTCCGTATACATATTCCGAATCATGATTGAAATTCCGTATGAAAGTTAAACTTAACATGCTTGAGTCAAGATTTCCCAGGGTTATTTCCCTAAAAGTTGTTTGTTATGCAGTGGGTCCGATATCGTGCAGGAGTTATTTGTTTTCTTTGTTAAGACTTATTTCTTTGTTTCGTCTTCATTGGAGAAATTTCGCTCTACTACTCCAGTGGGGCAAACTCATCAGGGTCGAGACGAACTTGGTCAAAATAGGTAGAAAAAGTTCGAAGACAGGGTTCTTCTGAAGCTTATTCTGTCTTTAGTGTAAATCCGTATAAAAATCCGTAATGTTGATTCATCCGTATTGAACTTGCAAAATCCGTACAAAAACGGACAAATCCGTATATATGGCAACACTGACCACAACTGCTTTTATGTTAGGATTGACTTGACATTGACATAACAAGAACAATTCTTCAAACGTTCTGTTTCATTGATAGTAAGCATATTTTAAGATATATTTCTGTTGATAAGCACATTATTTATAGCAACTAATTATTAAACTATAACATTCAGATTATTTTTTACAGGTTTATTGATCATAAAACTTGTTCTATAATTATTAAGAACTATTAATCGCAAGATTTACTAAGAAGATTAATGTTGAAAAGGAACGTTATAAATATTTACCTAAGCTGTTGCTTAGCATATACTCAGTCAATGCTTAGCCTACGATGACTATAAATTCGAATCCTGAGATTGCACTGAGCAGGAACTTAGCCAAGTTTAGGGTAAGGTAAGTCTGAGCAAAGTCTAAGCACGCTCTATAAATTTCAGCCTTAATACTGTAGATAGAAAATTATACTCAAAGAAAACATTCCTTTATTCTTGAAATGAAAGAAAACCCTGCAATCAAGGATTTACGAAAATTCGGTTGCCACACCCGGGAATCGAACCAACTATAATATCTGTAAGAATTACATCCATTACTTTTATTGCATCGATCGTATATATTAACAGTACTTTCCCTTCAGATGGCATTACAAAATTCCACTCCGTATACAGGGCTTTAGGTAATAAAAAATATTTAAATCTCCCATACAAAATGTGCTGATGAAGTTTGTATGGGAACTCAAATTTTTTCTTCGAATTTTGACCTATGCTCCTTGGGGAATTTGTTCAGTTTCATGGACTGATTAACCACCCGAGAGATTTAAAAGAGATTTAACTAAAGCTCTGTATATGTATAGAGCTACGATGACACAAACAGACACACAGATACAGTTACACAGATACAGTTACACAGATACACACACCAAACTGAAAACACCCCTCTTTTGTCATGGATTGAAAAACACGTGAAAATACAATCAAAATCATTCAAAATAGAACCTCGAATATTCGAACTCAGTGAAAATAGCAACAAAACTCTTCCTTTCGCCTCTTAACCATAATCTTGAACTTGAGCTGCGCACGCGCAGACTCCGTGACGGAATTACACAGTTTAATATGCGTAATATTAAGTTACTGCGCTCCACGGCGCGCGCGCACTTACCGTGTGAAACTTTAGACAGTGAGAGTTTTGGTAGACAAAGTCTAAAATTTTAAACCTAGTTTTTAGCCTATATTAAATACCCTTGTCATAATCTACTTACTTCGAATAAGTGGTATGAGTCTGTAGTTCTCCGTACGAGACACAGATGGCGCTAACCTACACGCACGACGTAATGTGCTTAATATTATTAATAAGGGAAGACCTTGACCTTTATGATCAAGTTTGACCTTTATGGTCAAGATTGAGGTCAAGAGTTAACCCATCTTATAATAAAAATAAAATAAATTAATTTAAAAAATAAAAAACCCGACTGCGTTTATTAATATTCAATAATAAAAGTCTCGACTACTGGGCTTACTGGTTTTTTTCTTTTCAGTTTTTACTACGCAGTCGGGTTTTTTATTTTTTAAATTATTATTTTTTTTATCCTTCCATCTCGGAAAGAGTATTTGCTCTTCGATATCTGAGTTAAAAATCCGTTTTTATCCGCTAGAGGATAAAGTAAATGGAATTTAGAACATCGTGTGGACTGAGTTTGTAAATTCAAAACATCATTAAACCTATTTACTTCTAACTCAATGGTGCCGAATTTATCATACAACTTTTTTAATTTGTTAAAAACTCAGACTCGGAACCTCCTTGGTGTACTTCTTTTAATTTGCTTTGCGTGTGCCATTTTCTTTTCACGTCATATTGTTAACCCTTTGTAAATATTTTTTTTTGCATTTAGTCATTTCCTCGCTGAAGTGAGATGAAAAGATACGTGTTGCACTCGAGTGCAAAGATTTTTCACCTCGTGCTCTTTTGATTTCCTCGCTAACGCTCAGGATTCAAATTTTTGAATCACTTGCTGCGCTCGTGATAGAATCCTTCGCTTGCTCGGTCATCAAAATTGAGCACGCAGTAAAAAAGCAACTATGCACTCTTGTATAACAATAACTATTATTTTACACTTTTTAGTTAAGTCAGACATTTGTTTATTGATCTCCTCATTAGCTGTATATATATATATCACTTGTATACAAATTTAACCATTTCCGAATTAAAAGCTAGATCCTAAACGGTAATTTTGGTTGAAAAACAATATTAGAAACCTAACAATGATTTTTAAATACCTATTCAACGATACCCCACTTGACATAATTCGTCAATTTTCATTTTTTTCTTTTTCACATTATGGCGTCCAAAATCGGCCATTTTGATTTTTAAAATTTTTCATACTTTTTATGACACTCGCGCCGTCCTGACGAATCCAAAGACGTATCATTCATCAAAATCGGCCCACGCGTTTAGTCTAAATAGTGCCACAAAGGTACAAACATACATACATACATAGGCTGATAAACACATTACCCTCCTTTGCGTCGCGCAGTCGGGTAAAAAAGGGAATAATAAATTTCGCCGCTTATCTTGAAGGCACGGTAGCTCAGTTGGTTAGAGCACCAGGAGATTCAAGTCCCATTGGCTCCGAACATTTTTAATTCCCTTAAAAATTTGTAATAGTAAATTTTTAGCCCAATCGAATGGTAAAGATTACCGGTCTTCTCATTCCTCTAGACTCCAGGGCGGTAGAATGATAATGGTGACCACTTCATCCGTTCAGTTGGCGAAAATAACTATCTGAACCTCAACCTCACACATATGAAATGAAATGAAATATCTTTATTGTGGGCAAACACGGTAACAAATTATGGTGACAAACAAAAGCAAATGTACAAGCGCGCTGCGCCAGAATTGGCATGCAATGCAAATAGAAGGTATTTTAAAATAGAAGGCAATTTAAAAATGTCAAAAATAGTTTTATGTCAACAATATCTAAGTCCTTATATAAATAAATAAATGAGAAAGAAAAATGAATTAATATGCCTTACAATAAAACAGAAATCAATTTCAGAATAAAATTAAGCATGTCGACTTACAAAAGGAAGAAAAAACGTCATTAATAAAATGGTCATGTCACAAACACCTTGCAAAGTAAAATACATTATTAGAATAGAATGTCAAAAAGTAGAATTATAAATTATTAAAATTAAAATCTGTATGATAAAAACTCCTTGACCGTATAGAAGCATATGATGACAGCTACCCATGGACTTAGTATATTTTCTCCTTTCAGCTACCTTGACTGCCTATTCACTCGAACTTTAAAGAGATTTGTACAATGAGCCCAGAATTCCATTTTCGCTTACACACACTTTATATAATAGGTACAATAATTATAGTGATTGTAACAACTCAATCAACGAATGAATCGTCAATAATTAAATTACAAATTAAACTAACAACTGTTTCCTCTCTTCCCACCGGAAAACTTAAAAAAAACTGTGGGATCTTAATACAAAAGATGAATAATTAGATTATTGGACCATTTGTCTTTCATAGTGGCGTAATGTAACAATGGAGAAAGAAAAAAATTATATGAGGAACTTAACTAGAGGTTCAATTGCTAGAGATGGGATGAATAGTACTGAGTTTAGACTCTCGATATCGGTAAACTAGCTTTCAGGGTACCTACCACGATCGTTTAAAAGCATTTCTGTTTAGGATCCAACTTTGAACTGCTTCGCAATTGGAATATTTTTTTTTAAATGGTACCATGATGGAGCTGCTTTTGAACTGCTCGGTTGTCTATGGTCCATTTTAAATGTCCACATAAATTGTCGCTGGTCTGTATTTGAATCGCAACAGCGCCAAAATAGAATCGCTTATAAGCCATCATGGTACGAATAAGCGTTGCAGACTTGTTTAGGTCCTAAATTGGATCGCGCTAAGCGATCATGGTAAACCTCCTGCTCGGGACTTCGTTTCTATGGGATTTCGGAAAATTATAGCTTTCACAAATAGTTTTAGAGAAAGAAAAATGTTCGGCGCGACTGGCACTTGAACCCACGACCCCAAGATTAGATCTCCTGGTGCTCTAACCAACTGAGCTGTCGTGCCTTCAAGTCAAGCGGCGAAATATCTTGTTCCATATATACACACATACACAAGCTCATGCCTTTGACCCATTGGGGTAGGCAGAGACCATATCTAATTCCCTTTTCCTAAAAATCGTTTGTGAATAACCCTCACGTGAGTAAGCGTTTTAAAAATACTACATACATACATATGCTCACACCTATAACCCCTATTGCGGTAGGCAGATAATCAGTGGTTTTAAAACCACTTGATGCCCCATTTGACATGAATTCAGAGGGTTATAAGATGAAACATGATGTAAACGGTGAGAGGTTGTCAGCCTTTACTCGCGTCCTACTTACCGACTTTATAGTATGGCTAGGAAGAGTAGGCATCTGGCAAATTCTATGTTTTTCGTTTACTCCCAGACCAGAATGGAAGACAAATACTTAAAAATACTAAATTATCGATATATTTTATTATTTTTTATTTGGGGAACTTACAGCAATCTTTACAACACAAGAACTCAAAAACTGAAATAAATACGAGTAACTATACTATAAATGATAAGCTTCCAGTAAATTATCGATATATTAAGTAAATTATCGAGATCCGATTCAACAATCGATCCCCTCACTAGCATTTAATCTAGTTTATAAGCTTTCCTCTACGTGGGAATCGGAGAGAGTGGTATGGACTATTGGTGGGTATTTATCGAGACAGTGACCCGTTCGCCATGATTAACATGTCAATTAACACGTCGATACATCTGATAACATGTTACTTTATGATTTTATTGTTTGCTATATGCTTGAACAAATTTTCTATTAGACAGATAAAAGCAAAATAATTAAAAATCGAAATGTGTATTAGGTTATCTTCTTCTTATCGTATAGGTACTATTTGCAAAGTTGTCGTCTTCCCCAGAGAAGAATAGGCAATTAAACTCCGAGGGGTGTTCTTTCTTCGTTCCCGTGGGAATTTGGGGAAAAATATTTATTTTATTTATTTACTTTATTGCAAACTTCACAGCTTATACATGTTACATTACATAGCCCTTATATTAAAAATGTATACAGCCAATTAAGAAGTTAAACATATTATAAACTGTAGATTTAGATTAACGGGTAGCATAGATATATGATTAACAAAACAAAATAGATTGGATGAGTAATGTAAAAGTAAGGACAGTGTGTGTGTGTGTTATGTGTATGTAAGTGTGTGTGTGTCTGTGTAGCCTTTATGTTAATCCAGTGTGTCTTAAAGTCTTATAGTAACAAATAATTTAAAATTTCGCGCCATTTCTACACATACTGCAATTGCTCGCAGCGCCTTTCGAAATGCAACTCAAATAATCGTTGTTCTGAATGAAGTTGAAATACTCGACAACAGATGGCGCCACTACACTTAATTTCCAAGTTGAAGGGTTGGAAAAGCCCTTATATCTTTAAAAGCACGCCCTTTAGGTTAAAACGGGAACTTTCTTGTTCGAGGGGGGATAAAGGGCTATCACACTATATAAGTCCATTTATCATGCTGGACTCCTTTTTAAGTTTTATCGGCACGCACATTTTATTAACTTAGTTTTATTATATATAATGATAATGATAATTTTAACTACATCCGAAATAACTCTAGAGCTGAGCAGTTTTTTACTCCCATGGCTGCTCGCCTGATAGATAGATAATAGATCGATAGATAGATGATAGATAATCAGAAATTCTGTTACAGCCCTTTATGCAAAGTTTTTGTTTAATTACTGTCTGAAATTTGTCCAAAGAAAGAAAACAAAGACGAAGATTTTTATTAATCTATTATTTGCAATAAGCGGTGATAGCCCAGTTGGTAATGAGCCAGACTTGTAATCCGAAGGTCGCGAGTTCAAATCCTGGTGCGGGCCTGTACCACTAAATTCGTCTTTTCGGATTTATGTATGGATTTCTAATTATCACTTGCTCAACGGTGAAGGAAAACATCGTGATGAAACCCGCCCGTCCAAGAAAATTAATTTTCGAAAGACGAGCGGTCCACCAACCCGAATTGGGCCAGCGTGGTGGACTATGGCCCAAATCCCCTTCGTATATCGAAGGGAGGCCCGTGCCCCTCGGTGGGGACGTGTATGGGCTGGTAAGATTATTTGCATAGAAAATGGCGAAATTGCAGTTCTACAGCACATCTTATTCTGTCATTCTCTTACTGATTATTATTCTATTCTATTACTGAATCACAATTTCTGTTACTGAAGAGTAACATGCAAAAAGCTATTTTTGGATCAAACCCAAGACCCGCTGATCAAGAGGCACCATCACCACCACTCTACCAAACCGGCCACCAAGCTTCCTGTTACTAGTTTTTGCTGTCAAGAGATGAGAAATAACACGATAATTATGATAGTTCAGCATTCACTTCCAACTCTTGAAGACTGATCACCCACTTCCTTACTCATTTCCCCAGACAGGAGATTGATTAAAGTTACGAGATATTTAATTGAAGGTCTAATTAGCAATGATTTGCAAAACATGTTTGGTAGACTAGACTAGACTACAAGACGTCTTTATACTCATTATATTGTTTAGAACCATTAAGGCGACTACAGCACCTAAATTACGATTTTATGATGCGTAGATAAGCATGACGCACTGCATTGAATCGAAGAAAAAAATACTATGGTAATATTCAGGACATAAACTAGATAACTAGTTTGCTGAAAACATGATTCAGCACTTTTGGTTCGATAGAAAAAGCTCACAAAGTCACCTCTAAATACCCAATATTTGTATCTTTGAAGCTGTAAAAACCATAGTAAAATGCATACAGGAACTTGAATTTGCTATCAAAATGTTCGTGGTTGAACACTCTCGATAAGTAGTTAACGCATTTTTCGATTTAAGCTGTTACCTTTCCATAAATCTCATTTTTCTAACTTTCGAACATGTTTTTACGCACGCACGCTTTCATAGTCCGTAAACTTCGTGTATCGACACTGTTTGCACTGCCGGCCCAGGCCTGTTGAGAGACGGAGATGGTACTATTCCTATGTGTGCTGCCTTTATCGGGTGCTGTAGTCGCCTTAATACAGGGTGATAAAAAACCTCCTAGCTATATTCAAAATCCTGAACCAGCAGCTCTAGCACGATAACGACAAACTCGCGCTCGGCTCACGCTGAAACTTCACTTTGGTTGCGCGAGGGTCCCGCGCAATGGCTTGCTCGCCCTATGGCGTTGTCAATGTTGACATTTTGTCATAAGACCGCGGTGTTGTCGCGGCGCTGTCACTATCGTACTCGGCCTGCTGTATCACTTACGGAACACTTTTTTTATATACATATATACTACTAGCTGCCCGGCCCCGCGTTGCCGTGGCGCCAAAATTATTAAGGCCATGAATCGAAATAAAAACTATCCTATCTCTCAAGTTGGATCAAACTGCACACGGTGTACAAATTTGATTAAAATCAGTTAAGTAGTTTAGGAGTCCATCGCGGACAAACATCGTGACAGGAGATTTATACATATTAAGATTATTTTTTTCCTAAACTTAGACACCGCTCGGGCGCACCCCCCGTGCGCTACCCGCCTGGCGTGCCTGGTGTAAGAGTAATATCTACGTTTAGGCAAAAAAGAACTATTCCCATTGAAAAAATATATATATTTTTTATAAATGTGTTCTTTGAGTGATCCAGTATCACTCAAAGAACAAAAAAAGTTTTGTAAATTTATAATTTTACTAGACAAATTGTAATATCGTGTAAGATTATAATTTCACTAGACAAATTGACGACGATGTGGTAAAGATTGCGGTCTGCCGCTGGATGCGGTGGCGCAGGACCGATCGAGGTGGAGATCCCTGGGGGAGGCCTATGTCCAGCAGTGGACGTCTTGCGGCTGACATGATGATGAATTATAATATTACGGTTTTTACAATTTTCCGTTTTACAAAATTTAACGTTTTTATAAGGTAACATTAAATTAGCGAAAAGTCAAGAAGTGAATATTATCCCACTGAACTGAACTACTTTCCCCGAGGAACATAGGTCGAAAAACCTTCCCTATACTTCGTTTTTTTTAGCATTAGAAATTATGTAAACAAAGAAGCAGTGGTAGTAAACATTTTTAGCAAACGCAAAAACTATGATAAATACAAGAGTTGAAATAAAATTATTGAAAGGCCTAAACTGTGCCACCAATAATATATTTTTCTTTTACTCCATAACAATGGCTGGTAATAATTGCTTTGAATATTGCGCGGAGAGCAAGTTGAAGTTATTTCAGATTATTATAGATCTTAGAAACAAAACGAAATACATTTAATTTAAATATTTAAAAACCCATTCGACCCTTTATGAGTGAGTCGGTAAGACGGAAGTCGATGAAATGTCTGGTTTTGTCTTACTTGGATAATTGTGTGACAGTATGGTCCGTGCCTTAACAAAAAAGCTGATAATTCCACGTCAAAATCGTAAGAATCACCGACTTCAATCACAAAAAGACAATTTTTTCGAGAGTTTCCCTCAATTTCTTCAGGATTCCACGATCAGATCCTGGTTTCCTTACCATGGGACCACCCTTGGGATACTCCCTTTCCAAAAAAAAAAGAATAATCAAAATCGGTTCATAAACGACGAAGTTATCCGCGGACATACATAAAAAAATATATACGGTCGAATTGAGAAACCTCCACCTTTTTTGAAGTCGGTTAAAAAACAAGTACTAACTACGACTGCAAAACTCGTGTATCAGATTCTGTTAACCTATAAAATTATAGGTAAGGTTCCTTATTTTTGAACAGCAATTAACTCTAGTTTTAATAAAAGCAGTAAGTCAAAAGTAGTTAAAAGGCGTTTAACTAAAAACTGGTGTTAACTGTAACATATTAATAGACTTGCTTTCCGCCCGGGACTTCGTTCCCGTGGGAATTTGGGAAAATTATTCAGCCTACTTTTTTTAAAACCTTTATTTATTATTGAGGGTTTTGAGACATGCCACCCTCATTATGGCCTATTTAAAATTATGTATTCAGGGTGTCAGCTACCTCCATATGAAAAATTGAAAAATTATGAAAAATTAGTCTAGCTGTTTGAGCGTAAAAGAGTATGTATGTATGTATATAAACTCATTATTGCAAACTCTTACAGTCTAATACAAAAGATATTATATATATATGCAAAGGCGGACTTATCCCTGAAGGGATCTCTTCCAGTCTACCTTAGAGATGGCAAGAGAGAACCAGATGTGGTACGGGTTACAACGCAATAATGTTTGCATTACCTACCTACCAATTAATGAAACAAAATAACCTATTCAACAATATACAATAAATAATGCATATAAATACCTATATATATATATATATATATATATAAATTATACTATATAAAGCTACATTACCACTGACTGACTGGGTGATTGACATAATTGTTCTCCCAGAAGGAGGGTCGGCAGGTGAAAATGATGTATGGGGGGTGTGGCTAGAATTTTTCGTCGAGTATGGGAAAACCTCGACATCTTCGGATTCTTCTTCTCATCAGGTCGCGACCCACCTTCCCGGGCGAACCGGTAGAGTTGGACCGGTGGTTCTCAAACAAAGGTCGACCGGCACCCTGGTCAAAGTCTAACGGTAACAATTTTTTTTCAATTTTCAAAAAAACAAGATGGCCGCCATACAAAATTGATATTTTGGTATATCCTCCGATTCAGACCAAATTCGGTATCCAGGGGTTTTTGGGGTCGCTGAATCCGAATATCGAAAAAGATTTTCAATTTCGCCATTTTCCAAGATGGCCGCCATACAAGGAGTGGTGAGGCGAGGCCGAAGGCCGAGCCGAACCACGACGCGCCGCGAGGCGAGGCCGCAGGCCGAGGCGAGCTGCGTATAAGGCGAGGCCGAAGGCCGAGCTCCGCGTAGGGCGAAGCCCGGAGCGTCCCCCCCCCAATCCAAGATGGTCGCCATTTAAGTTTAGATTCTAAAGGTGAGGCGAGGTCGTAGACCGAGCCGACCGCGCGAGGCGAGGCCGAAGGCCGAGCCGAGCTGCGTATAGGGCGAGGCAGAAGGCCGAGCTCCGCGTAGGGCGAAGCCCGAAGCGTCACCAAGCATCTTACCGGCCGACCGCCGACCGACATGGGTGTCGTTTAATAGGTTTTCGGAGGTGCTGATTCCGAAAATGACATCCATTTTGAATTCCAAGATGGCGGACATGCATTTTTTGTAAAAAACCGTCATGGGTGTCGTTTAATACGTTTTCTGGGGTGCTGATTGCGAAAATGACATCTATTTTGAAATCCAAGATGGCGGACATGCAGTTTAAATAAATTCTGTCATGGGTGTCGTTTAATAGGTTTTCGGGGATGCTGATTACGAAAATGACATACATTTGATATCTAAGATGGCGGTCGTGACAAACCAAAAAATAGTATGAACGCCTTTTTGACCCTACGACTAGGGTAGCACAACCACCTCGCGGCCTGCTTTAGCAGGTCGCGCACCACGCGAAACCTAGTATAATATATATATGTATAATAAATATATATAAGGTCCTAATTTATTAGTCACTTTCCTTTTAACACGTTATTGTGTAGGTCAAAATATATCATTTGAGTCAAAAAACAAAAGCATAATATTAAATTTAAAAGGTCTTGAAAAATTTTGTTATGATATTTTTTCATTACTATGTTGAATAAACCCATCCATTCAAACGTAAATAATAATGGCAATAGTAGAGCGGGCGAGTGGGGAGTGGACGGCTATAATCGAAAGAGAACCATTCCTTTATCTTTAAATGTTTTTTTTTTTTTTTTTACAAAATTTTATTTTCAGATAATTAATTTTTATGTTGTTTTTTGGAATACTATCAACCTATACAATAACGCCTTAGAAGGTAGAAGGTTGTATGGAGTAACAAATATCCATACAAACTTTCGCGTTTTTAACATTAGTGAGGGTTAATGACCTAAGATTCCTTTCCTTCCTCCACAGTTGCTGCTGGTCTGCCTATCCCTGCTGGCGGTGACATCATGCGAGGAGTCCCCTCCGGGCCTGGTGAACCAGGACAACCCTCAGGATCTAGTAGCCGAGGCCACTAACACAGGTAGATCGGAACTCGCCCCTTACTGCAGGGGTGGTATTGTTTATAGGAGACCCTGGACACCTCGTTCCCATGGTAATTTGGTAAAATTATGTAGCCTATGTATTAATTCAGAGTGTCAGCTACCTCCAAACCAAATTTTATCAAAATTTGTCCAGTCGTTCAGATTCAGATTCATTTATGTGAAAGCGTAACAAACATCCATACATCCACACTTTTACGTTTAAGTTTAAAAATAGCTCTTTACCTATGAAATTGCCGTTTTTCATACAATATTTTTGGAAAACTGAATTTTCCATACTAAACTTTTTGGATTTTTCTCGGGAATGCGAAATCCAAATTTAGCCAAATTTTGTGGGAAGGTTTGGACAACATTAAGTTAATTTTCATCATACTTAGTTTATTGAAAGTTGTATCTGTAACAACGGTACAGCAAAAATAAGCAATGAAACGGGCAACGGATGAAACGATCTATATTTGAGCTTCTTTCTCAGCAAATAAATGTAAAGTAAATATGTATTAATTTGACTCAATATCTCCGTTATATGGCCAAGGTTTTAAATAAAAAAACAATTTCAGTAATAGCTGTTCAATCAAATAAATTATAAATAAAATAAAGCTTGAGAAAAAATCGGCAATTTCATAGGTAAAGACCGATTATTAGTAGGTTGATCTCAAGCTAGCGTTTAAAGGGTGCTGGTCTCCATGAAACTGAACAACATATATTCGGTGGCTTTAAATTAGCGAAAACTTAGACTAAGTCTCTGGAGTGTCTCAGTTTGGACTAGCGTCTCAGTTGTTTTTTATGCTGTCTCGTTGTCGACCACCCGCCTAAGACTTGTGCGAAAGGGACAATTGCAGCTTTCCGGCGAAATGCCGAGTTTTATTTCCAAAATTATGAGTATAGGCGTCAATGAATTCCTACCCCAAAAACTTAATGAAAACGTACGTTTTTTATTTATATCGATCCGTAAGCGTATAAACGAGGTTCGTACGTTTTGTTTTTTGCAAAATTGTTCTTAGTTTTTTAACAGTCACCTCTTAAATGTTGAGAATTTTTTTGGCGAAAAATGCTGACTTTTAGTCTCAAATATCTTTTCGTTTATTAAAAATATCACAAAAATCAAAACGTATTGACCTAGTTTCTGGTGTTTTTGATACTACACCAAAATTTCACAGGGATCCGTTGACGTTTAGGGGATGGAATCCATTGATGCCGTTTGTATGGGAAAAAAACATTGAGACGATCCTCTTACTTACCCGCGTGAAGCATATATGTATTAACAAATCATTTCTGGGAAAGAAAAATATTCGGTGCGAATGGGACTTGAACCAACGATTCCAGGATTAGATCTCCTGGTGCTCTAACCAACTGAGCTATCGAGTCCCTTCGCGCCGAATATTTATCTTTCTCAAAAATTATTACTGGAATTTTAGGGTGTGAATCGGCCTTAAAAACTGAACTACTCTTAATTTTTCCATGAAACAAAGATAGAAATATAAAATAAATGTTTCACTTCTCCATACAGCTTGAGCGATCAGATTTAATAATAATAATAATAATAAAATCATTTATTATCAGACATCTAAGGCCCATAGATGTTAGACCTTACAGACTAACATACATATGAATTATAATTAAACAAAATAAAATAAAACTAACACTATTTTCCGGGGGTGTCTGCCACCGGGAATCTCCCTCGGAAACGGCGGAACACCACACCACGCCCTCCGGCCAAAAGCTCTCCTTCATGACGGTCTCCAGCATGAACGTCGGGAACCGCACCACAAATTGGAAAATGAATTCTATTCAATTAAAGAATATTTGGACATCAAATTTTGATGACAATTTTTTTAATATTTTCAAATTGATATTCAATGTTATTTCTAAATTTTGACTTATTTTTTAATTGATTTTGACATTTTTGATAGTATACTTTTGTATATTAATTTATTTTCTTATTTTTAAATTATTAATTGTAATTTTAATAATTTATATTTTTGACGATCATATTATGGGCTGAAATGACTAACATATTTTATTATAAACTTGACATTTGTAGCTATATTATGAGATAAATAAATCGAATCTAATCTAACCTTGTATGGGAAGTCGACATTTTTTTTTCAGAATTTCATGTGGGTTCTTTAGAAAACCTTGTTCAGTTTCATGGGAACGACTAGATACTTCCTAAAGTTTTTCTAGCAAACTTATTGAAAGACCCCATGTTATGTTATGTTAATCGGGCGTTTTCCGCACTTAACCTCTCGAAAGGGCCATTGTGCGTGATATTGTTTGAGCTACCTATTCCAGCCAGCCAAAGTCCTCCCAGGAGCACGCAAGACTTTTCACATTCTCGCATGGGATCCTGGGTTATGCAGGGTTTCCACGCTGTAGCATTCTATCGTAACCTGCGCTGGAGTTTCTTCTTTCTCAATGCAACCAAGGCATAAGACCTATAATATGAAATTCTATAAATCCATGAATTCCAAACAAGTCAAATCAAATTCAAACAACCGCGAAGAAAAACAAAGGTGCCAGGCCAGTAAATTGAGTTGTTTGAATTACTAGTTTTGAAAATCTAATTAAAGTGATCTTCGTTTCTTGATGTTCCAGCCCCGCAAGCGCAGAAGCGTGAGGCGGCCTTATCCAACTCGTACGGGGAGCCCCTGCCAGCCGACGCTTATGGGCCGCCGCAGAACATACCCATTGGTAAGTGGAAATATAATATAAAGGCTATTCTAAAACGGCATTTAATCTAGCGCAGGGCAAAGATGTGGTCGAGGATTCAGCAAGCTCACAAACTTGCGTAAGAAATATTTTATTTGTCTTGATACAAACCTGTGTGCGCGCTCAATTAGAGGCGAACGTGAACTGTCTCTAACTGCCCACTAATTACATATTAAGGATTAGATGCTAAGGAACCAAATGTGCGATGTACTTGTACACTTTCATTTAAACCAAGATCTAAATCAGATGCTCAAATTACTCCTTTCTCTCAGTTCCAGATGCTGGCATCCCCGCGCAAGTGTACGGCGTTCCAGACTTCGGCAACAACATCTTCCAACAGCAATCGTTCCAACAACAGAACTTCGAACATCAATCGTTCCAACAGCCACCTCCAGGCGCCTACGGACCACCAGCTCCTGTAGTCTTCCCCTCTCAGTCTTACGAAGGACCTCCTCCTCCCGTCTTCAGACCCAAACCGCAATATGGACCACCCCCTAAAATCTACGGCCCTCCTAAACCTTTATATGGCCCACCAAAGAAGACTTACGGTCCACCTAAACAGTCTTACGGCCCACCAAAGCAAAGTTATGGACCTCCTAAACAGAGTCTTCCGAGACCAACCTATGGAGCGCCTTTTAAACCGCCGAAGCTATCCTATCCTAAGCAAATGTATGGACCGCCGAAGCAAAGTTACGGGCCCCCAAAACCAATATATGGGCCACCTAAAGCCACCTACGGAGCGCCCTTAAACGTCCCAGCCATACCTTTACAGCTGCCACCAATAAATGTTCCCCTGGATAACGTCAACAGCATAGATTTAGGTTTGAATTTGCCAGCTCCGATTTATGGGACGCCGTTGCCTAGTGTACAGCCAGCCTTCCCGATTCCTTCAGAGACTTATGGACCTCCAGGACATATCCCTGGGCCTATAGGACCTCCTGAAGTTGTGCAGGGGCTGAGTAATGTCCAATACGGCCCACCACAGCCGGACCCGAACCCTCGCCCGCCGCATCCAGGCATCCCAGCACCTCCTACGCCACCTCATGTACTATACGACGGCTGGAAACCAATTCCTGGAATTTCGAAGCCTCCAGTTGAGCATCAACAGAACTTGGAGCAGTATGGAGCACCGCAAGTGCAAGAAATCCATATCAACTTAGATGGAAACGATTTACCGAGCGCTGAGCAAAGCCATCAGTTCTCTTCTGGAGCGCAAATCAGTTCAGGCTACTCCAGTGTCCACCAGGATGCGTTAGCCAATATTGATCTGAACGCTATCGTGGGAGGAGACTCGAACCACATTGATCAATCTAAGACTGTCTTCGAAGCACATTACACGGAGAACCACAACCCTCAAAATGACATCGGTTTCCAATCCGCTGTAACTGGAGTAAGCGCTCCTGAAAAGCCTTTCGATACTTACGGCCCTCCACCTTTAGATTCCTTCTCAAGCGGGCCGTATTCTGGATCCTTCAGACAACAAGGCAGTAAGGGGTTGATACCGCCATCAGGGATCTACGGAGTTCCCCCAGGAAGTCAATACGGCGCCCCCCCGCGACCTCCTCCAGCGAATTTGCCCATACCGTATGGATCCTTCTCAGGGGGAGGCCATTCCATCCACACCGGCGGTAGCTCGCCCAGACATCCCATCAAATTCAGAGAATCTGTTCCAGACGGGCTGATTCAATCAGTTGGTCACTTAACCCATCATAAGGACCACCATGGCATCGACCATTTAACTCAAGGCCCTGCGTACTTGCCTCCACCAATTAGAGATGTCAAAGACGTCAGCCAAGCCACAGGAAATCACGGAATTAACAGTTTATCTCTTTCCATTGAACCGACGAACTTGTACAGTCTCCCTCACTCTGGTAGCCCGATAACCTTCAATGGTCAACAGCAGCCTAGTAACTTGTATGGATCACCTGTCGATTCGTATTCTGTACCATTGTTTACTGTTGGAGATAACACAGGCTCAGCATCAAGCGTAAACGAAGTCAAAGCAAGTTTGGACGGGAATATCCTAGCCAACTTATCCAACTTGGACGCCGCGGCTATTCTCAAACACTGCCCGTACCATGAGGCGATTCTGAAAGCAGCCAAACTTGGAGAGAACATCCCTTCGGATTTGGCATCAAGCTACGTTGCTAGCTTAAGTTCTTTAGGCTCAACTTTGTCCAAAAACCAAGAGATCTCACAGAACACGTTCAGTTCCGGATCAGGGTCAGACTTGGCTGCAGCATCTCAGCAGACCGTGCAAACTGT
Source organism: Aproaerema taeniolella (assembly GCA_949987775.1). Classification (NCBI taxonomy): domain Eukaryota; kingdom Metazoa; phylum Arthropoda; class Insecta; order Lepidoptera; family Gelechiidae; genus Aproaerema; species Aproaerema taeniolella. The sequence continues at coordinate 1,092,343 of OX465244.1, forward strand.
AGTATCTAATGACATACAATCCGAGAAGACTGAAAAGACCAGCGTCCAAAAAGGCAAGTCCATGAAAGACGACTCAAAAGACTTATACAAAGACGATAAACTGCAATACGTATCAGCTCAAATTTTACAGACTTCAGAAAGAATTAGAAATCTCAGCGAAGAGACTAAACAGTTACAGCAGAAGATAGTTTCGACGAAACAAAACTTAAACCAAGTTAGTGGACAAGTGAATAATTTACAAGAAATACCAGTCAAAGGGAATCTAGGCAGCTATTCTTTGCAAATTCAAGCGGCTGATAGTCCTAACGGTAAAAACAATCCTTCTATACCCCATGAGCAACTTCTGTCTGAAGGATTACTGCAAAGCATTTTACATGCAATCGAACAGCCGAATCAGAGGCCGCGAGGAAGCCAGATTAGTCAAAATAACCAATCGTTTGGCCAAACTCAAACCCAGTCAAGTCCCGCCCAAGTATCTTACATCCAATCAAGTCCAGCTCAAGTATCTTTCAGCCAATCAAATCAAAATCAAGCCTCATTTAGCCAAAGTCAATCTTTCGGACAAAGTCAAAATTCATTCGGATCAGCCAGCAACATAAACTTAGGTAACATAGACGCCGGAGGGTTAGTCCTTCCTGATGGCTATGAGCCAATCGACCACACGAAAGTGAAAGTCAATCAACGGCCACAACAGAGTCAACAACAAAATCAACAACAAAGCCAACAACAAAGCCAACAACAAAGTCAAATCGTAGACCAGGAAATCCAAAGCACAAATACGGATATAAAAACGATATTGCACAATGAAATGGTGCACAAACACAATCATAAAGAACACCAACACAGAGGAGACATTCCTTTCACAGAATGTGATCTAAGAAGTGACCATTCTGTAAATCACAACGTTGTGGTGCCAGCACCTTCTGTAGACGACGTCAAAGCTGTAAACGAAATCGATATGAACGACGTTGCTATATTCTTTGACGAGAAAACAGAAGAGAAGGAACCGGTTACAGAAATATCGGTAGCAACAAGCATAAGTGAAGATGTAGACGATTATAAAGAGAAAACGCCAGAGTTCGGCGATAAAATAGCCAAGAAACAATCGTGAATTTTGAGTTCGCTCTAGTCTATTTGAAGCCAGTGGGTTGTTTTGTTTTATGAGTCGTAAAATATACATTTAAATGAAATATAAGAAGACCCTTTAAAGATAAAGAAAAAAATATAAACGCTGTGAAAATTTTAGAAGTACAATATCAAGAAGAAACGTGTCAATGCCCTGTCTAAACTTAAAACTAAAAAATAAATTTACAGAACTCAAAACAAGAAACGAAAATATTAAACTGTAACAAAATGAATAGTCAAACGCTCACTGGTGCCATGTTGGTGTAGAAATGCCATCGCTTCCTTAAAAGGTGCCAAAACTTCAAGAGTTGTGAATGGGCATCTTTTAAAACGAATTTATACATACTCAACGCCATCTGTTGTCAAATTTGGTGCACTCTCATAGTTCGTCAGATCTCTTCGTTAGATCTTTCTGGAACTATCGGATGGGCTTCAAATTTTTACTTTTTTTAACTTAATTATTAACTACTATTTATATTTACCATTAACTTAATTTTAGGAATGTACAGAGGAAAGAAATCGCTTTTAAATAAAACTGTTCTGATTTAAATATTTAAGCGATTCAAATTACTTACAGGTTCCTCGTCAAAGTTTTTATAATAATAGGTCTTTACCTATGAAATTGCCAATTTTTTCTCAAGCTTTATTTTATTCATAATTTATTTGATTGAACTCCTATTACTAAAATTGTTTTTTATTTAAAACCATGGCCATATAACGGAGATATTGAGTCAAATTAATACATATTTACTTCAGATCTATTTGCTGAAAAAGAAGCTCAAATATAGCTCGTTGCATCCGTTGCCCGTTTCATTGCTTATTTTTGCTGTACCGTTTACAGTTACAACTTTCAAAAAAGTAAGTATGATGAAAATTAACTTAATGCTGTCTAAACCTTTCCACAAAATTTTGCTAAATTTGGATTTCGCATTCCCGAGAAAAATCCAAAAACGTTAGTATGGAAAATTCAGTTTTCCAAAAATATTGTATGAAAAACGGCAATTTCATAGGTAAGGACCTATTAGTTTCATAATGTCCTGTTTCGCTAATTAATAACGAATGTATCAAGACTTGTCGAATCAACATCCCTAAAGAAAAAATCTAGTTATCATATTACTAGACAAGCTTTTGTTGTCAAAGTGACATGTCAGACAAACCCAAGGACCATTCTATTGTGACATCAGCGTTTTCTTTACTCTGATAATAATAAGTCAGTGACTCTGTTATTTTAAGCTTAATTCAGTATTTGGATGTTTTTTCTACAATCAAGAGCAGATCGAACTTGACAAATGAAAGTTATTCAGTTTCATGGGGAAAATTACAACCTACAACCTAAAGCATAGGTGCATACAGAAGAGGCCGTGCCTACCCCAGTATGGTCTAGGGCCACCCCAAAATGTTGGGCTACCTAGGTATTCGAACTTCCATGATTGACGCAAAAATACTGATACTCCACACAAAAATCATTTCGAAAATAAGAATTTCAGAATGCGGTGTACATTGCTAGTTTTCGCGTTTTACACTGTTATCATTGTTTTTTTTATTGGAAAATAGAGGGTGTTAGAATAAATTAAATAATTTTAAAGCAGAAAATTTTCCTGAGGGAAATTCCACTGAAACATTATTCAGAATGATGATTCTGGGTTTCAGTTTTTGCTAACCTGTCCCTTACCCCTTGTATAATTATAAATACGTCACAGCCATAGGGGTCATACTGTAACGATAAAAAATAAAACTGTTAAGCTTGATATTCTCTCGACTGTACCTGTTTATTTATTTTGTTAGATAAATGTATGTACATTGTACAATGAAGTACAAAAGCAAAATGTTATTTATTACGTTTTTAGATTAAAGGAAATTGTACAGTTTTTTTGGAGTTTTTTTTTAATACTATACTTACCTACTTAGGTACCTGATAGAATACTACAGCGTGTAAGCACAACGGGCACAGATCCTGCATAACCCGGGATCCCTACCAGAGGCAGGAACGTAAAGTGAAAAAGTCTTGCGTACTTCTGGGAGGACATTGGCTGGCTGGAATAGCTAGCCCAAACAATATCACGCACAATGGCCCAATCGAAAGGCTAAGTGCGGAAAACGCCCGACAAACATAACATTAGGTAACTGCCTGGTGCAGATGTACCAGTTTTCATAGATAGCTTCAGCAATATTCGTTTGCGCCGAAAAGCCCAACACTTGCCGACTAAAACCGAACGTGAATACCAATCAAAATCATACCTTATTGCTTTCCGTTAAGATTTAAAATAAAAAACAGACATTTTGACATTTGGTGTAACTAATTTAAAAAAAGAATCATGGATTTAATATACTATTCTAGTAATATGTCGTCTTCGTAGTTTCTATTCAACAGTACAGCTGATCTGAACAACGGGAAAAAAAATCCCGTTGGCTAGACCAGTCTGACCATCAATGTGACCACTGGGAAACACTGTAGATTTTCTAGCAGCCAATTAAAAAATAGTATTTAAGTGCTCCACTGGGCAGCGCGGCTAGTGATGGGAGAATATTTTTAATTTTGCAGAATGCATTCTGAAAAAGATTGGGCAATAGACAAAAGACTAAGGTCGTGATTGATTTAATAAACAAAATTCTGATATACAGGGCTTTAGGTATCTCTCTTTCAACCTCTCGGGTGCTAAATCAGTCCATGAAACTGAACAACTTCCCCAAGGAAAAATACGAAAAATAGGTCAAAATACGAAAAAACAATTTTGATCTCCCATACAAAATGCGCTATATGCTGATGAAGTTTGTATGGGAACTCAATTTTGTTTTTCGTATTTTGAGCTATGTTCCTTGGGGAGTTGTTCAGTTTCATGGACTGATTAACCACCCGAGAGGTTAAAAGAGATTTACCTAAAGCTCTGTATATTATAAATGCCTAAATAAGATTTTCGCTTTCTATCCATTTTCGGTTGATATCTATTAGCACTTGTGTGAACTAAAATCCTCAGCTGTCAAAAAATCCCTCATTTTTTTAAAAAAATATCGTCCACAATCATGATTTTGTCAATGTATTTTGATTGAAATGGTGAAGTCGCCAATATTTAGTTGAGAAACGTCGGTTGTTATACGTCAGAGCCTCGTCCGTTGATCAGTAGGGTGCACCGCTTATAGGTGAAGATGACGATGTTGGAGCTCTGAGATGTTATGACCATACACTTGATGTAATCAACTATTTACACATTTAATTTGACGTTAATTTGAATTGTTCCATCTGATAACCCTCACAATTTGTGTCTAATGTGGCATCTAAAGGTCCTAGATCCGTATTTATGCGTATGTATGTGTAACTAGCTTTCCGCCCGCGGCTTCGCCCGCGTGAACTTCGGGAACCGCGTGAAGTTTTTTTCCGCTAACTCCCGTTCCCGTGGGAATTTTGCAATATCCTGTTGCAACTAAGCTTTAAGTTTACTAAGGTACCTGCATGCCAAATTTCAAGCGTCTAACTTAAGCGGTTTAGATTTTTCATACAAAAGGATTTTCCCGCTAATTCCCGTTCCCGTGGGAATTTCGGGAATTCCTTTCTTAGTGCACATCTACGGTACCTAAGCTACGTCCCTTCCAAATTTCAAGTGCCTACGTTTAGCCGTTTAGGCTGTGCGTTGATATGTCAGTCAGTCAGTCAGTCAGTTTCTCCTTTTATATACATATATTTAGATTTGACATGGTGCACTGCAAGGATTCTTTTAATAAAAACAACTCAAAAATAATTAATATTTGGTTTTATTTTCCAAAAACCGATTTCTACCTACGATCACATCGAAAATATGCTCTATGTAAGTATTATAACTATAAATCTATGTTTACATCTCATGGACTTAGGAATTAGAGTCGAAAATTAACAATGTGAACTTTTCTACTTGACTGTTCAACTTTTTAAGAATAAACTTAAGTCCATATTACAGAGCGCGACTCAGACTGATCTATACTTGAGTAGCAGTCGTCTTGATAATGAGAGAAAAAGGCAATCAATACTTGAGTCTCCTGTAATACGGGTCTTAGAAAAATATATCACGCGAAATAAGATTTTTTTTATAAATACAGGGTGTTAAGTAATTCGATCTTATCCTCTCGGGTGGTGAATCAGCCCATGAAACTGAACAACTTTTCTTAAGAACAAATGCCGAAATACGAAAAAAAAATTTTAACTTCCCATACAAAATTATTTATCAGCTGATGCAATTTGTTTGGGAATTTGTTCTTAGGGAAAGTTGTTCAGTTTCATGGGTTGATTCACCACCCGAGAGGATAAGATCGAATTACTTAACACCCCTTAATTACATTTCTTAAGTAGTTCAGTTTAGTGGGTTAATTCTCATTTTTAATTTTCGCTAATTCAGAGTCACCAAAAATACCGAGTGTAAGGAACAGCTTAGCAAGTAAATAAATTGTCATTTCGACTTTTAAATGAGATCAGTTTCGAATAAAGATAATTTTCCACGTCAAAAACGTAAGAGTCACCGACTTCAATCCCAAATAATTTTGTTACAGAGATCCCATACTCCTAAACCATTCATCATCAGCTTCATCATCAGCGCAGCAACATCAGATGGTGACCATTAGATGCAAAAATCTACATAGATTAAGATAATTTCTGATAAACAGTGTATATGCCTACAAAATTTTAGGGTTTCCCTCGATTTCCCCAGGATCCCATCATCAGATCCTGACCTGGTGACAATGGGACCACCTCTGACGTATGACCTACCAAATAAAAAAGGATTATTCAAATCGGTTTATAATTGCCGGAGTAATCGCGTAACAAATATACAAAAAAAAAACAGTCGAATTGAGAACTTCCTCCTTTTTTTGAAGTCGGTTAAAAAGTAAGAGTTTTCAATTTCTATATTCAGCGACTTTAGCTGAGCCTTAGCTTACTGCCGTACTCAGAGACGTCAATTAAAGTTAAGAAGTAATTAAATGTCATGCTATCCTTGTTTATATCAACAACAGTGAAAGAGACAACATCAGAGTTTAACAGTACTTAACTTTAATTGACGTCTCTGAGTACAGCAGTTACTCTCAGCTACTTAATCTGTTCGTTATTTTATTACGGGTACGTAATGTACTACAAAATAGCTAGCCCGGCATCGCCTTGTGTGTAGATTGCTGGTTTTTGTTTTTTACACTATTTTTTCTTTATATTGTAAAAGATAATGAATTTGAACAAAAATACTCGATTGTAAAGTAGAAAAAAATATTTCGAAAAAATGCAGAAAATCATTTACTCTCATCATATCAGCCTATTGCAGTCCCCTGCTGAACATAGGCCTCCAAGGTGCACCACTTTGCACGATCCTCCGCTGTTTTCATCCAGCCACACCCGCTATCTTCTTTAGGTCATCTGACCATCTGGCTGGGGGGCGTCCTACACTACGTTTGCCAAGACGTGGTCTCCATTCGAGAACCTGTCTACTCCAACGCTCGTCGGTTCTGCGACAGACATGACCAGCCCACTGCCACTTCATTTACTCTAGACGGCCCAAATTAACGGTTTCAGTTTTTGCCTTTTGCTAAGCTGTCCTTTACACTCTGTAAAATCTATTACACACAAATTGAGATATGATGTTTATAGTTAATTAAACATTAACAATTGATTATACATTTCCTAGTTTTTTTTAAAATGAGAACTGCATTGAAATGGCGGCTTAAACTATTAAAAAAAAGGAATTAGAACCACATACATTAACATTTCATACAGCTTTGCCTCTCTCGTACATGTACAGAGACCAGCAAATCAGGTTACCCCAATTTAATGAAAAGCCATTCATATTGCAACAACACAGAGTGCATGGGTAACTAGATGTGCGGCCCTCTGTACACACGGCTGCACATCAGGGTATACCTGTTGACTTTAACGTCGCCCTTATATCGCTCGTAATAGCGCCGGCTTTCATAGTGCAAATGGGTAATTTGATGTGAGACCTTCTGTACAACGATTGACAAACGTCACTCACATGGGTACTGTGTGCCAGAGATTTAAAAAAACTTTTTTATAACAAAAAAACAGTTTTTCAAAAATGTTGTATAAAAACAGCAATTTCATAACAGACCTAATAGTTGGGCTTTTATTTTGTGCTGGACATAATATTACAGAAGGAGACTCATGTGTTGATCTATACTTAAGTATTGATTGTCTCTTTCTCTCACTATCAAAATGACAAAGACGACTGCTACTCAAGTATAGATCAGTCTGAGGCCCGTTTTACAGAAGGAGACTCAAATCTTGATCTATACTTAAGTATCGATTGTAACTTTATCTCACTATCAAAATGACAAAGACGACTGCTACTCAAGTATAGACCAGTCTAAAGCCCATTTTACAGAAAGAGACTCAAATCTTGATCTATACTTAAGTATTGATTGTCTCTTTCTCTCACTATCAAAATGACAAAGACGACTGCTACTCAAGTATAGATCAGAGTCTAAGGGCCCGTATTACAGAAGGAGACTCAAGTCTTGATCTATACTTAAGTATTGATTGTAAGTTTCTCTCACTATCAAAATGACAAAGACGACTGCTACTCAAGTATAGATCAGTCTGAGGCCTGTATTACAGAGACTCAAATCTTGATCTATACTTAAGTATTGATTGTCTCTTTCTCTTACTATCAAAATGACAAAGACGACTGCTACTCAAGTATAGATCAGAGTCTAATAGAGTAGAGTAAAAGTTCACTAACTAATTTTGTAATTTTTAACACAATTCTAAACTTAACTAAATAAGTTCTAAACAAGATTTAAACAATATCAATTCACTATTACCATGAACTAATGCCCGTATTACAGAAGGACACTCAATCCTTGATCTATACTTAAGTATTAAATTGACAAAGGCAACTGCTACTCAAAACTTGACCACGAAAATACCACTGAAAAATCTCATTCAGAATAATGGTTTGAGATATACAGCGTGTAAAGGATCCTTTACACGCTGTATATCTCTAGATTCTAGAGTATACAAGACTGACATTCGCCGTAATGGATTATTAAATTGGCAAATTAAAAAAAATTGCGCAAAATTAAAAAAAAAAAGTAGAATATTAACCTAACGTTTAATAGAGAAGACTAGACACTAGGAAGTCAAAAACTGGATAAGATATATCAATCTACCCTTCAGATGCGAACACAGCAATATCTAATGGCTCCATATTTAATCGCATAAAATTGAAAGCACTAATTTTTTTCCGCATAACTTTTTACGTATAACGATATTTTGTCATAATAAGTTCGTCGTTATGACAAAATAGCGTAAATATTTTTTAGGGAAAGAAAAAAATGCGACGCGAATGGGACTTGAACCCACGACCCCAGGATTAGATCTCTTGGTGCTCTAACCAACTGAGCTATCGTGCCTTCAAGTCAAGCGGCGAAATTTCTCATTCCCTTAATAAGCACATACGTTGTGCGTGTAGGTTAGCGCCATCTATGTCTCGCACGGAGAACTACAGACTCGTATTACTTGTTGCAAAGTAGATTATGACAAGGGCGAAACCTATTAACGATTTTAATTTAGTATTTTTAAAACGCTTTAACCCGCGAGAGGGATAAAAGGATAGGGAAATTTGTGAATATCCCTCACGCGGGTAAGCGTTTTAAAAATACCAAATTAAAACAGTGAAATGCGAAAAAAAAATTTATGCGTAAAAAGTTATGCGAAAAAAATTAGGTCTTTCAATGTTATGCGAGTAAATATGGAACCATAATTAAACGGGGTGACTTTCAATTTTATCTTTTTATTTATTTAGAAAACCTTACAGCATTTTCACTAGTGAAATAATAATCTTCCGCGACATTACTATTTTCCCAATAAAATTACAATCTCACGAAACTAAAGGGGTTTGAACATTTTGGGACAGTGGTAACCAGCTTCCGAAAATTTTGTAATTTTCCAAAAATGCGACGCATATTCATACGGGATCTTTAAAATGGAATATCTCGAAACCTGTACGCTTTAGGACTACATGTCATAGACATTTTTTGTTTGTATATGGATCCTCTATCGATATACACTGGTTTGATGATGCGTCGCGTTTTCAAAGTCTCGAAAAATCATGGTAACCACTATGCCAGGCTCCCATACAAAAGAGGTTGGCGGACCCGGGAAATGAAAATGTTGGATCAAATTTAGAAAGTGTTTATATCGGTGGTTGGCAGCGAAAAAGGCCGAGAATCCCCCGTTACAGTGCTTATAAAGCCGTTATAAACGCGTTAACAGTGCGCTTTATTAACTATGTTCGTTTACAGCGTTCTTTATACAAGCCATCTATTGGTTGCACCGTGAACTAAATATGTATTACAAACCAAGTTACGGTCTTAGTACGGTGCAAATCCAATAGATGGCGCTATGTGTAACAGAGGTTCAAAGCCCGTTAAGGCGACTACAGCACCTAAATTACGATTTTATGATGCGTAGATAAGCATGACGCACTGCATTAAATAGAAGAAAAAATACTACGGTAATATTCAGGACATAAACTAGATAAGTAGTTTGCTGAAAACATGATTCAGCACTTTTGGTTCGACAGAAAAAGATCACAGTCACCTCTAAATATCAATATCGTGTATCTTGTAAAAACGATAGTAAAATGCACACAGGAACTTGAATTTGCTATCAAAATGTTCGTGATTGAACACTCTCGATAAGTAGTTAACGTATTTTTCGATTTAAGCTGTTACCTTTATATAAATCTCATTTTTCTAACTTTCGAACATGTTTTTACGCACGCACGCTTTCATAGTCCGTAAACTTCGTGTATCGACACTGTTCGCACTGCCGGCCCAGGCCTGTTGAGAGACGGAGATGGCACTATTCCTATGAGTGCTGCCTTTATCGGGTGCTGTAGTCGCCTTAAGGGTTCTTTTAGGTTCGGTTAGGTTGCATTTAGAGGATGGTTCTCGAAGAGTTACATGCATTAAATTAAATCCACCCCATTTTAAAGTTAAAGTAATGGATTAAAATTATATTTATAACATGTTCCTTTGGTTTCCACGATTTAGTCAAATTAATTATAAATAAATAAAAAATTAATATAACTACTGTCACGTAGGTACTTTAAAAGATGAATTTAATACAAGTAGGTACCATTCATATTTCGATAAAACCTTTTTTTAAATAATTGGAACTTGATTTTAAAATTAACCAAAAAATGCGATTTTCAAATGTGTTTTTAGAGTATTTAATACTTATTTTGAAAATAGAATATGTTTCTTAATAAGTATATTTATTATTTACTAATATTATATTTAGGAAAATAGACACATTATAATCTAAATTATCATTCTCTTTACGATTCATTAAAACTTAAATAAATGCATTTTTGGATTAATTTTGTGACTTGTGTGAATTTCACATTGAATAGCAAAAAAATATATAAAAAATAACTAATAACTAAAATAACTATATGATCTACTTTCCTAACATTAAGGACGACGCGCGACGTATCAAGAAAATATTTCCTAATATTTTATTATTTTTATAACAAATAATTAAATATTTGGTTATAACTATAAAGTTTAAGATTTTTGACCAGTGACTATGGGGAAGGTGACTTTTTTTTCTTTTTTTTTATCTTAACTTATAATTTAAGGTCTAAAGATTAAGAAACAGCAGTCAGGTTATTTAAATTTTGTTTAGTAATTATTTTAACTTTTTAAAGTTCGAGTTCCGTGTCACGCCTGCTCACATTTTTATCTCTTTTTCTGAAATTTTCTTTGATTTTTTTTTTACCAAATAAAAACAAAAAATCTGACTGATTGCAGTGTCAACCTTAAATTATTAAATGAAAATATTAAAAAAGATAAAAAAATGTCACCTTTCCCATTCATCACGAGCGTTTCCGTGCTTCAAAGGGCACGTTAAACCCCGGCCCAGGCTGTTTTTAATCATCAAAAATCTTAATCAGAAAAACTAATATTTATCCTACTGTACACAGACATGTTTCATTTAATAATAATTATTATTATTCGACTAATAATAATAACACATTATTTTTGTGACTAAAGACCTATCACATTGATCAGAGAGATTTTTAAAGCTTAGAAGTGAAAAAAGTTTTTCTTAAATCTAAAAAACAATTTAAAAAAATGCTATACTTACGAATAAAAATTTTAAAAAAGTCTCAACATTTTTGGCTAGTGGCAAATGCTATATAAACTTTTGACCGCCACTCTATTTATGAAGTCACTATATTTTGTACGCCACGGAAAGGAAAATTAATACATAAACAATAACGAATCAAATTAAATACCATTAAGGAAATAATTTTTTCGAGTTAAACGTTGATCATCTACAGGGCTTTAGTTAAATCTCTTTCAAAGTCTCGGGTGGGTAATCAGTCCATGAAACTGAACAACTTTCCAAGTAACATAGATCTAAATACGAAAAAAAATATTTTGAGTTCCCATACAAACTTCATCAGCTTATAGCGCATTTTGTATGGGAGATCAAAATTTGTTTTTATTTTTATTTTGACCTATGGTCCTTGGGGAAAGTTGATCAGTTTCATGGACTGATTAACCACCGGAGAGGTTGAAAGAGAGATACCTAAAGCCCTGTATAGATGACGTTGGCGTATGAGTCTTTTTATTGGCTGTCACGACTGGATGACCGTGGCGGTCAAAATGTTAAATAAGTCAGTGAAACTTTAAAGAGTAAGGCCCGTGTTCACCAAAAATATAACCAACGGTTAAACCGCGGTTAGAAACTAATCAGACAAAATGTCAAAAAAAATGTATGAAAATGATACTGTCAAATCTCTGGTTAGCTGCTAATCGTTGGTTAAATTTTTGGTGAACACTGGCTCATTCTCCCCGTAAACTGAACAACTTTACCAAAGAAAACCTTTATGACTTCTCATACTAAGAAAATCAACTGATCGCTCTCGTTGTATGAAGAGACGACAATCATTTCATATTTCGACAATTATTTTTATATCTCGTACGAGTTAACTTGAGACCTGCTGCTCTAGCATACGGATGAGCCTTCTCTCTCATGAGAGTATAGACATCCGAATCAACGCAAGAAAAAAGACCGTATTTGTATTAAGAGAAGTTTTCATTTCTCTTGCGTTTTGATTTGGCTATACGTCCTTTTAGCAATTCAAGATCATGTGTCAAAGTCAATGGAATGCAAAAGAAATGCAACCTTCTGCTCATATATTTAAGGTTATGTTTTCTTTGGCAATCAACTGACATGAGAGTGAAGTTTCATTGCTTATGCTAAGGCAGCTGGGCCCCGATTCTGTAGCTTCAGTTGTGTGTCGATGGAATGCAGGCCACTTTTATCTGTTCAGTTGGCGAAATTTAGAACTATTTAAGTTGCATATACTTTTTGATAACCACCCGAACACGCCACCACCAACCGAACGTAAAGTTGCAAACTACCTTCAACTGAAAATTCAGTTGGCGGTGGCGCCAACAGTCAAAGCAGCCGTCATTAGATGTATGAAATTTTGATAGTTCTCAATTTCGCCACCTGAACGGTTAAAATGGCGACCATTCCATCGACACAACTGAAGTTACAGAATCGGGGCCCTGGGCCGGCGACGTCACCTTCAATGTACGGTGAGCAAAATGATAAAATATCGAAAAAGATACACAAAGTCTATCTTTGTGTATTCATCATAGAACAAGGTACAGAATAAAAATTATATTATGGACAGTAATAAAAGTACAAAAGTTGCAAACTACTTACCCAGCAACTGAACATTGCTATTGCTAAGTAAGAAGCAATAGCTGTTCAGTTGCTGGGTAAGTAGTTTACAACTTTACATTTTACATTCGGTTGGCGGTGGTGCTGCTGGTAGGAATGGTTGTCAGCAAGTATATGAAAATTAAATAATTCTCAATTTTGCTACCTGATACACAAGTTACAGAATCCGGGCCCTGAGCCAGCGACGTCACCTTCAATGTACGGTGAGAAAAATGATATCATAACGACAAAGATACACAAAGAGGTACAGAATAAAAATTATATTATGTACAGTAATAAAAGTACAAAAGTTGCAAACTACTTACCCAGCAACTGAACATTGCTATTGCTAAGTAAGAAGCAATAGCTGTTCAGTTGCTCGGTAAGTAGTTTGCAACTTTACATTTTACATTCGGTTGGCGGTGGTGCTGCTGGTAGGAATGGTTGTCAGCAAGTATATGAAAATTAAATAGTTCTCAATTTTGCTACCTGATACACAAGTTACAGAATCCGGGCCCTGAGCCAGCGACGTCACCTTCAATGTACGGTGAGAAAAATGATATCATAACGAAAAATATAAGGTCCTAATTTATTAGTGACTTTCCTTCAAAGACGTTATTGTATAGGTTAATAGTATTCCAAAAAACAACATAAAATTTAATTATCTTAAAATAAAATTTAGCAAAAAAAAATAAAAAAATATTTTTCCATTTAAAGATAAAGGAATGGTTCTCTATCACTTGAAGCCGTCCACTCCCCGCTCGCCCGCTCTACTACTGTCATTATTATTTACGTTTGAATGGATGGGTTTATTCATCATAGTAATGAAAAAATATCATAACAAAATTTTTCAAGACCTTTTCAATTTAATATTATGCCTTTGTTTTTTGACTCAAATGATATATTTTGACCTACACAATAACGTGTTAAAAGGAAAGTCACTAATAAATTAGGACCTTATATATACAGAGATATAGCATCTTTGTTCTAGATACGTATCTCGACTATCTTTCTATATTTTATCATCCCGCACACCGTACACTGAAGATGACGTCATCGGCCCACGTCTCAAGTTAACTCGACGGGTTATATGTAATTGATTCAAATACTTCTTTTTCTCTCACTAATTTAAAGTGAACAGGGATAATATTTCTTTTCTGTTTATTAAAATAGGGTAGTTTCCACATTAGTCAAATCAGCAACTTATCAAACGTCAAAACGCTCTTGTAGTAAGAAAAAATATATGAAATAGTGCGTTATGACGTCATACTTGCGTCTGGTTTTTTATTTTCCATATAATGTTTTTTCGATAATTAAAATTACAGTTAAAAGTAAATTTGGACTGAGAACAATTATTTTGCATTTCTTTATGGTTCAGCTATTTACCGATGAGTTTATTTTATTTTGTATAGAGGAAACTACAGTATTGAATACATGACGCCACTAAATCAAACTAAAATTAAAACAAATTGTGCATTTTTGTGCCTCTATATACTTAAAATAAAAAGTAATTTAAAAATAATAATAACATACTAAAAAGAGCGAAATAAATAAATAAAATGAACTTTTGGACCTCTATGAACAATAATTTAAGATATTTTAATTTTACGAAGTCAGAGAAATAAGCCCATGAAACTGAACAACTTTCTCCAATAAACCACTTCGTATTACATACCATAGCGCCACAAAACAGTCAAGTGTGCGTCTGGTGGGACCACAACATTGTCTTGACCTACCAGTAGGACATAGTTGTTCAGTCTACAGTACTCCTATTTTCTTGTAGTCTCTCCGCAAACTTCGTATTTCCGAAATTATAAAAACGTAATTATACATTTAAACTTTTGTAGACGATAAATGTAATAAGTAGTCCTGAATTCGAATTATTGTAGGAGAGATAAATATATAATAATTCATAGACATTACGTGTGCATTTAGAAAATCAATAATTGACAAAACACAACGTTTTAGAAGCACTGGGCTGCATAATAGTAGGACATAGGATCCAAATGTTCACTTACGAAAATAACATAAAGACACGACTAGACGACGCAAGTGTATGTACTCCGCGTGTAAAAAAGGAGCAAAATATGCTTCCTTTAGCGCTGTTCCATCACTAATTCGCTCGTGTGACGTCACAGTAGGTAGAAAAATAATGGCACGCTTGGTTTCTATAGAGAAGATGAGACAAATGTAATCTAGTCGTGTATATGTCTGTGAGTTAAGATAAGTATTACAAGCACGGAATATAATACACCTGAAAAGGACCGACACAGCCTAACTAGAGATCGCAGCTTACTTTCAGACTAAAACGAGATGGCGTTGTATTTTGAGCTATTTTAAATATCTTCACTAACAACGCCACCACGGGACAGTTTTAGAACTAACAAAGCAAAGTCATAGAGCATTTAGTTCCGAGTCTTAAATGTAGATGGCGTTGATTGTCAAGAAAAATCTTTATTTAGGACATAGTGCGCAACATAAGCACAGAATATTTGACGGCCGGTTTGGTCGAGTGGTAGTGACGCTGTCTCTTGATCGGCAGGTCCTGGGTTCGATTCCCAGTCTAGGCAAATATTTGTGGAAAAAGCAGATGTTTGTTCTCGGATCATGAATGTTCGTGTCTGTCTTTGTGTGTGTTCCAAGGGACTCACGATAGAAGGGTAACTTAGTGTGGGCCTTTGAGTGTGTAGCGTTTATTATTATAGAACGAGTTACGATGTTTAGTATGGCAAGTGACAGTCCTTTTAAGGTATATAGTACATGATTACAAGAGATTAGAAGCGATTTAAAATTCTAATATACGTAAATACATACAATAATACATTTTTCATAAATTTATTATTACTTTTATTTATTATTTATACATAATAACATCAATGGTATTGTCTATTTCTAAACACAACTATTTTTTAATTATTTATTATTACTTAAATTTACATGCTTTATACAGGGCGTTTTCACTTTTCAAAATTATTTTTTTAATTTAAAAAAACATTTTTGGGCAGTTTACTCTCGGAACAGTCTTTTTTTTATTTTTTCATTATTTTTTTTCTTTAGAGAGTAGAAAGGAGATTATACTTTGGTATATTTAAATGCCTAGATTAGAATGAAATGGGTGACTATAAATTAATATGGAAAATAGACTCGCCTGTCACTTGTATGATCAGTAAAAAAAAAACTCACAGGTTTCGTGTCTCACACGACTATCGAGCACATTGGAAATGAATCTACGGAATTCGAAAAAATGTCGTTCTGACTTTTTGAATTTTTTCAAAAAAAACCGACCCGATCGTCTTTGTTTTAAGCTCAAATTGTAGCTGACTAAATTGTCCAGAGGGGTTTTACACAAATTTTAGATATCATTTTTCGTTTCCAAAATATCGAGCGCCAAAATCAAAAATTCCTTTTTTTTCTTCACTATTTCGGCCATAACTTTTTACGTTTTTGACTTACTCGAAAAATTCCTTTTGCACCTTACAGCTCTCGTGAATAGCCGTTTTTGAGCCTTTTTTGAATATCATATCTTCACAACTCTCCGAGATATAAGGGGATCGCACTTTTTCGTGAAATCGGAGCGAACGAAAAAACATTGCATTTATTGCAAAAAGAGTATTTTTTTCTTTTCTAAGGACATAGATATCATTTTCATTAAAACGTAGTTAGTTACCTATGGTGTGATTAAATTTGCTAGTGATACTTAATGACTTAATTCTCTCAATAAATCTGAACAACTTTCCTACATCAAATCCCCATAAATTGGTCAAACCAGTTTAATGTAACATCCTGAATGAACGAATATGTTTGTATGTATTTAATGTAACTTTGATTTATTTTAAGTTACGTCCTGAATGTTATATGAAATAATAGTAGATTGTATGACAAGAGAGCAAAGTATTTTTACGGCGAGGGCGGATTCTATTCTAGAATCCTTCGCTTCGCTTGTGGTTCAAACTACATCGCCCGAGGTAAAAAATAATTTGCTCTCGAGTCATATACTCTACTTTTCATTCTCATTCTATCAGAAAATAAATTACAGGAACAGAGACTTAATTCGCGCGTTTTTTTTTTCAATTACCGCGGCGGCCGCGGCCTGCAGCCAACACGTACGAGCCAGTATTCATACAATTTGCGTTCGATTTATATGAATGACACATGTTCTAAATTCAAATCTCTTTTACGCCCGCCAATGATTTTCTGGCGGGCGTAAAAGCTCATTTACGGCCGCACAAGAGTTCTTAACAGAAATGAGTTCTTTTGCTTCCACTTATAGAGGAACAAAGCGACTCTTTTCGAATAGAAGGGATGAAAACACATTTTGAATTTGTATGGAGTCGCAATTTTTTTAATATTTCAGATTGTATTGGTGTTATACCTTTGTCTTATAGTTGGCGGTATCTACCTACAATGTATGTAATTTAATTATTGGAGTGGTGTTACCCGACACACGCGATGAGCTCGGCACCTGCCACTAGATTTTCAGAACCCATTGAAGAGGAAATAAAGATTTATTTATTTTTATGTTCTATTTGGGAAAGTTGTTCAGTTTAATGCGCTGTTTAATGAAATTTCGTTAATCTAAAGTCACCCAATATATAGTTGAAATTTTAAATTACTAATGCTGATTCTTTTGGCCATATCACTTTAATTACTTTGCCCATATAGGACAACTTTGCCCATAAAAGTTTTACAACCATTTAACTAACTTTGGCAACTTTCGCTGGGCTCTGGTCACCTTCAATCCAATTTCCAACAAGATCCTCAATACCGAACCCCTTTGCCCGATTTTTTACAACTTTTACCTTCAAACAACTTTTCCCGACTTAGGACAACTTTCCTTTCAAACAACTTTGATTGATTTCCGACAACTTTGCCTATCTGAAAAGCTTCCAATTTCGGACAGATAATTTACCCAATCATGGGCGATTAAGCACAAATATTTGCCAACCAACGTTGGGCAATTAATCACAATGTTGGGCGATGTTGCCGACAAACCTGTTAAACTTTCCAACTGAAATTTTCTTCGTCTTTTAGTTAGTTGATGTTTCCTTGCGCGCTGTGAATGATACGATGGAGCGAATGCCTTTTACTGACGTCTGAAAGGCAAAATAACACGTAACTTAGTGAAGAAAATACGGTAAAAACTTCTATCCTTACATAAAGATTAGAATATAATACGTGTTTTAAAAATACCCAAAAAAAGGAAAAACCAAAATTAATAAAATAAAAAATATGTTACTGCGCAGCATTATTATTTCATATATGACAAGTATTTCATGTCAATTATATGAAATTTTCTTTTTGAAAGATTTCAAACTGAGCAATCACGTCGCAACTTTAGTTATCACTCACCATTTCAAAAATGTTCAGCGCGAATAGGACTTGAACCCACGACCCCAGGATCAAATCTCCTGGTGCTCTAACCAACTGAGCTATCGTGCCTTCAAGTCAAGTGGCGAAATTTCTCATTCCCTTACTAAGTAAATTATTTTTATAACGAATGAGTTCGAGATTACGTCGTGCGTTAGTGACATCTGTGTCTCTTTGTGTTATTCTAATTATTTGTGAATATCCCTCACGCGGGCAAGCGTTTTAACTAATTTAAGATTTTTATTTTTTTTGGTTACTAGCTGACCGCCCGCGACTTCGTTCCCGTGGGAATTGTCCTGGTGGATTTTATTTTTTTCAATATATATAAACCTAGTCGTGAAAATAAGGAACGCAACAAAAAAGATTCTATTTTTAGTATTTGTTGTTAGAGCGGCAATAGAAATACATCATCTGTGAAAATGTCAATTGTCTAATTATCTCGGTTCATGAGGTACAGCGTAGTGACAGACGGACGGACGGAAGGACAGGGAGTCTTAGTAATAGGGTCCCAGTTTTTACCCTTTGGGGACGGAATCCTAAAAAAGTATCATCAAAATCGGTCAAGCCGGTCTCAAGTTATAGCGTGACCAGGAGAAATAGGGGTTAATTTTTATAGTATATAGATTTTTTTTACATGTTGTACAGAGGCCAGCGGGGTACTCCATTTTCATTGCGAGACCGGTCTTAACGCATCAGCATAGAGTACACGCGTGTGGTAACCTTATGTGCGGCTTCTGTACTTATAAATCAGTGGTTCCTGGAAGCACCTGAAGTGGTTCGTGAAGCCATCCCAAAAATGTTGTATGAAATGTGGCGAGTCGACTCAGTCACTGAAATCGACTGGATGCCGGAGCCCTCACTTCGGCTTAGGTTAGCACTGAACCAAGGATTCAGAAGAACTTTAGAACAACTTTTTAATTATTTTTACCTTCAACCAGTCGGTGGTCCATACATGATGAAATTAAACGAAATCTATATATAAAAATGAATCCCTATTTCCCTTGGTCATGGCATCACGCCTGAACGGCTGGACCGATTTCACTGATTCTTTTTTTGTTGTGTTTGTTATTGTCAGGAGAAGGATCTTATGAAAGAAAAAATTAAGAAAGTTGAAAAAAAAAGACACCAGGACAACGTCTGTCGGGTCAGCTAGTATTTGTATAAAATCAGCGAGTTTTAATTAGTAATTTAGTAAATATATCACAACATAAATGCAAATTGAAAAAGAACACGGAGGATGACATCGAAAGTGCAAGCAGGAAATAAAGAAAGAGATGGGCTAGATTCTAAATTTATACATAAGTTCACGCCTTTGTCCCATCGGGGTAGGCAGAGACCACAGATTGCCACTTGCTACGATTCAAAATTCCAAACACATCTCTTGATGTACAGAGGCCAGTGCATCAGGTTACTCCATTTTCATTGCAAAACCGCTCTTATCACAACAGAGTGCACCCGTGTGGTAACCTGAGTCGCGGCCGTCTGTACCATTTTATTAAAAGGTCAAGAACCAGTGTTATAAATAACAAAAACTAAAAAAATAAATAACAAATAACAAAAAAAAAAAAAAAAGGATTTACCTTCTTCTTGGTGGCGTTGAGGTAGTCCTTGTACATGTCGGACCGCAAGTAGCGCGAGTAGCTGTCCGACTTCATCAGGTGGTACACGTGCGCCTGGGGGGGTTATACTATTACACTACCGCCCGGGACTGCGTTCAGATCACATCAAACTGTAAACTGCTTTAAAAAACTTTGCCCAAGGGGCCGTCCACATATTACGTCACGCAAAATTTCGACTTTTTGAACTGTACTGTCACGTTTGATATGACGCCCCCCTCCCCCATACGCTGTGACGTAATATGTGGATGACCCCCAAGAAAAAAACAGTTTTCCCTTTTAACACCAATTTAGCTCAGATTTAGAGTTATAGCCTAACTCAGATACTTGTGTTCTAGATTGTAACAGCACCTAATGGGGATGTTGACAGTGTTTGATTTTATGAATTATTGTATGTGAAACAAAAAATAATGCTAGAAATATATTAATATCCGAAAACAGCATTAAAATTGGTTTATAAATGAACAAGTTATTGGCATTTATATTATCGTAAGGACCAGCTAATCTCGTTTTGTGGGGAGAGCTAGCTATCTCGTTTTTACCTACGCAAACAAATGGCGGTGACGTCACATCTCTTTTTCGTTGTTTGACAGTTTCCGCCTCTATTCAAATTTAATAGCTTGTAACTTTTTTATTTCTCAATACTTTTCAAAAATTATTTTGATTTTGGGTTTTGGATTCAGTTCCTTTTTAAAATAAACAATTAAAAAAAATTAGTCAACATCCCTAAAAAACAAATTTAGAGCCATAAATAATTCTGCCTGAAGAATCCATAAACCAATTCTTCGTGTAGGTGTAGTCAAGTGTGTAGCGAACTTGGCTAACCCTGTGCCGTCCGACCGACTAGCCGTTAACCACCAACACTCTATTTCGACTTGGAACAACTTTGTCCAAGAATGACCCTATAACAACTTTGCCTATGATCAACTATTATGCTTTTATTTATCTCCAAGAAAAAAACATAATAGAATAACTTTATTCCAGTAAAAATAACTTTATTCTAATATTAGCTTTCCGCTCGGGACTTCGTTCCCGTGGGAATTCGGGAAAATCATGTACCCTATGTCCATCACGGATAATGTAGGATTCTAAAATTTTTGAAATCGGTCCAGTAGCTTCGGAGCCTATTCAATGCAAACAAACAATCAAATATTTCCTCTTTATAATATGTATAGAAGATATAAATAAATATATCTATATATATATGTAAGGTTATTTAAAGTTCTGTAATAAAATAAATTTGTTTTTTAAATTTTAAATTAACTAACATTTGACCGGTGACTTCGTTCCCGTGGAAATTCGGGAAAATTATGTAGCCTATGTTACTCAGCGATAATGAACTTAGACCCAATTTCACCATACTCTGTTAGTTATTTAACAGACAATTAGCAGCTAACCCGAGATTTGACAATGTCATTTCATACTTTTTGTTTGACGTTTTGTCTGATTAACTTCTTAATCGTGGATTAACTAAATAACAGAGTATGGTGAAATTGGACCTTAACATTCTAATGGTGAAATAATTTTTCGAAACGGTCCAGTAGTTTCAGAGCCTATTCAATGCAAACAAACAAACAAACAAATCTTTCCTCTTCGTAATATAAGTGTAAATTATTTACCTGCGCTTGATCGAAGCAATATCTATCCGCTGTACCGGACTCCACTTTGATACGAGTTTGTTCTCTGTAACAAATATTAATAAATAATAATAAAATAAAATAATCTTTATTTCTCAAACAGCTTATACATTAATTCTTAGTCTAAGGAAAACTCACCATTAAGCAAATTAAAGTTTTACTGGTGTTGGGAGGTTCCAGTAAATGAAGTACATAACAAAATAGTGTAAATGTGATGGCTCGGAGAAATAGTTGAGATAGGTAAACAACTTAAATTAATAATAATAGAACTTAATTTAATGATGTGTGTGTAATGATGTGTTGTGTAGTGTTTGTGTGGATGTGCGTGCGTATTGCAATTATAATAATTAATAAATAAACGCTACACACTCAAAGGCCCACACTAAGGTTTTCCCTTGTGTCGTGGGTCCCTTGGAACATACACAAAGACAAACACCCATGACCCGAGAACAAACATCTGCTTTTTACACAAATGTTTGCCCCGACTGGGGATCGAACCCAGGACCCGCCGATCAAGAGGCAGCGTTACTACCACTCGACCAAACCGACCGTCATTATGAATATTATTTACAAACAATAAATACTTAAATGAAACAAATAATAAAAAATAAAAATTTAATTCGCGCCGTAAAAGTGTTCGATGCGAATGGGACTTAAAACCCAGGTGCTCTACACCAGGAGATATACAGGGTGTAAAGGACAGCTTAGCAAATACTTAAATGGTGTAATCTACCCATAACTATCATCAGCTATAAGTAATTATTTTTTCCCGGAAACGTCAAGTTAAGTAGTTTTCATTATTTCCCTACTTTGTCGGTACGCAACGTATCGCTACACCGCGCCCCGCGCGCTTCCCCCCGCGCCGCGCTGCTGTCGGAGTGCGATGTACATTGCTGGTTTTCGTGTTTTACGTTGTTATGATTGTTTTCTATTGCAAAATGGAGTGTATTTGATTAAATACTTAAAAATGTATGCAGAAAATATTAAAAAATATGAAAAAAATCGAAAATTTTCCGGAGAAAAATTCCACTGGAAAATCATTCAGAATGATTGTCTGAGTCCAGGTTTTCAGTTTTTGCTAAGCTGTCTTTTACACCCTGTATTCCTGGGGTCGTGGTTTCTAGTCCCGTTCGCGCCGACTTTTGACATTTTAGCCGCCGACTAAAATCCTTTTTACTAGAACATTAACTTTATTCATTGAAAGAGTTTACTGATAAAATATACTAAATATTAAATAATTAATTTGATGATTTGACATTGTCGTATTTACAATAGGGATGTAGACAGTATTTGATTTTATGAATTATTGTATGTGAAACAAAAAATAATGCTAGACATATATCAATACCCGAAAACAGCATTAAAATTGGTTTATAAATGAACAAGTTATTAGCATTTATATTATCGTAAGGACTAACTATCTCGTTTTGTGGGGAGAGCTAGCTATCTCGTTTTTACCTACGCAAACAAATGGCGGTGACGTCACACGTCTATCAGTGCATCTCTTTTTTGTTGTTTGACAGTTTCCCCCTCTATTAAAATTTAATAGCTTGTAACTTTTTTATTTCTCAATAATTTTCAAAAATTATTTCGGTTTTGGATTTTGGATTCAGGTCCTTTTTAAGATAAACAATTAAAAAAATGTAGTCAACATCCCTATTATTATGTTTTTGACATCCTGATTTTACGTACAATTTTGTACTAATATTATTATTTTTATTTGCTTGACATTGTTATTCTACTTATTAATTTTATTTTTATATTCATATTTTTTTATATTTGACGAAAACATTATTCTTTGACATTTTTGCCATCCATTGTAATTTATGAAATTTATAATGTTGAAATAAATGAACTAATCATTGGAAATGTCTTTTCGTTCGGTCTAGTATAGGCTCCGACTTCACGAAAAAGTGTTATCTCCTTATATCTCGGAGAATTTTGAAGATATGATATTAAAAAAAAAGCTCAAAATACGCGTATTCACGAGAGCTATATGGTGCAAAAAAAATATTCAAGAAAGTCAAAAACGAAAAAAGTTATGGCCGAAATAGTGAATTTTTTTTTCCGAGTTTTCGATTTTGGCGCTTGATATTTTGGAAACGAAAAAAACTATATTTTGGAATATCAAAAATTCGAGAAAAACTCATTTTTGAAAAAAGTCAAAAGTCAGAATGACATTTTTTCGAATTCTGTAGATTCATTTTCAATGTGCTCGATAGTCTTGTGAGGCACAAAATCTGTAAAAATTTTTTCATGTTTGCTTCCACCAGTGTTCGAAAATTAACTGACAATACGATATCAATTGGCGTTCTAATTAATTGTCTAACTTTCGCTTGTGACGTCATATACAGGGTGAAAAAATACCTCCTAGCTATATTCAAAATCCTGAACCAGTGTCACTTGCAGAACACTTTTTTTTTCGGTGGGATTTTTTTTCCTAAACGTAGACACCACTCGGGCGCACCCCCCTCGCGCTCCCCGCACCCCTCGCGTGCCTGCTGTAGGAGTAATGTGTACATTTAGGCAAAAAATTAACTATTCCCATCGAAAAAAATTTTTTTTTGTTCAGGATTTTGAATATAGCTAGGTTTTTTATCACCGTGTATAATAAAATCAAAATAATATTACCTGCTGACGGCATCGATGTTGACCGGTGAGATGGCGTCGCTCGCGAGGAATTCCTTCCAGATCTCTCTCGCCCGCGGCGACACGCGGCGCAGCGGGAGCGACTTGAACTCCTTCACCGCCAGGTAGAAACTGGAACACACACATACTGACATATAACGGGGTTTAGAGGATGGAAGATTTACATCTAGGATGGAATGTTGAAATCTAGGATTGGATATTGACATCTAGGATGAGTTCTGACGTCTAGGTTGGGGTTTTGACATCTAGGATGGGATATTGACGTCTAGGATGGGATATTGGCGTCTAGGATGAGATATTGACATCTAGGATTGGGTATTAACACCTAGGATGCGATATTGACTTCTAGGATGGGATATTGACATCTAGGATTGAGTATTAACACCTAGGATGGGATATTGACTTCTAGGATGGGATATTGACGTCTAGGATGGGATATTGGCGTCTAGGATGAAATATTGACGTCTAGGATTGGGTATTAACACTTAGGATGGGATATTGACTTCTAGGATGAGATATTGACGTCTAGGATGGATATTGGCGTCTAGGATGAGATATTTACATCTAGGATTGGGTATTAACACTTAGGATGGGATATTGACTTCTAGGATGGGGTATTGACGTCTAGGATGGATATTGGCGTCTATGATGGGATATTGATATCTAGGGTGGGATATTGGCATCTAGGCTGGGATATTGACATCTAGGACTAGATATTCACACTTAGGAAGGGATATTAACATCTAAAAAAAGTAATTAATTATTCGATAATTAAGTGGTTTTCATTTTTTTATATTACACTATAAGTAATCGTTTTTGGGGTCAATTCACATCAAATAGTACAAGAAATTTATAATGCATATGAATCGTTAGTGAAACGAGTTGTTCCCGTTTTTCGGAATCGTTCCTTTACTCCATCAAATATTCGTTTTAGGATCAAATATTGAAATCGTGGAATGTTAACGTCTAAGTTTGGCTAATGATATCTTTGATCACATATTGAATTCTAAGATCGGATAATAATATCTATGATATTAAGAAATCACATTTTGTAACGAACCTAAAATATACTTAAGCGTCATATTTGAAAATGCTGTGTTTTCCTTTTATTATCAATTTGTTTGAGTAAATTCTATATGTTATAAAATTACTTAACTTTTGGAGATCCTCAACCAAATTAAAAAAAAATGACATCTAAGATCAAATAATAATAGACTCGGTTAGTAACATCTAAGATCTGATATTAACATTTAGGATCGGATAACAGCATCTAGGATCAAATATTGACATCTAGGATTAAATATTGACATCTAGGATCAGATAATAACATCTAGGATCAGATAATAACATCTAGGATCAGATAATAACATCTAGGATCAGATATTGCCACCTAGGACCGTCTACATAATGGTATACTGACGAGAGGTTCTCCCCGCTGAACTCCTTGCTGAGGAAGCGCGCGAAGTGCTGCTGTCCGGCCGGGTCCTGAAGTAACTCGCGGAGACCGAACGACCAGCGGCGGACGCGGCGCAAGGGGAGCGGGTCTTTGCTGCGATTAAACAAAGAAAATTGTTTATTGACGTCATTATACAGGTTGAAAAAGAACTTCCTAGCTTTATTGAAAATCCTGAACCAGTATCACTTACTGAACACTTTTTTTTTAGTTTTTTTTTGTATCGGTGGGATTTTTTTTAACCTCACCACTCAGGCGCACCCCCCTCGCGCTACCCGCACCCCTCGCGTGTCTGGTGTAGGAGTAATGTCTACGTTTAGGGAAAAAATTAACTTTTCTCATTGAAAAAAAAAATATTTTTTCATAAAAGTGTTCTTCGAGTGATTCTGGTTCAGGATTTTTAATATAGCTAGGAGGTTCATTTTCACCCAGTAGAATATAATAGAAAAGAAAAAATATTTATTTTTAAAGGACATTCAGGATGCCACTAAAAATAAGTCAAGATTACATTGAATACATACAAACATACATTAATACATACAATACACATTCGTTCTTTCGACCCTACTGACTCTACGCCTATTCGCAAAGGTGCAGTCTTCCCCAGAGAAGAATAAGCAAGAAACTCCGAGGTTGTTCTTTTAATCGCATTACAAATTTATAGATAGGTAGACAAGGTAGAATTTATGGCAGCGGCCGTCTGGACTATTCAAACAACTATAATCAATTTCTCATTTAGGCCACTAAACTCACTCTCATTAAACCTACTAAAACCACTGGACTTATTTTTTTATTTGTAACACTAAACTCCATTTCTCATTTAGACTACTAAACTCAATTTATTATTTGGGTCACTAAACTCAATTTCTCATTTAGACTACTAAACTTAATTTATCATTTGGGTCACTAAACTCAATTTATCATTTGGGTCACTAAACTCAATTTATTATTTGGGTCACTACACTCAATTTATTATTTGGGTCACTAAACTCAATTTTTCATTTGGGTCACTAAACTCAATTAATTATTTGGGTCACTACACTCAATTTATTATCTGGGTCACTAAACTCAATTTATCATTTAGACTACTAAACATCTAAACACAATTTATCATTTAGACTGAACTCAATTTCTCATTTAGACTACTAAACTCAATTTATCATTTGGGTCACTAAACTCAATCTATCACTTGGGTCACTAAACTCAATTTATCATTTGGGTCACTAAACTCAATTTCTCATTTAGACTACTAAACCAAATTTATCATTTGGGTCACTAAACTCAATTTATCATTTGGGTCACTAAACTCAATTTATCATTTGGGTCATTAAACTCAATTTATCATTTGGGTCACTAAACTCAATTTATCATTTGGGTCACTAAACTCAATTTATCATTTGGGTCACTAAAATCAATTTATTATTTGGGTCACTAAACTCAATTTCTTATTTGGACTACTAAACTTACTCTCATTAGGCTACTAAACGCTACTTGAATCAATTTCTTATTTGGACTACTATACTCACTCGAATTTGGACCACTGGACTCCATTTTTCATGTGGCTCACTGAACTCAATTTCTTATTTGAACTAATTAACTCAATTTCACATTTAGGTCACTTGACTCAACTATTGATATCCTAACTGCCGTACTCACAGACGTCAATTAAAGTTAAGTACTGTTAAACTCTAATGTTGTCTCTTTCACTGTTGTTGATATAAACAAGGATAGCATGACATTTAATTACTTTTTAACTTTAATTGACGTCTCTGAGTACGGCAGTTATACACATACCTCTGTTTCTCCTGGTCCCACAGTTCCGTGGTGTCGCTGATCCAGGGGTTGGGCCACTCGGGGGGCGTTAGGAATGCATCGTACTCTGCGTACTGTTCGCAGTATGCTATGAACCTGATGACAAAAATAATTACATTTAATAAAGTAATCTTAATGTTACCGTTACTACTTAAAGTTTTCAATAAAGAGACATACATACATACATACATACTACAGATATATACATACTACGGCAATACTCTTACTGTTGCCACAGTTACTACTGTAGTCACTGTTTCTGTTGTCAATTTCATTGTTACTGTTTTATTTATCGCTAATATCACTATTACTGTTACTTTTGTCACAGTTACTGTTACAATCACTGTCATCATCGTTACTTTTCTCACAGTAACTGTCTTCACCGTTACTGTTGTCACTGTCTTCACTGTTACGTTTTTCACAGTCGCTGTCACTGTTACTTTTGTCACTGTTATCTGTACAGGGCTTTAGGTATCTCTCTTTCAACCTCTCGGGTGGTTAATCAGTCCATGAAACTGAACAACTTCCCCAAGGAACATAGGTCAAAATACGAAAAATAAATTTTGAATTCCCATACAAACTTTATCAGCATATAGCGCATTTTGTATGGGAGATCAAAATTTATTTTTCGTATTTTGACCTATGTTCCTTGGGGAAGTTGTTCAGTTTCATGGAATGATTAGCCACCCGAGAGGTTGAAAGAGATTTATCTAAAGCCTTGTATATTTAGCTGTTAATTAACGACTGAAAACAAAACTATTTTTCGTACAAACTCTATAGAAAAGTAACGAATTCCATAGGAAAAGATTTAAATCACTTAGTAAGAGGCTGTGTAATAAATAATCAGAACGTCGTCTGAGCCCATTTTACAAGATTTTATTTTTTAATATTTTGTTTTAAACCCGAACGCGGGATCCCGCATGAGTAATCCCACATTTCTGATCCCGCAAAAAAGGCGTTTGCGGGATTGGATTCCCTAGTCTTCACCGTTACTTTTGTCACTGTTACTTTTTTCACAATCGCTATCACTGTTAGTTTTGTCGCTGTTATCTCTTTACAGGGTGTAGCAGAAAGGTGTAGTCATATTTCAGGATGGTGACCAGCCAATAAAACTGAACAACTTTTCCCAAAGAACCTAATTAAATTTTTTTAAAAATATTTCGGCCTTTCTTACTAAACCTATCAGCTGATAGCACAAGTTGTATGGAGAGGCGAATTTTTTTTTGAGATTTTAAAAAGGTTATTTCGGGAAAGTTGTTCAGTTTTATTCAGTTTTGATGGCCGGTTTGGTCGAGTGGTAGGTGACGCTGCCTCTTGATCGGCGGCTCCTGGGTTCGATCCCCAGTCGGGGCAAACATTTGTGTAAAAAGCAGATGTTTGTTCTCGGGTCATGGGTGTTTGTGTTTGTCTTTATGTGTGTTCCGAGGGACCCACCACACAAGGGAAAACCTTAGTGTGGGCCTTTGAGTGTGTAGCGTTTAATTTTTTATTTTTATTTTTTTTTATTGGCTGGTCACCATCCTGAAATATGACTACACCTTTCTGTTACACCCTGCACATACGTACATCTCCGCGACCTTGCTGACGCGCACGTTCCTGTGCTCGAGCCGCGCGCGCAGCATGCCGAGCTGCCGCCGGGTGCACTCGATGGCAGCTGCGGTACTGTCGGAGCTGGTACTGTTGGGGGTGTGACTGTTGGGGGTGGGGGTGATTGTTACCCCGGGTTGGGATGTTTCACCTGTAGATAGATAAAAGGGGTTGTTAATTGGAGTGATGCTTTCTGATGTTAAGGATTGACCATAGTCAAAGATGAGGTCGACGATGGAGCGAGTTATCCCAGAAAATGTGCCGCCTTTATCGGGTGCTGTAGTCGCCTTAAAATGACTTAATTTTGTTGTAATTGCCACTAAGTCGTTAAATAATTAAAATATCGATTAGGAAATTTTCGAAATAATATAATTAATGTGTTTCTGCGGCAGTGATTGTCTATTGCAACGAGTTTTGTACTAAAAATAAAATAAAATCACTCATACTGGGATCCCGGTATTAGACCTTTCAATATCGGTATTGATTCAATACCAGCATTGAAAATGTCTAAAAAAAGTCCGGGATCCCGGTATTAGCCAATACCGGGATCCCAGTATTAGAAGCCCTAGACGGAACACAGCAAGCTATTTGGCGTCGGACTTCGGTAGGGTGGTTTTACAGAGCCTACCACACCGCATGAGACCATAGAACGACACCTCAGATTCAGAAAAAAATTAAGTGTCGTTGCCTGGGATGGATTACTAGGAGGCAGGTCTCATTTATGTTTCCTCAGTCGCCTCTTACGACACCCACGGAAAGAGATGAGGTGGTGTTATTCTCAACCGATCACCACACGAAAACTGTCTAATAGTTGAAATAACGTGTTTATATATATTATGTAGTTTTTTACAGAAAAAAAATTGAATACCAGTTATCTAGGCTTCCGATCCATTACAGACTAATCCCAAAGTCTGAATAAGGGGCCGTTCAAGTATTACGTAAGCAGATTTATTACAATAGGGATTTTGACAGTGTTTGATTTTATGAATTATTGTATGTGAAACAAAAAATAATTTTTGAAATATATTAATATCCGAAAACAGCATTAAAATTGGTTTATAAATGAACAAATTATTGGCATTTATACAATCGTAAGGACTAGCTATCTCGTTTTGTGGGGAGAGCTAGCTATCTCGTTTTTACCTAAGCAAACAAATGGCGGTGACGTCACATGCCTGTTAGTGCATCTCTTTTTCGTTGTTTGACAGTTTCCCCCTCTATTGAAATTTAATAGCTTGTAACTTTTTTATTTCTCAATAGTTTTCAAAAATTATTTCCGTTTTGGGTTTTTGGGATTCAGTTCCTTTTTAAGATAAACAATAAAATAAAATTAGTCAACATCCCTTTTCCCTTGTCAGCAAAAGTAAGCAAAGCTCGAAGAAGAGCATGAAGAGACATCCGTCGCCTGAAGACGGAGCGACAGACGAAAAAAACCTTTGCCTTCTAGCTATTAAGGTTCATTTTACGTTGCTTTGATCACCACGACGCTTGCGTATAAACAGCGCTGTAAAAGTGTGACTTACCATTTTCTTTGATGGCGTTCTCTGAATTCTGTTTCTGTATTTCCTCTTCACTCTCCTGGGGGTTGGTGATGGTTACTATCGGGTTGTTCTGGAACCAAAATCATTTCATATACCACAGACCTACATCGAGATAAACAAAAAGAGCTGAAACTGTATGTAAACCTAGCGTGTCGATTTTTTCGTACTTAAGATGACGTCACGAGCGAGATTTAGTCATGGGAAATTAAGACCGCGCGGAAACGATTCAAAGACGCTGAATTAAGAAAAACAAATCCGGTTAAAATCGATTATCATTTACGGCACAGGTCTCAAGCGGACTGACTTAAGTCGGACAAAACTGTGACCGTAGATAACACTTTTTACACGCAAGGTAGGTAGACTTTTACCGTCTATCTCGATATCTTCATTCTTCATCAGCCCATATACGTCCCCACTGCTGGGCAGTGGCGTGCATTCCATACAAGCAGAAAAGCAGTGCCTACCCTAGGGTGTTCAAGGCAAAAAAATACAAAAATCAAATATTATAATGTACACCAACGATCACAGATCTTTATGAAACGAATACACGTTTTCCGAAATAACGCCATCTACATTTCTTTACCGACCTTTAACTTTTCAAAACAGCGCCATTGAAACTTCTAATACTGAACTAGTAAGAGCCCTCGTAGGAGCGCCGATAAATTATTCGTTAAAAGCACTGGTTTGAAATGCCTTTTTTGTTGTTGTTTTGTGTTGCAATGGGGGCTTCTGATTGGCTGTTTCGTCTCCCCCGCCAAAAAATAACGAACTGATTGTATGAAGAAAAAAGCTCTGCCTATAAAGCGATTCTACCAAATTGAGAAGTGTCAATATTAGGTAAGTTTGAAAGGGCTGTTATAGATTTTATTAGATGCATTCAGCCATATTGGTTTGTTTTTGTTTTTCAACTAAGTACGTAGGTACGAAAACTTCTGAAAATTATTGTTTTATCAGTTTATAGTAATTGTTAGATATTTGTTTAGAACAAAATGAGTACAATAAGTTGTAAAAAGTGTGGTAATGATGTTTGTTTGATTGTTTGCCGAAACTGCGTAATTTTTCAAGTTTACCTTTTCAAGAAAAAGGGTCGCTGGGTCATATTAGAAAAGTAAAAATTATTTATCGCAAAAGGCCGGATGCGTGGATTTGATGCAAAAAAAAAGGTACCGCAGTAATACATTTTAATACTAAAATATACAATATTCATAATTGGTTCACGGGTTGTGTGCATACTTACCGCTTAAGTATTTTGTTTTCCATGCATTATGTTTTCAAACTGTTATAAAAACGTATGGAACGGCGCAGGGTTATTTTGATTTGAATAACCTTAATACAGCGATTAAAAAGCATGAGCTTTCTGAAAAACATTTCAAAGCTACGTTGAAAGTTTTCTCGTTTGGCAAAAGTCGCATAGAAACGAGTTTCAGCAGTCATTTAAAACTAGACAAGTTCACTGCCTACCCTGCCTAAATTGTCTATGCACGCCACTGCTGCTGGGGCACGGGCCTCCCTCAATAACATGAGGTAAATGCCATACTCACCACGCTCGGCAGACGGTGGGCGAGGGTTTTGATATAATTGCAGAGTTTTCCTTCTCTGTGTGCAGATGAACTTGCTTGCATATTTACCTTAGTCGCCTTGTACGACACCTCGGTAAGAAAGAGGGTGGTCCTATTCTACTCTGCCGGGGACTCACACGGCTGATCTCGATATAGGTCTGTGTCATATACACTCAAATCAGTCTGTGACGCCATATATTTTTCCAAATATTTATTTCTCACGATTCATTAGTTAGCTCGGATATTCACAAAGTATGCTCCGCGAAACCTAGCAAGGCTTCTGGGGGCTCCAAAACTAAACTAAAAGAGTAGTAGAAATTCGTTATGCGTGCATAGAAGAAACAACGTTATTTTTCTATCTATCAAAATGGAAAACAAACTCCGAGGGTTGCTTTTGTGAACTCAATCATACAAAGGATGATGGGCATTTTGGTATCGGTATTAGTATAGAACTTGGTACCGGCACCAATTGAAATAAATGATACATCGTTAAAAAGGTAATTTTCTGTAGAATAAGAATAACCGAAGCGCTAGTCCCGATTCATTGTCCAATTGGAGTATTTTTTTTTCTTAAACATTTGCCAATTACAGTCTTATAATTTGTTATCTTTACATACATACATGAATTTCAGTGGGTACATTTTTAATGAAATATTGTGAAATTAAATGAAAACAGCAAACTAATCAAAACCAGAAGTAATCCAGTAGGTATACAATATGAAAGCCAAACAATTGTCTTCGCACCAGTGTAGCGTATTGTTGTGTTGTGCTAGCGAGTAAATGTGTGGCTGTGTGTGTGCGCGTGTTTGTGTAAGTGTTGTGTTGACTGTCGTGAGGAGTGGTTAGCTTATAACTTAACGTTTGATAATGGTTGGGTTACATGGCTCATGACCAGTGCAACTTTATAGGGTTAGGCAGAGCGTCAACAAATTCAAAACCAATAATAAAACATAATATTAATTTGAAATTGAAATATTGATTAAATGAAATCATAACATTATAAAAGTGGAAATATTGATTAACGCCTTATTTTTTGGTTTTACTTACGATAACGCCGAAAGTGCGCATGATTTGTTTTAGAAAACGGGGCTTTGACATTTAATCCTGCCTTGAAAGTTATTTATTTTTATCTGCAACATTTTTCTTCATTTTGGCATCGTATTTTTATTTATCATTTTAATAATAAATGATCATCATTAATTATTAATTTTGTTACACATTAAATGAAAAAACCTACTTTCAACTTGTTTTATTTACTGAGAAAATAAACAACCAATAATAATAATAATGATGATCATTTATAATCAATACAGGGTGTAACAGAAAGGTGTAGTCATATTTCAATAAACTGAACAACTTTCCCCAAAGAACCTAATTGAAATTTCAAAAAAAAATCGGCCTTTCATACCAAACCTATCAGCTGATCGCACAAGTTGTATGGAGAGGCGAATTTTTTTTTTGAGATTTTAAATAGGTTCCTTGGGAAAAGTTGTTCAGTTTTATTGGCTGGTCACCATTTTTTTTACACTACACCTTTTTGTTACACCCTGTATAATAAATAAAAATACTATGCCAAAATGAAGAATAACGTCGCGGAAAAAAAAAAACTTTCAATGCAGGATTACTCCAATTGGACAATGAATCAGTACTAGCACTTCGGTTATTCTTATTCTACAGAAAATTTACTTATTAACGATGTCTCATTTATTTCAATTGGTGCCGGTACCAAGTTCTATACTAATGTGCCCATCATCCTTTCCTTTTTTTTTTTAATTTTAATTGACTTAATATCTGAATAACTCTGGAGCTGATCATTATTCCCGCGTTTTCTTGTCTAATAGATGATCAGAAATTCTATAATAGCCATTTTTAAACTGGGTGAAAAAGAACCTCCTAGCTATATTCAAAATCCTGAACCAGTATCACTCAAACACATTTACGAAAAAAATATATATTTACCCGACTGCCAAAGAAGGAGGGTAATGTTTTTCGAGTGTATGTAAGTATGTATGTATGTCTTTTCCTTTGTGACCTCCTGTAGCCTAAACGGCTTGATGGATTTTGATGTATGAGGTATCGTTAGATTTGTCTTGATTACGGGAGTGTCATAGGATACATTTTATCCTAAAAGTCCCACGGGATAAAGACATAATAATATTTTTTAGTGTGCAGTCGGGTATTTTGTTTTTTTAATAATTAATAGTTATTTTAAATATTTTTTCAATGGGAATAGTTAATTTTTTCCCTAAACGTAGACATTACTCCTACAGCAGGCACGCGAGGGGTGCGGGTAGCGCGAGGGGGGTGCGCTTTTAGTTTAGGAAACGTTTAGGAAAAAAATTCCCCCCCCCCCCCAAAAAATAATAATAAAGTGTTCAGTAAGTGATACTGGTTCAGGATTTTCAATAAAGCTAGGAGGTTCTTTTTCAACCTGTATACTTAGTTAAAAATTTTCCAAAGCTAAGTTTTTAATACACATTGGAATCTTATTAATCTGATTATATAAGATTATTATAATATAATAATCCCACTATCTAGTCAATCCCATTTGTGGTTGGTCCTAGTATTTACATAGTGCACATCACAATTTTTCTTGAACAAATATTCATTTTTCTTTACATATAAAATATATGCTGGGACGCAAAACTCAAAGTATCCATTTCCCTAAATCTACACACACCGGCAAATTTAGCGGAAAAACTTATGTTTTTCATACAATTAAGTCAACTTTAGAGTTTATAAATTGAGATTTTTATTTGATGCTGTTGTTAAAATTTTACGCTTAGTTTAGGACAAAATGTTTGTCTGTTAAAATCAAATATAAAACATACAAGAAGTTTTCAAGAATGTGCCGCATGGCCTAAAGATAACAATACAATTTCGTATGAAAAGTTTAAAGAGTTTTTTTTCTATTGACTACATGAGAGATTTTAGGCTTTTTGTCAAGTTGTAGTAAAAAAAAACAGAGAAGACCATTTTAAAAATTATTTGCATAAAAAACAGTGCAGTTATGCACGATGCAAGTCGATTGTATGAAAAACAGAAGTTGTTCTGCTAAATGTGCCGGTGTGTGTATTTCTAAGAGACATTCCAGGTATCATTTGACAAATCGTGAGAACAGCTCATCTCTGCAGATCAAATATCTTATGATCTTCTTATGTTATGACCCCCCCCCCATACATAGCAGTACATACCTTAGCGTTCTGTTGTACGACGATGTCTTGGCACTGGCGACGCTTTGCCTTGAGGGCGTTGATGCGAGACAACTTGCGAGGGTCCAGCTCCGTCGTGTTCACACACCCAGGCTGAAAATCGCATTAGTTCTGGTTTAGCAGGAAGTTTGTAATTATTTTTAAATGCATTTATAATTTGGGATGAGTTCGTAATGCAATCAGCAGAATATTTTACGATATGTTACGCAAGTTAGAACTTTGTTAAAAAAAAATTTCTATACAACATACAGGTGTAAGGGACAATTTAGCAAAAACTGAAACTCTTAATTTAGACCATCAGCATAATTTTGAATTTTGCTCAGGATTTTTTTTTCATTTGTTTTTTTTTTTTAATCTTTTCTGCTTTCAAAATAAATTATTTACTATAATAGACTCTATCTATACATATAAAAATGGAACCCGATTTTCGTTGTCACGGCATCACGCGTGAACGGCTGGACCGATTTGGATGATTCTTTTTTTGTTGTGTTCCTTATTGTCAGGAGAAGGTTCTTATGAAAGAAAAAACTAAAAAAGTGCCACGGGAACGAAGTCCCGGGCGGAAAGCTAGTTTTCCAATAAAAAACAATGACAACAGCTTAATATACTCGTACTAAAACAAGCAATGTACATCGCACTCCGATAGCAGCGCTGCGCGGGGGGATCGCGAGCGGCGCGGTGTAGCGATACGTTGCGTAGCGACAAAGTAGGTAAATAACGAAAACTACTTAAGGCGACTACAAAAAGTACTACGGTAATATACAGAAAATAAACTAAATAAGTAGTTTACTGAAAACATGATTCAGCACTTTTGGTTCGATAGAAAAAGCTCACAAAGTCACCTCTAAATACCCAATATTGTGTATCTTTTAAGCTGTAAAAACGATAGTAAAATGCACACAGGAACTTGAATTTGATATCAAAATGTTCGTGATTGAACACTCTCGATAAGTAGTTAACGCATTATTCGATTTAAGCTGTTACCTTTCCATAAATCTCGTTTTTCTATCTTTCGAACATGTTTTTACGCACGCGCGCTTTCATAGTCCGTAAACTTCGTGTATCGACACTGTTCGCACTGCCGGCCCAGGCCTGTTGAGGGACGGAGATGGCACTATTCCTATGTGTGCCGCCTTTTGCTCAAGAACGATCGGGTGCTGTAGTCACCTTAACGTGACGTTTCCGGGAAAAAATAATTACTTGCAGACGATCATAGTTATGGGTAGATTGAAACATTCAAGTTTTCGCTAAGCTATCCCGTACACTTTGTATATGACATCTTTGTAAAGTTTAAAAAGTATACCTTGCACTCTTAAAAAAATACTGTAATACTTTTTTAGTTTAAGTGTTTGTTTGTAAGTGGCCATCCATAAATTACGTCACACGAATTTCATGATTTGTTACAGCTGGTCACATTTGTAAGACTCCCCCCTCGTCACGCTTTATTGACTAATGATCACTGAATTAGCTATACATGTGTTATCTTTGGCAAGGGTCGGGCTTTAAATTAAACTAATGAATTGGTAGACGAACGTCACATATTTGAATTTTTTGTAATTTTCTAATAAAAGACTTAATACGAGTTGTTATTTTTTTTGGGAACTCAAAACTCATTGTCTCAACCAAAGTAAAAACGTAAAAAGAGTGCTTTGGACTGAGGAGGTTAAGTTTGTCGTTAATAGTTTATGTTCATAACACATTTTGAAATGTGACGTCACGAAACTTATGACCCCTCCCATCCCCTTGTCACACAATGTCACACTTTGTCGACCCCCTCCCTTCCCCTTAACGTGTGACGTAATTTATGGATGGTCCCTAACTTGTTTGTTGTGTCAAAAAAAAAACACAAGTTACCATAGGTCGATGTACGTCCCAGAAAGCCCGTTCTTGACTGTCTAGTACTTTTCGTTCCAATTTGTCACGTTTCTTATCCACCTGAAAATAATAATAAATCGTTAACATTAACATGATAATTTTATTCTAATTTCTACACTAATATTATAAAGAGGAAAGATTTGTTTGTTTGTTTGCAATGAATAGGTTCCGAAACTACTGGACCGATTTGAAAAATTCTTTCACCATTAGAATGCTACACTATCCCTGATGATCATAGGGTACATAATTTTCCCGAAGTCCCGAGCGGAAAGCTAGTATTCTATATTCCCTAGATTTTCAAAATAAAAGGTTTTTGACCCCAAAAATCCTTAAAATATGTTTTTTTTAACAAATTGGGAAACATACAGCATTAAATAAATCTACTGGACATAAAATAGCTTAATTAACACAGAAGCCGATAAAGTTTCCACTAAAATCTATACATTACCGTCTAAGTTACACGTTAAGTTCTATATAACAAACTGCCGTACTCAGAGACGTCAATTAAAGTTAACAAGTAATTAAATGTCATGCTATCCTCGTTTATATCATCAAGAGTGAAACAGACAACATCAGAGTTTAACAGTAGGTACTTAACTTTAATTGACGTCCTGAGTACGACAGTAAGATTATTATAATTACGAAACCAGACTCAGTCATAGTATAAAGTTTTAATACTCAATACTCAATCATTTCAAAATAGTATACTTATTTTTGATATTTTTTTGATAATACATATTATAAATGCGAAAGTAACTCTGTCTGTCTGTCTGTCAGTCCGTCTTTTACGACTAAACTACTGAACCAATTTTGATGAAATTTGGTACAGAGATAGATTAGACCCTGGGAAAGGACATAGGCTACATTTTATCCCACAGTTGGGCACGATATAAGCTGTAGTCCACGCGGGCGGAGCCGCGGGTAGAAAGCTAGTTTTTGATAAAACATACATATACAATCTTATAACTCGTTGCACATATCGATGTGTTTTGAAACAATGAAACGGTTTTTTGCATAGTTAGTTTAACATAATGGTGGAGCAAAAACATCTTTGGTAAGAGCACTCAATATTGGACTTTAATAGGTCTTTACCTATGAAATTGCCGATTTTTTCTCAATTTATTTATTTATTTATAGGAACACCAACAGTACATATATTCAATCATAAGCAATACCCACAATCTAGGTTACACATCTGATATATGCACAATTACAGGTGTTCACAACATTTGCAAACCTTATACTTAAATTATTAAGATATTACATGCAAAGACAAAAAACTAAACCTAAAAATATAAGCTTTATTTTATTCATAATTTATTTGATTGAACAGCTATTACTAAAATTGTTTTTTATTTAAAACCTTGGCCATATAACGGAGATATTGAGTAAAATTAATACATATTTACTTTAGATTTATTTGCTGAAAAAGAAGCTCAAATATAGCTTGTTTCATCCGTTGCCCGTTTCATTGCTTATTTTTACTGTACCGTTGTTACAGTTACAACTTTCATTAAAGTAAGTGTGATGAAAATTAACATAATGTTGTCCAAACCTTCCCACAAAATTTTGCTAAATTTGGATTTCGCATTCCCGAGAAAAATCTAAAGACGTTAGTATGGAAAATTCAGTTTTCCAAAAATATTGTATGAAAAACAGCAATTTCATAGGTAAAGACCTATTATTTTACTTATTATGAGACTTTGAAGAGTTAATTCTTGACATATGAGGTCGACGATGGAGCGAGTTAACCCAGTAAATGCCTATCAAGACAATGGTTCTCCCATGTACCGACTGAACATATTGAATATGTTAAAAACACCCTATTCAGATAAATATTGATAAATACAAATAAAAATTTTACATAGTTTAAAAATTAACCCGCTTTTTGCTAATTTTTAAACTATGTAATATTAATCTAAGTTGCATCCATACTGGTTATTGTTTTGTTGTATTTTTTCTTTTTATTGTTTTGTTGTATCTAAATATAATAAAAGGAGAAACTGACTTACTGACTGACTGACATATCAACGCACAGCCTAAACGGCTAAACGTAGGCACTTGAAATTTGGAAGGAACGTAGCTTAGGTACCGTAGAGGTGCACTAAGAAAGGAATTCCCGAAATTCCCACGGGAACGGGAATTAGCGGGAAAATCCTTTTGTATGAAAAATCTAAACCGCTTAAGTTAGACGCTTGAAATTTGGCATGCATGTACCTTAGTAAACTTAAAGCTTAGTTGCAACAGGATATTGCAAAATTCCCACGGGAACGGGAGTTAGCGGGAAAAAACTTTTGTATGTAAAAATCTAAATTAACACGCAAACGAAGTTGCGGGCATCAGCTAGTCATTTCTATTTTGCATCAACGACCTCACGGCGAATGCATGGTATTCGCTCAAACTTATTTAGTTTATGAGATACCGCTGTGATATATATTCTGTAATGATTTCTGTTTATTTCTTAAATAAAAATAATAATAACTTTTAAATAATGTATTAGTGTCACCTTGCTCTGTGCCTCTGCCTGCATGAATATGAACTCCCACTTGCGTGAGAACATCTTCTGAAGTCTGGCGAGTGACTCCGCCTCGTAGTCCGCCAGCTCCAGACGAGCCTTGTTCTGCATTGTACGCTTGCATAGGTATACCGCTGGAGGAGATAAAACAGGCTTCATAAACACACCATTTTTTTTACCAAGCCCATATACGTCCTCACCGAGGGGCGCGGACCTCCCTTCGAAGCAAGAAGGGGATTTAGGCCATAGTCCACCACGCTGGCTCAATGCGAGTTGGTGGACCGCTCGTCTTTCGAAAATGAATTTTCTTGGACGGGCGGGTTTCATCACGATGTTTTCCTTCTAAATTTCACAAGTGATGTTTAGAAATCGGTACATAAATCCGAAAAGACGAACTTAGTGGTACAAGCCCGCACCAGGGTTTGAACCCGCAACCTTCCGATTACACGTCTGGCTCATTACCAACTGGGCCATCACCGCTTAATTAATAAACACACCATATATAGAAAATACAAAAGTGAAATGATCACAACTCTGGGCGCTATTTATTTATACACAAGTGTTGGAACATAAACCGAAACACATTAATAATAACGCCATACACTCAAAGGCCCAAATCGGTTTTCCCTTGTATCGCAGGTTCCTCGGAACACACATAAGGACAGACACAAAAATCCGTGACCCAAGAAGAAACATAGCTGCTTTTTACACAAATATAATGCCCCGACTGGGACTCGAACCCGGGACCCGTCGATCAAGCAGCGCCACTACCATTTGACCAAACTGGCTGTCATCCTTACTAATATTATAAATGCGAAAGTAACTCTGTCTGTCTGTCCGTCTTTCACGCCTAAACTATTGAACCGATTTGGATGAAATTTGGTACAGAGATAGATTAGAGCCTGGGAAAGGACATAGGCTACATTTTATCCCACAGTTGGGCAGGACCTGTAGTCCACGCGGGCGGAAAGCTAGTGCGATTATAATTAACGGATCTCATCCGTCTGTCTACTTTTCTTGTGATCCCTGTTTTGCTAAGTTTTTTTTTTCTTCACACTCAAAGGCCCACATTAAGGTTTTCCCTTGAGTCGTGGGTCCCTTGGAACACACACACAAAGACAGACACAAACACCCATGACCCGAGAAGAAACATCTGCTTTTTACACAAATATTTGCCCCGACTGGGAATGGAACCCAGGACCCGCCGATCGAGAGGCAGCGTCACTACCACTCGACTAAACCGGCCGTTTTTGCTTTTCTAATCACTTTTG
Organism: Aproaerema taeniolella; assembly: GCA_949987775.1. Lineage (NCBI taxonomy): Eukaryota > Metazoa > Arthropoda > Insecta > Lepidoptera > Gelechiidae > Aproaerema > Aproaerema taeniolella. Next base: position 1,133,278 of record OX465244.1, read on the forward strand.
ATATACCTAATCCCCTAGTATTCCGCCCTAAACCCTTCAACAAGCAACTTGGCGCGGCGACTCTTAAATATGAATTATAATACACACACCGGCACATTTAGCGGAACAACTTCTATTTTTCATACAATCGACTTAGATTGGGAGTTCTAAAAATATACGTTTTACGTGCATAACTACACTTTTCTTTAAGAAAATAAATTTTGTAAATGGTCGTCTCTTTATTAAAAAAAAACTGACGAAAAGCCTGGAATCTCTCATGTAGTCAGTAGAAAAATCTTTAAACTTTTCTTACGAAGTTGTATGATAAGGTTTTTGCAATGTTATCTTTTGGCCTTGCGGCACATTGTTGAAAATTTCTTGTATGTTTTATATTTGGTTTTAACAGACAAACATGTTGGCCTAAGCTAAGCGTAAAATTTTAATAACAGCATCAAATAAAAATCTCCATTTATAAACTCTAATGTTGACTTAATTGTATGAAAAACATAAGTTGTTCCGCTCACTGTGCCGGTGTGTGTAGTTACGAAGCATGTAACGAGGCGGCATGCGCCTCGTCTTCATTCTCCTTCTCCATTATCTTTTCGCGACATTTTTACTCATCAGTTTTGGCATTCCTAATCCAAATTCGAAATTGAACACTTCTAGCTGTCATTCACTGAGATGACAGACCCAACTGAGTTTCCGTCGCAGGCGCACGCCCGCTCATAATATACTGTTTTATATATTTTGTAATAAACTAACGTCAAAAGTTTAAGTGTTTTGTGTAATAAATATAATCCAGCTTAATTATAGCGTGTTTCGAAGGGAAGCCCGTGCCTCCCCCACAAATTCTCAGTAAATTATTTATACATAAATACAATTATTGCTACTGCTAACACTTACACGCATTTTCACACGCACTTACACTATCTCACTTGAATACACACTGGTACACATTTCTGATAAGTTACTTCATTATATATATATTTTTTACACCAGGTACGCGCGAAAAAAAAAATCTCTAGGCACAGCTGAAAATCAGTTTGTTGTCTCTCATAGACAGCAAGTATGCTGAGTTCTGTGTCCTATTTGCTTCTACATCACATATTTCGCTAACCTTTTTTTTAATTGTATAAGAACATTGTACAATGTCACAAATTGTTAAGAAGCAATAAAGTTTTTCTATCTATCTATTATCTTCTTATTAGTTCATCGTGCTCCGACTCATCCTGCTCCCGCAGCCAGCCGGCGCAAAGAAAGGAGAGCAAAGGCGAGAAAAAAAATCCAAAAGAAATTATAGGGTTTCATATGAGTTTCGTATTAAGGCGACTACAGCACCTAAATTACGATTTTATGATGCGTAGATAAGCATGACGCACTGCATTAAATACAAGAAAAAAATACTACGGTAATATTCAGGACATAAACTAGATAAGTAGTTTGCTGAAAACATGATTCAGCACTTTTGGTTCGATGGAAAAAGCTCACAAAGTCACCTCTAAATACCCAATATTGTGTATCTTTTAAGCTGTAAAAACGATAGTAAAATGCACACAGGAACTTGAATTTGCTATCAAAATGTTCGTGATTGAACACCCTCTATAAGTAGTTAACGCATTTTTCGGTTTAAGCTGTTACCTTTCCATAAATCTCATTTTTCTAACTTTCGAACATGTTTTTACGCACGCACGCTTTCATAGTCCGTAAACTTCGTGTATCGACGCTGTTCGCACTGCCGGCCCAGGCCTGTTGAGAGACGGAGATGGCACTATTCCTATGTGTGCTGCCTTTATCGGGTGCTGTAGTCACCTTAAATATAGATTCGTAGGGGAAAGTTGTTCAGTTTCATAGGATGAATCATCCACTTAATACTCACCATAGTCCGTATTCTCGGGTTCCCATTGGTTGGACGGCCAAAAGTACGGCGTTTGAAATCTGAAACAAATATAGAATTTTATTTTTATTTTTTTTGACTGGTCTGTCAGATCAGTAATGCCCTTGCCTATTGATCTGAAGGTTGCGGGTTTGACTTCCACCATTAAGTATTTGCTAAGCTGTTTCTTACACGTCATATGTACAAAATTGAATGTTTGTAACAAGCAATAAAGATTATGAATATAAAATTAATACCAGGCTATTTATAAGGTACTATGTTTCCGCCCGGGACTTCGTTCCCGTGGGAATTCGGGAAAATTATGTAGCTTATGTTACTTAGGAATAATGAAGCTATCTAGTGGTGAAAGAATTGTTGAAATCGGTCCAGTAGTTTTTGAGTTTATTCGTTACAAACATACAAATCTTTCCTCTTTATAAAAAACTAGCATCCCGCTCGGGACTTCGTTCCCGTGAGAATTCGGAAAAATTATGTGGCCTATGTTACTTAGGGATAATGTAGCATCCTAATGGTGAAAGAATTTTTTAAATCGGCCCAGTACTTTTTGAGCCTATTCATTACAAACATACAAAAATAGGTACAAATCTTTCCTCTTTATAATATTAGTGTAGAAAACCTATGAAATTGTTGTTTTCCATACAAAATTTTTGGTAAACTGATTTTTTCATACAAAAATATTCTAATATTTTTCGGGAATTTAAAATCCACATGAAAAAATTTTGTGGAAAGGTTGGAGAACACATTCAGCTAATTACGCCAGGCTCAGTTTATTGGAAGTTCCAAATAGTTCTAATTGAAGCGCTTATAGCCCAGTGACACTCCCTGATCTCAACCGATCAATGATGTTAAGCAACCTAGATAGAGGTGACCACAGTAGTAATTTGTCACGAGCGTTTCTGTGCTCCGGAGGGCACGTTAAGCTGTGGCTGTTGTCGATTGACTTCAGTCATTAAAACCAAGTTAGAGGCTATTGTGCAGTTTGAAAACTGACACCAGGGTTAGCCGAGTTCGTCACACACTTGACTATACCTACACGATAAGAGGATCGTCTCAGTGTTTTTTCCCATACAAACGGCGTCAATGGATTCCATCCCCTAAACGTCAACGGACCCCTGTGAAATTTTAGTATGGTATCAAAAATACCAGAAACTAGGTCCGTACGTTTTGATTTTTGTGATATTTTTAGTAGACGAAAAGATATTTCAGACTAAAAGTCAGCTTTTTTCGCCAAAAAAATTCTCAACATTTAAGAGGTGACTGTTGAAAAACTCGGAACAATTTTGGAAAAAACAAAACGTACGAACCTCGTTTATACGCTTACGAATCGATAGAGACCAAAAACGTACGATTTCATTAAGTTTTTAGGGTAGGAATTCATTGACGCCTAGACTCATAATTTTGGAAATAAAACTCGGCATTTCGCCGGAAAACTGCAATTGTCCCTTTCGCACAAGTCTGAGGCGGGTGGTCGACATCGAGACACCATGAAAAACAACTGAGACGCTAGTCAAAACTGAGACGCTCCTCATAAGAAGAAGAACTAAAATAGACATTGAAGCGGATATTCAGTCAAATGAGCTATATTTGAGCCTGATCATCAGTTGAAAACCCAAAGCAAAAATGTACAAATTGTACTAAAATTCCCGATAGTATAAACAAGTATTAAAATCAGAAATAATTTTGCAAATAGCCGCTGAGTCAAAGAAGGCGTGAAGAAAATTATAACTGAAAAATAACACCAATTTCATAGGTGATTCTTTTGAAAAAATAATTTCTTTTGTAAAGGAGAATGGGCAAAAAAGTATGGAGCTTGGTCTATGTTTTATGCATCAAACGGCACTCTCAAGACAAAGCATTTCTGAAACGGATTAATATGCAGAACTATTTAAAAAAAACAATTGTGTGAATACACCAGTTAGTTTAAGAAATAAAGAATATTTTCTTTTACACTTTAATGACTTGTATTACAAAAACTAATGATTTTGACTGTGAATAACAACAGTTTTAGTTGAAAATGGGTTCACACTTATGGAATATATACCACGGTTTATTTATATTTCTAACCATGACTCGAGTTGGCTGCCTTATAAAAAGTTTCTTATCATGACTCTAACATTAATATTCTATGAGTACTTGCGACTGCCGCTCACTTTTTTGTTTTGATTATTTATAGAACAAAATGAACATTCTCCTTTGTTGTCTTTTGTAAATGATAAAAAAATAAAGCTTCTATTTCAATTTTTTTTTGTTTTGTGAATACCAAATTCTACTTCACGCAAAAACTACTGGACGGATTTTGACAAAACTTTTTAGTTATGTAGCTTAGACATCAGAATAACACATAAGCTACATAATTTTCCCGAATTCCCCAAAGAACAAAGTCCCGGGCGGAAAGCTGTTTATAAATATACTCACCGGTAGTAAGTGTTATCATTCCTCACGGTGAGGCAGTGGTCGTCAATCGGGAAGAGGTACCCGTGGGCCGCCAGGAGATGGGCCACGTGTAGCGCCTCTGACGTGTCCTCCAGGTTTAGATGACGTTGGAGCCACGCCACCAGGTCTGAGCCTGTGAATACCTGGGGACAAGTTGGGTAGATGACTGACATTGAATATCATATATTATAAGATAATACATTAATATTGGTCGAAAAATAAAAAAACTTATAGCCTATCAAACATTTTCTTTATTTCTTTCTTACAAAACGAAATTTTGTACATATGGCGGTACTCATTCCAAGCGGAATGTGTAGGCATAACCAGAGCTGCTGATGCGATACATATCTGACAGTACGTGTCATATCTGACAGTGCCTCAGTACTTCAGGCACTAAAGAGCAACAGCATCAACTCGGGTCTAATCCTGGAATGCCACAATCTGCTGGAGGACATCGCAGCGGAAAACAACACTACCCTGCAATGGATAAAGGGCCACAGTGGTTCCCTAGGTAATGATGATGCTGACGAACCTGCAAAGAGCTCCAGCACATTACTAGCTGGAGCTCTTTGCAAGAACCAAACCAATCATGCCTCTACCTTACAAACAATTTACATCCTGCCTGAGAGACAGAACCAGGAGACAACATAACGAAGAATGGACAATGGTAAAAGTATGCCGGCAATCCAAGGAAGCCGTGCCAACACTAAACAAACGCCTAACACGAAGTTTGTTGCACCTGCCCAGGAAACACATAAGAAGAGTGGTAGGAATAATGAGAGGCCACTGTCCGCTAAACAGGCACATGTTTAACACGGGCCTCACAGACAGTCCCCTATGCCGCGGCTGCATGGAGACAGAAGAGACTCCAGCGCATGTTATGATAAAATGCCACGGCGTGGAAGCCCAACGGGCACAGATCTTACATAACCCGGGATCCCTATCAGAGGAACGTAAGAAGTCTTGCGTGCTTCCGGGAGGACATTGGCTGGCTGGAATAGCTAGTCCAAACAATATCACGCACAATGGCAAACGCCCGCAAATGCGGAAAATGTCCGACAAACATAACATTTTAGTATTTCCCTCTCTGTCTGATGGAGTTTTGAACGTTCATAACTTTTTTATTTTTAAAGATATTAAATTAATATTAATACCAGGCTATTTATGAGATAAAGAAACTTCAATTTAAATTGTAATAAAAAAATAGTCATCTACATCAAAATATGGATGGATGTATGGATTTTTGTTCCTTTTTCACGTTCAAACAGCTAGACCAATTTTGATAAAGGTAAGGAGGTAACTGACACCCGATCCCGATATTAACACGTAGGTTACATAATTTTACCTAATTCCCACGGGAATGAAGTCCCGGGCGGAAAGCTAGTTCTATATGAATGTAGAAGTTGCGAGCCGTGGCCACTGCATATAAATACGACTGAAGCAATTAACACATATTGATTCGACTGTGTTTGCGACTTTCACTTCTACGCCCCTACTCAACCCTACGACTGTCCATCGCTGGGACTGGTGCGTCTACAGTCATCGTCCATACAAGTCAAAAGAACAAATATGTATGTGTCATAGTCAAGTCATAAAAAAGCAAACCGCTCGTAGCCCAGTGGTTCTCGCTGATCTCAACAGATCAGTGAGGTTAAGCAACGTACACAAAGGCAGGGAACCTGATAAGTGACCAAAGTGGCAATTTATCACGAGCGTTTACCGTGCTTCGGAGGGCACTTTAAGCTGTCGGTCCGGGCTGTTTTCAATTGAAAACCAAATCCAAGTAAAAAAACCAAAAACCAAGTCAGAGGCCATTATGCGGTTTGAAAACTCTGACACCCAGGACTTTTTGGACTAAAGTAAACCTTCGGACGTTCTCCAATATCCTTACTTACCGATGGTATTTTGCTCATGAAGCTCTTCACCGTCCTGACAGGAACTCCGGTAGTCTCGTCTTGCATCTTTTCTATTATAGCCTCCATCTAAAATTAATTAAGTAATTAGCATGCTAAATATTTGTAATTTAACTTTTTTTTTTGCAGTAAACACCCATTTCAAAATTTTCAAAACTACACGGTAAAAAGAAAAAAATCCTGTATCTCTTGATAACTCTAAAATAAAAAATTGTTCAACCCCCGACCTTCTATAACTTATCTGTTAAACGGCTGAACCAATTTTAAATTAATATAGCTAAGAACCAAGAATGATTATGTTAGCCTTCAAACAACAACAAAAATGCTTCGAAGTCGGTCCATTGATCGATGCCACAGGCATACACACAGATACATGGACCAAACACACAGATACACATGTCAAACTTATAATACTCTTCTTTTTGTCGAAGGATTAAAATAACACAGACTCGCAGATACACCCCTCTTTTTTGGCGGTGGTTAAAAAATAGGCAAAACAATAATGTTCTCTTTATCTTACCTTTTTATAGATGAGATAGTTTGGCGACTCCTCCGGTGTAGGTATGGTGGACACCAGAGCCTGGACATTGGGAGGGAGACTCGATATCGCGTTCTCTTTCTTCTCTCTGTCCTTCTTCTCTTTTTCCTTATCTCTATCTTTATCTTTGTCTTCTTTGATACATTTCGAGTTTTCTCTGGAAAAAAATTACAGTTCTTTATTAATAGAACTAGCTTTCCGTGCGGGACTTCGTTACCGTGGGAATTCGGGAAAATTATGAAGACTATGTTACTCGGGGATAATGTAGCATTCTAATGGTAAAATAATTTTTTAAATCGGTCCAGTAGTTTTGAGTTTATTCGTTACAAACCCATATACAAAAATACAAATCGTTCCTCTTTACAATATTAGTATAGAAGAACTGCACCCGCGGGAATTATGTAAAATCCTTCTGTAATACGACAAACATCAACGCAATCCAAACGTATCGACACGCCTTCAAGCGTTAGTTTCCGCCGCCGCCAATAGATGGCGCTGGGCGTTTTCGATTTTTGTTTTTATTTTATTTTATTAAAGCTTTGGCAATAATGCCACCAGCTTAAAAGCAAACAAAAAACAAGAAGTAAGCTTCTCTCATTCTCCGTAATAGTGTTTTGTTTACGGAGAACTATGGCGGCGAGAAGCACTGCCGCTGGACCTTTGTCGGAACCAAACGACTTCAATTATTTTACCCTTCTGCTGTTCTAAGGGGTCCCCTACTTGATTTCGAAACTTGATTATACGAATTTTTCTACATCGATGACCATTCACCGATACTTTGTAAATGCGATACATTGCTTCTTCGGTGACTTATTACTTCGGACCTTTATTTCATTGATGTAACTTTACTTCGAAAATGTTACTTCAACTATTGCTACTTCGGTGTCTCATGACGCCGGAGTTTTGTTTGTACGAAAAACGTTACTTCGATTACTATTTCTGCGACTTTTTGTTAAATCTTTGTCACGGCAGTTAAATTGATCACATAGTTTCCGCCTTTTATTTAGCTGATTTAATCAATGGGACTTTACGGGATAGCTGTGTGGGGCCGGCCATGAATAGTACTACCTCACCTTACTGGCCATGAATAGTACTACGTCACCTTCAGTCGATAACGCCCTTCTCTTAAACCCTGGTAAATCCAAGTTTACGGTGCTTGGGACTAAGGCGCAGGTTGATAAGATCGTAGGTCAGTCACCTGTGATTGCTATATCGGGAAAAGTGATAGAGCGCGTGAATGAAGCGAAAAACCTAGGACTTACTTTTGACAGCTTGCTGCGTTTTGAGACGTATGTGCTGGGTCTTGTGAGAGCTTGTTTCTAAGGAATTAAAATCGATCGCCGACCCGTCTATCTGCCAAGCGAGTTGATTACCTATGGCAATTCCTCCCAAATACTGTATTTTTGTTTTGCATTTGTGAGAAGTCCTTGCCCAGGACTGGGTATTAAATTGGCTATTTAAAAAAACAACGGGACAGCTGATTGCAGTGTACGAACATCCCTAGCGATATTTCATTTATATTGTCAAATGTAGGATCTTTGGCAAGAACTCGGCGGTGGGCGGTTGCTGTTTCAATTTAATTTTAGCTTTCTATATAAAAGAGTTGTTTTATGCATAATAGTGATAGGTATTATGTAGTAAATTAACTAAAATTCGTGTAGTGATAAAAGATTCAAGTAAAAACAGTTTTTCTGCTCCGTTTGGTTCCGATAAAGATCCTCGCGGTTGTGCTTCTCGCCGCCAGTTTTCGTGAACATGAGGAGCTTAGGACTTAGGTTAAAAAGATGGAGAAAGATTTTTCACTGTAGACATGGATGTAAGGACACAGTTTCCTTTGCCTTTCCCGAAAGGGATAAATTTTTAAAAAAATGTACGTAGTCGTAGAATTTTTTTTATTTATGCCAACGCGATTTGTTACCAGTCAATATATTACATACAGGTTATATCGTACCCATCAGTGGAATAAAAAGTAGCCTACGTCCTTATCCGAGGTCTAATGTATCTCTGTATCAAATTTCATCAAAATCCGTTCAGTGGCTTAGTCGTCACAGCCCGACAGACAAGTTACTTTCGCATTCATAATATTAGTAAGGATAAGGATTTCACTAGCTTTCCGTGCGGGTCTTAGTTCCCATGGGAATTTGGGTAAATTTTGTAGTCTGTTCTTCCCCAAGGTTTAGTCTATCTCTGTACCAAATTTCATCAAAATCGGTCCACTAGTTTTATGTTTAATCTTTACTGGTTTTTAGTATTTGTTGTTATAGCGGCAACAGAGCAGAGGTACATCATCTGTGAAAATTTCAACTTTCTAGCTACCACGGTTCATGAGATACAGGCTGGTGACAGATAGACGAACGGACAGACAGACAGACAGACGGACAGACAGCGGAGGCTTAGTAATAGGGTCCCGTTGACACCCTCGGGTATGACGGAACCCCGTGGGAAAACCGTATAAAAACTTTTCTAGGTAATATAACATAGAATAAAATTACATCGATATAAGAAACCACGAAGAAATATTACAAAGGTCAAACAAACATCGACAGGACAAGCTGTCGAAGTAAGATTTTCGAAGTAACGTGACAGTGAACAAAAGATACACCGAAGAAGCAGTGTATCGCATTAACAAAGTATCGGTGAATGGTCATCGATGTAAAAATTTTCGTATAATCAAGTTTCGAAATCAAGTAGGGGACCCGTTCTAAGCTAGTTAACTGCACAATACACTATTACTATTATACAATTAACAACTCTTTAACCTAGAAAACAAAAATTCAATCAACACAGCAACCGCCCACGCCGAGTTCCCGCCAAAAAGCCTGCGAAGGCGGTTTTTAAACGTATCGTTTTTTTTTTTCAAAATTGCGGCCACCAATAAAACCAGCGTCAATGGATAGCTAAAACCATCACAAACATAACCTTTCCAGATGCAACCCTACTAAAGTGGAATGGAAAATTCAAAAGTGTAAAAATTTGACAGTTTGACGGCCTTTATCTCGGAAGTGTGACACTTTAGAATAATTTTTCGCTCTTTCATTAAGATTTGTATTGATGCGAACTATCGATTTATAAAGATTCCATCAGTGGCTGTGATTGTTTTGAAAAAAATTGCTCAAGGTCATTAGGTATGCCAAAATATTCAAACTCCTTTGACATTTTCCCTAGTTAAAGCTAAGCAATTTTAATATTAGGTACTGAATAGCATAATGTAATATTTAAATCTTACTACCATATTTATATAAAATTAATCTTACAATTAATTAAATAGGTACATCAATTTTAAATTTAAAAAATGTTTAGACTTAACAAGTTCTTTTAACTCTCCATTTTTAATTAAGTGGTTATTTTATTGATTGAAAGTCAAATCATCTAGAAAAAATACGTAAAATAATTAAAAATTAGAAGTTACATTATCCCTGAGTTACAAAGGCTACATCATTTTGCTGAATTCCCAAGGGAACAAAGTTCTAGGCGGAAAGCTAGTAATATTACAAATGTGAAAGTTTAAGGATGGATGGATGTTTGTTTTTTCTTCCTGCAAAAACTACTTGACATATATTGATGAAATTTTGCAGTGATATAGTTTTAACTTTTGAATAACACATAGGATACATTATTTTCCCAAGTTCCCGTGGGAACAAAGTCCCGGGCGGGAAGCTTTATTTATTAATAATGCGTTCATTCTCTTGACCACAATGTGGTCGAGGATGTAGTAAGCTAGTAAATAAACAAATCACAAATGTAAAGTATTAAAAATACCATACTAAAAGAGTGCTTTGCACTACATATAATAAAGTAGGGTAGTCGGCCTAAACTGCAATTATAATAAAAGAGGGTTTTAAAGCGAAAAATAAATCCAACAAAATTGGAATTTAGATCAAGGTGTTAGGTTAGGGTTTAGGTTTATTATTTACCGGCATTCCGCTCGGGACTTCATTCCCGTGGGAATTCAGGCAAATTATGTATCCTATGTTACTCAGGTATAATGTAGCATCCTAATGGTGAAAGAATTTACATACAAAAATACATGTAAGTTTACATATAAAAATACATTTAAATTTACATACAAAAATACATGTAAATTTACATATAAAAATACATGTAAATTCTTTCACCACAAGGATGCTAGATTAACAATGATTTAAAATTGTATGATAATTATAAATTTTGCATGCTAGGTAGTGGCCAAATATTACAGAGATACATTTTTTTTTATAATAACACCGTCCTGTACTCATATTCTGCAAATATAATAAACTCATATTCTGCAAATATAATAAACTAGCCCTCCTGTGGGAATTTGGGAAATTATGTAGCCTGTGTGTTAATCCTCCATATCAAATTATATCAAAATTGGTCCAGCCGTTTGAGCGTGAAAGAGTAACAAACATCCATGCATACAAACTTTCGTGTTTATAATATTAGTGTAAGGATAAGGATGATCTTTTTATTTAAAGAAATGTTTACCTGGATGGCCCCTGTTGACAGGCCTTCTGAGCCCCCTTCTCTGTCGAGTTCATCGTAACCATTTTAAGCTACTTAATCCCCCACAAAATGACTCCAAAAACTATTCAAAACTTAATGTTCATAGCACACACAGTTCGTCTCACCATTCTCTAAAGTTTTTTAGAGCATAAGCGACCACAGCACACTGCCACAAAAGTTTATTTATCTTTTTTGGCACAGTTCTTCACAAATATGCCTATGGTTCCTTTTTACGACACCACGAAATGAGTCAAAAATGTTTTATGGGTAATAAACATAAATATTTACATTAAATTAAAGAGAGATACTTTCTTGAGAGCTTTAAACATTTTTCTTGCTGTAGACATGTGTTTGCACGAAGATTATCGACAAAAATAGGAAGAAAATCCTAAGTATTGGATTTGTAGGTGGTCAACTACCACTTGAAGAAAACTAGGATTTTTGACGGTAGTGTCGATTATTATCACAAACGATAGATTCTAAAAGAGATTTCCTGTACTTTTAATCACAAAAAACACAGCTAACACATTAAATATAACTGATTATTGAACTAAATATGAAACACTTGACAGCCACCAAATTTGTCCGTTTTTAATAAGCTTACGTCCACAGTCACATTACACATGGTTACTAAACAATTTTCTGTAACACAAACCACAATGTTTTATTCATAAAATGTAATTATTAACACTCGATTCCATAAATTCAACATTTTTGATAAGACGAGATTCTATGAAATGTCAAAGTACGACCGCCATTATAACTTTTTCGTTCCTATTTTTTAGAAAGAGACAGATAACACAATATTGCTGCGTAAAAATGAGATAGCAAATCGAGGGCTTATAACACTACTAACGCAAAAGGTATTTATTACCATAAATGGTAGTACAATGACAGACACATCTTATTTAGTCGGATAAATTGGTAAGAATCTTTCAATGAGCGATGGCGCATGTGTTTACGAGTTTATTGAACGCTTTATTTTTGGCGCTATTTTTAGATCGGAAATAATTTAACATTGTTCCGTCCAACACCAAATTAAATTAATTAAGATGATAAAACTGCAGGAAATTACGATAGATTTTTCTTAAAATTATTGTTTGTTTACAGATTGTAGGATACCGGATGTACTAAAAGTGCTTTGCTCGTCCGAAAGATGGCAGCACAGAAACCCCAACTTTTAAATAGTTTTGAAAAAGTTGCGTAACTTCAGATTTAATGGTTTTTATGGCTATTAACTAAATACATAAATGGAACTAATCACTACGTTAAACATTAATAATTTTTAACAAGACAACAAATAATTTTGTAACTAAGGTACTATTAAAGTATGAATCGAATTACATAATTAGGTGGTGACTGATTATGCGTGTAGGCGCAGTAGGTATGTTTTTTCTTGATCCATGTTCATTCATCATTAATTAATTAACAGTCAAAAACATTGAATCAATATTAATGTGTTTTTTTAACATAACTTTATGCGAATAGAATACAAATAATGTTGTAACCTATGCTATTATTTTGAATTTGACATTCACTTTTAAGACAACCTTGAAATCCTTGTACTTATTTGTATGCAACATATTATGCTGTATTTCAGATTAATACGTTTTCGTTTATCGTTATTTTGTAGTGTCACACAAAACTTAGGAAAGTTTGAAGATAAAGATGTGAATCAGTCAACTAAACTAAATTATTTTCCAATATAGGTCAAAGTATGAAAAAACCATGTCTTCACTTCATACAACCTTGTGCTTTTACTAGCTGATGCATTTGTATGGAAAGACAAAAATTCATATTAGTCAACCAATATAAAAAAAAATGATTAAGTGTGACGATCCAAGTTTTCGTAGAAATTAAAAAGTCACCCCATACTAACAGAATTCAAGTTTATTTTATACATAAGAGCCTCGTTTTCTTCAAAAATATCGGTAATTAGATTCCTTATTAATAAATAGACTGCTCGGGTATTTTTAATGCAAAAAGGTACCTATACAAAACTGTCTTTTGTTCTGGCAAAACTAGTTTTATTACCGATTGCATTCTGAAGTTGATTGTTTCCTTGTAAAGAAGCGTACACAATAACAAAACTATTTTAATGTCTAAAATAACCTATAATACTTAAATTTATGGTTGTCGTCCCCGTAAAACTGATCAACATTTCCACCTATTCGAAATTCTCAAAAAAAAAATATTCGACTTTACATACAAGGAAAATCTGCTGTAGGTACGCACGAGGCAAATCAAAAGAAAGTTGTTCAGTTTCGTGGGTTAAGTCATATCCTTCGTTTTCGCTAAGCAATTTAAGGTCACCCAATAAATGAATGAAACTATTAAGAATTATGAAAGTTTGTGGAAGTCGAGAGGTGATCAAACGTGTGTAACATTGTAGACGATACATGTTACACACGATACATACAATGGCGCTTATAATAAAATATCTTTACTCTTCAAATATAAATAATGAAATCACATAGTCATAACATTCGAGAATACTTTAAAAAACAATCTTAACACTTAGTAGGTAGGTCAGTTACGTTTTGATACGTTTAAGTTTCTAGTTATTGTAACGTTATGTGAATTCACGAAAATATTAAGACTACCTACATGCATAGTCAAAACATTATAAATGCCTAGTTATATAAAACAATAGACTTTTAAAGTTTTAATTATTTAAACAGCTTTGCTTGTCATTCTGTACATGCACGCTGTGGTGCAAATGTGGTATCAAATTTAGTTCTAGTTTACACTTATTATTAAGATTTGATTGTAAGCTACTGTATATGTTTTAATAAATAAAATGGTTACTGATGTAACATCCAACGATCGAAAACCTTAACTGTATAGGCTGTAACAATTAAGTTTTTGAGAGAAGTTAAGGATGTTATATGTTTCTGTGAGTATTTATGATCCGTTAGCTTAGCATCGATATCATTCTCTACACTGAATAGACAGCGCGTAATTTGCTGGATTTGTTGCATTGAGCTCGGAATACTACGTCCATGATTTGTTGACAGAAATTAAATTTATCGTCTATGATAATGAAAATTTAGATTTGCTGGATTCTCAATCAGGTCTGGATGTTCGTTTCCGTCATTGTTTATGTTCTAAGGGTTCCCACTGACACGATAAAACGGAAAACCTTAATGTGAGCCTAAAAATACGAAGCGTTTCTGTTAATTTTTTTGTAGTGCAACAAAATAAAAAAATTCACGCGCAAGAAGTGTGTTTTTCACTACAGCGATTTTGCAAATGTGTAATCTCCTTTACCCGTCGGTTCGGTTCAGCGGCACTCTAAGGTCATTTACTTTCAAAGCCCGAGGTCGCCTGCGCTGGGCGCCACCCTTTCCTTAACATTGGACACTGCATTGCAATCCACAATCCACAGCTCTTTTAACTCTTCCGTATACTTAAAATTAACTAATACTTTGTAATATTTTAACTGTCATTTAAAACCAAATATTTCGGGAAACCAAAATGTTAAGTTTTGGAAGACGGTTAGTCGGGGTGTGTGGTGTTAACACCTTAGTGCTCCAAATTCGGTATCCTCATCTGCTAGCGGTGCACCCTGCTTATCAAGGGACGAGATTCTAGCATATTACAACCCTTAAAAGGTTTCATTATGTGATATTTTGATACTCATTATAATACTCTGACATTAGAAAAATTACAAAATCTAGGATGCCATTTTATGAACAATGTAATGGACGGCCAGTCGAGTAGTAGCAAATGCGACTGCTGAATGTCATTTAGAAAAGGCCTTCCAAATCTCAAATTATTATGATAATAAGGAATTGAGCTGCCTTTTGTGTGAAAATCAGGAAAAAAATTAGGACGAAAATCGAGAAAATATTTAAGCTTCATATTATACGGCAAAAACAGCCTTACTTTTCGAAGTTAGATTTGTATATCTGCTGTAATACTTGCTTGTCTCTACCCACCCGAACGGGACACTAACATAAGGGTATTGTGTGAATAATCCCTACGAATATTATAAATGCAAAAGTAATTCATATGTTTGTTTGTCTGTCTGTCTATTACACTTTCATGCATAAACTACTGAACCGATTTTGATGAAATTTGGTACAGAGACAGGCTAAATTTTATCCTACAGCTGGGTACGATATAACCTGTAGTCCATGCGGGCGAAGCCACGGGCGGAAAGATAGTTTTCAGTAATTTCGTGCTTCAGAAATGTTAGTATTATCCCATTATCTCTGAAAATAGTCGAAAACTCTGTCAGGGCCCTACCTCGAGAGCTTGAGACCAAGTCACTGACAGTGGTAAAATAACCATAAAAGAGAATAATTAAGGGAGTTAGGAACAAACCATTGCTCACCTAATCAGAATCAGTCGTAGCTTGCGTTACAAATATCTTTTCAATCTTTTCTACGATAACACAACATCACATCAGATTATACACTTTGACCTTGAAGTGCCCTTATCATTATCACCTTTGTTCATTATTGTGACTATTTTCGTAATAAGCTTTGTTCTGTGATCTGTACATCCTTTAATTCGATAGAGTTAAATTAAATAAAAAATTGTTTATTACCGTAACGTAGACTAGTGTTAGTTATGTTACCGGAAATGTATGAAATTTAGGCATTGTTAAAGATTTTTTAATACACACACACATATCCTAGGAAATGTGTACATTTCCTAGGAATTGTATAAAATTCCGAAATTGCTCTAGGAAATGTATAAAAATAGGTAATGTTTTCAGTGAATAAAATTAATAATAATAATAAAAAATCCATCTATTAAATACATTTCCTAGGAATTGTATACAATGACAAACAAATAAATTTTTACAAAAATTTATTTGTTTATACAATTTATTTCAGGCTACATAAGGACCGTATAAGAACCACATTACACTTATATTATAAAGGCGAAAGTTTGTGAGTGTGTTTGTGTGTTTGCATGTTTGTTACTTCTTCACGCTCAAACGGCTAGACCAATTTCGATATAAGTAGCTGACACCCTGGATTAACATATAGTAGGTATACATAATTTTCCTGAAGTCCCTGGTGGAAAGCTAGTGCTTACATAAAATTAATTATAATAAATACAAAATAATATTATAATTAATTTGAAGTACGTCGTTCTTCCTTCACGAAAAAAACTTAGCTACAGATTGACGTAATTTTTCCCATAAGGATAGTTGGGTCTGGAAAATAACTTAATTTTTTAAAACAAAAGATTTCGGAGACATAACAAAAAAAACTATATTTTTACATAAACGTTTGCCCCAACCGGGAATCGAATCCAGAACTCATCAAGCCATAGGCAAGAATTACTAGCTGCTGGACCAAACAGATTAATTGTTAAATCTTCGCGTGCTTTTTGAACACATGGTGTACGCGATTTGTATCGCACGTGGCGATCACATAATGTAAATCCTAATATGCTACTTCCTAATATTATTATAATGCGAAAGTTTGGCGCTAGATGGATGGATTGATGCTTGTTACTCCTTCATGCAAAAACTACTGGATGGATTTTAATAAAATTCTATAGCTAAGACATTAGA
Organism: Aproaerema taeniolella; assembly: GCA_949987775.1. Classification (NCBI taxonomy): domain Eukaryota; kingdom Metazoa; phylum Arthropoda; class Insecta; order Lepidoptera; family Gelechiidae; genus Aproaerema; species Aproaerema taeniolella. The sequence goes on from OX465244.1 coordinate 1,150,056, forward strand.
ATAACACATAGATAATTTTCCCAAATACCTACGGGAATGAAGTCCCGGGCGGAAAGCTAGTACTTAACAACATAAACAATGGAAAATTCGCTGTAGTTTGCCATTATAATAATTAAAATCACAATTCATCGCTGGTTTATCGCATAACACCTTATCAGACGATGTTGCAATACGTATAGGCGAAACTGAAAATATCCACGATAAAAATAGCTGTGGTACTGCTAATCGTAGTACGTATATATTTTGTAACATAATTATTAAGTAGGCCCAATTTCACCATACTCAGCAGCTCTAGCACGATAACGACAAACTCGCGCTCGGCTCACGCTGAAACTTCACTTTGATTGCGCGAGGGTCCCGCGCAAAGGCTCGCTCGCCCTATGGCGTTGTCAGTGTTGACATTTTGAGATACGACCGCAGTGTTGTCGCGGTGCTGTCACTATCGTATTCGGCCTGCTGTTAGTTAATCCACGATCAAGAAGTTGATCAGAAAAAACCTCAAAAAAATGTCTGAAAATGGAAGTATCAAATCTAGGGTTAGCTGCTAATCATCTGTTAAATAACTTACCAAGTATGGTGAAATTGGGTCTTTTAAAAAACTTCTTGATAAAGTAATGTGTGTTAATGAAAAAAACCAAGGTGGGTATAAGAAGACGGGATACTACCACTAGTTTTTATCTCCAAATTCATTTTTCAGAACTGTCTCTACGAAATTTTTTTCATCGGCCCGTCCCCACCGTCCCCACTGAGGGGTAGGGGTACTAGCCTCCCTTCGAAACATGAAGGGTTTTAGGCCATAGTCCACCACGCAGGCTGAAAGCGGGTTGGTGGACGAAATGTTTATCAGCAGAAAATTTATTAATCGACATAAAAGGCCTTTTATCGTTAAAAACTTTTGAATTATTTTTTGTTTGAAATGTTACGACCTATTCAATTGAAAAATGTAAACATTTAAAACCTGCAATATTTTTCATTCCTCCATAACAACGCCACGACACGTAAACAAAGAATAGTTCCACATTCTTGACATTTCAAGAGTTGTTAATTTTCCAGTACTTAATCGATACAATCAATAAACTCGACATACTTAGCCATTGTCTGTGATATATATTTCAAGTGCAAGATAAAATTATAAAAACATAAATACAGCAGATAGTATATCTCTTTGTTTTTACCAAAGATAACAAAGATATTTATCTTTAAAAGCGTCCGCTGATTGCTGCAAAGATACTTCACCTCATTGCAATATGATATAAACACAGATTTATTTATCTTAAACTAACTTTCCGTCTGCGACTTCATTTTCGTTGTAATAGTCAACCAGCTATAACACACCTTGACAGCGAGTTTGGTCGAATGGTAACGACGCTGCCTCTTGATCGACGGGTACTTGGTTTGATTACAGATCGAGGCAAATATTTGTGTAAAAAACAGTTGCTTGTTCTCTGGTTATGAGTGTTCGTGGATTTGGTGGTTATGGGTATTCATATATATCTTTGTGTATGTTCTAAGGGGCCCACGAAACTCGAGGAAATCTTTGAGTGTACATCGTTTATTATTATAAATACCTTTTCTTCGTAATGAGATGAAAAATAACAAAGCAAAATGAAATAATTTATTAATAATAAACATTAGAACACAAATCTTTTTGTTACACTATATACTTACTTCCTTACTTACTTACTTCGCTGGCTCAACGACCCAAAGTGGATCTTGGCCTCCGACATCAAAGCGCGCCATTCCACTCTATCTTGTGCCAATATTGACACTATATACTTAAAATAAAATATAAATCACTTAAATCGGTCGAGCCGTTCTCAAATGATACTCTGTCATGTAGCAATTGATATTAATCTTTTAGGTAGGTATATAGATTGCGATAAAGATGCAATGACTTCGAGACGTATTTTTGAAATGATAGAATTCCAATTCACATACGATTTGACAAGATTCGCATGAGAATCGCATACAAAAGTTGTCAATTCGTATGCGATTTGGAATTCTATTATTTCAAAAATACGTCTCCTGATCTGCTAAGTCTAGAGTCATGGTCAAATCGGTTTGCAAAAATTAAGCATTTGAATACTTTACAACTTTTCCCAAGGAAGATAGGTAGGTCAAATTATGATAATTTTTTCAACTCTCCTTGCAATTCGTGCGATCAATCAGCTGATTTACTTTTGTATGATTGTATGGGAAGTCGATTTTTTTTCAGTACCTATATCGAATAGGTTTCCTGGGGAAAGTTGTTAAGTTTCATGGGGACAATAACTCCCTAAAGTTTCGCTACCTAATTTAACAATATACTATACAAACTAATTTAGCATATTGCGATGAGTTTGAATTTGTGTAATTGGTTATCGAACTAGTAAAGCAAGTTCCAATTAATTAGAAAATAACTATCTATTACCTATTATAAATTATCAAAACATGCAACAAATCAATTAGCTTAGGAATTTCACTATGCAACCAGTTGACCTAATTAAACCTAATAAATAAAAACATGTTCTTATACTTGAAACGCTCAGTATGATTTGGATATTACATTTACCCCTAAGGATTACTTGAAGTGCCCGATAATGATAATAATTAATTAAAGTATTAATTGTAGTATCAGAAAAATAAGACCAAAAATAACAAATAAACTAAGATTTAAATTAAAGTTACACCACTTTACAGTACCCCGTTATAAAGAATCACTTTCACGCTCTTTTGATATGTCGTCATAGCAATAATAATAATGGCGTCTGCCGCCAAATGTCAAGGTCAAACCAGTTACCTTTAGAATAAAATATACTACCTAAAAATTCAATGTAAACTCGATTGAAAATCCGGAATATTCTATTATTAGTATTTGATTCTTTACTTAACATTAAAACAATTATAATTCTAACTACTTTATAAGTTATATTATTTAGTAAGTAAGTAAATAGGGTTGAGTTCCATATCACATCCTTTACTGGAAGATTGTACCTATTTCTAACCGCCATCCACAAGAATCTTATTGTAAAACATTCAAAAGCTCGCAAAGGTCATTCATCAAGTTTCTAAGAGGAAAACTTTGCCGCGACGACATTTTGAAAAGGGCAACGCACTGAGGACATGCAATGACTTCTAATCGAGTAGTAAATATGTTTGTAAAGATATCCGTTTCAATTTTACTGATGTGGTTCCAGAACCTTGTGAATGACACCTTGCCTACCCCGAAAGGGCTTTTAAGCGTGAGTGTAGATTAAAATAACTCATGCTTTATTAACAAGTAGCATATATTCCACCTGTGTCTTTGTTCCCGTGGGAATTCGGGAAAATTATGTAGCCTTGTCCATCGGAGATAATGTAGCTTTCTAACGGTGAAAGAATTTTTCAAATCGGTCCAGTAGTTTCAGAGCCTATTCAATGCAAACAAACAATCAAATCTTTCCTCTTTATATATCACTAGCATTCCGCCCGGGACTTCGTTCCCGTGGGAATTTGGGAAAATTATGTAGCCTATGTCCATCAGGGGAAATGTAGCAATGGTGAAAGAATTTTTCAAATCGTTCCAGTAGTTTCGAAGCTTATTCAATGCAAGCAAACAAACAATCAAATCTTTCGTCTTTATAATATGTATAGAATAGACAAGCTTTCCGCTCAGGACTTCGTTCCCGTGGGAATTCGGGAAAATCATGTACCCTATGTCCATCACGAATGATGTAGGATTCTAATGGTGAAAGAATTTTTCAAATCGGTTCAGTAGTTTCGGAGCCTATTCAATGCAAACAAACAAACAAACAATCAAAACTTTCCTCTTTATATATTTCTAGCTTCCCGCGCGGGACTTCGTTCCCGTAAGAATTCGGGAAAATCATGTACCCTATGCCCATCCCAGATAATGTAGGATTCTAATGGTGAAAGAATTTCTCAAATCGGTCCAGTAGTTTCGGAGCTTATTCGATGCAAACAAACAAACAATCAAATCTTTCCTCTTTATAATATGTCATAGATTATTATAGATGTACACACAACATCCCATCAGGTTAAACAGTTGCACCACGAAACCGGTCTCTATTACGAGCGCAGAAAGGGCGAGATCAAGGTCGAAGTGGGGTAACCTGATCTGCTGTTGTGTGTACTTGAATGACAGACAGACAAATCATTAAATGTAATTTTTATTTTAAGGCTAAAGGCTGTGGTCAGTCTGAAGCCACATCCCGTTTTGTCCTCTGTATTATGTATTCGAAAATGTATAATTTTCGAATGTTTGTTATTTTTGGTGGACAAATAATTGCCGTTTTACTTTACTTTATTTTTAACCCCCGACGCAAGTCTGTGATATCATAGCTCCCAAGCGGAAGAACCGATTTTCGTTTAGTTTTTTTGATGTCATAGATAATTTTATCCGTAGTGTTCTTAGCCATGTTTCATGAAAATCTGTTCAGCCGTTTAAAAGTTATAAGCATTCAAAAAATGTAATTTTAGTATGTGCGCATAAGAAGTCGCGAGCGGCTTTGATACCTTTTGATATCTCTGACCTTCCACGTCAATCAAATACCTTTCACTTCCAAAACAAAATGTTATTCTAATACTGGTACCTTTGCAATTACACCATTCAAAATAAGCTTTTGTTTTGCAAGCAAAAACGGTACCAGACTCGCCTTGACTTTTTCAGAGGGTAAGCTGCAAGCAGGCCAATTCTATTACAAAACAATTGAGATAATATTACTAGCGTATACAGGGCTTTAGGTATCTCTCTTTCAACCTCTCGGGCGGTTAATCAGTCCATGAAACTGAACAACTTTCCCAAGGAACATAGGTCCAAATACGAAAAACATTACGAACAAAATAGACTCATCAACACGGTCTAGGGATATTGCATTGATTTTTCATACAAAAGAGGTCTGTTTGAGAAACTATAAAAGCATACTCGAGACACATGGCGGGATATAATTTTCAGATGAGTAAGTGTTAAACCTGAATTTTCAATTCCAGTCAATGAATTTTGTTTAAATTGAAATTTGTTAAAACGTGATGCACTTTTTTTCTGCTTTTTGTATGAAAATAGTGGAATTTGCGCAAATTTTTTTTCATTTTCGTCACGTTTTCACAAATTTTAAGAAAATCGAAATTCATTGATCAGAACTGAAAATTCAAGTTTAGCACTTGCTCATCTGAAAATTATGCTTTTATAGCTTCTCAAACAGACCTCTTTTGTATGAACAATCATGCAATACCTATCCCTAGACCGAGTTGATGCGTGTATGAGCACGCGCCGCGCGCTGGGAGTGTCTCATCTCATTCTTACTTCATAGATTAGCGCCCGCCGGCGGCGTCGCGCAGACTAAAGAACGCGTGGATCACAACGCGTGCTACCAATTAGCGATTCGCGGTATCCAGTCCATTCTAGTACGAAGTACTTATCCATACTAATATTTAATATTATAAATGCAAAAGTAACTCTGTATATCTACCTGTCCGTCTTTCACGCCTAAACCACAGAACAAATAATAGTACTAACTTCCTAAACTAGGTACTGAACCGATTTTGATGTAATTTGGTACAGAGATAGAATAGAGCCCGTGAAAAGACATAGGCTACATTTTATTCCACAGTTACCCACCATATAACCTGTAGTCCACGCGGGGGCGGGAAGCTAGTACAGTCAAGAGCAGGTCACGCTTTAAACTACCAGTTTAAGCTGAGCTCTGATTTATACTGCGCGCCATACAATGCAGGGCCGGCCCAAAGTCCAAAGTGTCAAGCTTGACGTGCCTTTGAGTGTACACACATAAACTCACGCTTATAGCCCCTTTCAGGATAGGCCTAGATCAACCACTTGTCGCTACTTTTGGAATCTCAGTTATTGATATTGACAAAGCCCCAGAAACCTTACCAAGCTAATTTAAAAGAAATAAGTTAATAAACGAAGTGCAGGCGATACATTGCAAAACCTGCAAGACTCGTTGCAAAATGCCGGCATGCTTGCATAGTTACTACAGCCGCGAAATTTATTGCATCAGTCAAAATCTGCAATGTATAATGTAACTTCAGTCCTGTTAGATCTGTAGCCCGGGGACATTCATATTACTAAAAAGGTTACCGTTTGTCTTTGTGAAATTATTATAGTCGCCATTTTATATACTTACTAAAAGTGAGGTCTTAATGATCGTAACCCGCCGTAACCATATGTATAGTGCAAAGACGTATATAAAGGGGGGGGGGGGGGGGTCCTGGGGGTCTGGACCCCTCCCCCTTAGGGCCAAGAGGTTTAATAAATAAATAAATGGTAAAAAAATAACGACCCCTTGATGTCTATTGCCAACACTTTCGTCGTTCGTCTCGTCATAGAGGAATTCAAAAAATATTGCAGATTTTAGCGACGCTCCCGGTGTCTACAGCGACCGCTGAGAGAAGTTTTTCCACCCTCAAACGATTGAAGACCTATATAATAAATAAAAGGAGACGAGAGACTTAGTGGTCTTGCTCTCATGAGCGTACTCCGGGATCTCGCTGTAAAGACAAATCCTAACGATATATAACGATATAGTAAGTTAACCTTTTTAGCGCCAAGAGTTTTCGTCAAAAACGTTCACCACAACACGCCACGATATAAAAAAATATTATTGATTTTTCTAATAATTAGAAAAAATACAGTTAAATTGGTAATTTTATTTGTCTGATATATCAGACTTTGGCGGCGAGGGCACGAAACTTAAACGTCTGATATATCAGACTTTGGCGGTGAAAAGGTTAATTTCGAAACGAAGAGGCTTAATATAAAAATTTAAAATATATCGTATCAAAAAAAAATAATATGACAGTTTCAAGCTAGAGTTTACCTAAATTGTACTTACTATTTTTTTAAATAAATGACTTACGTACACATACATTTTCTTTAGTATAACCTCTCGACCCTACGTAAGATGGGACGGGGCTATAGCTATAGCTATAGCTACGTCCTTGGTATAGTGATGAGTTAAAAAATCTCCATATACTTTACAATACAATATACTTTATTTGCACACAAGGAAATACAGCACAATATACAGAACATAAAACATAGTGTACAACAATATACTTATATTAGGTATGCTAGTTATTTACATTTTTAAGTTACTTACCGTTTCAAAGAAAAAAAAACACAAAATATGGTAACCTCGGGTTACGGTCATTAAGACCTCACTTTTAGTAGGTATATGTAAAATGGCGAAATCTATAATAATTTCACAAAGACAAACTGTAGGGTAACCTTTTTCGTAATATAAAAATGTCCCCGGGCTACAGATCTACTTAGGTAAATCTCTCTCAACCTCTCGGGTGGTTAATCAGTCCATGAAACTGAACAATTTTCCCCAAGGAAAATAGATCAAAATACGAAAAAAAAAAACTTTTGTACTTCCATACAAAATGCGCTTTAAGAGATTTACCTAAAGCCCTGTATAATTTTACTCTCAACTTTTGTTGCTGGGGTTTTTGGTTTTTTTGCCTCAAGCAAACTGTCCAGCACTACACTTCCAGGCGCACACCTGCGTGTATGCATGTTTCCAAGGCTTTTGATCTAGTGTCATACGATGTCTTATGGAAAAAACTTGGGGAGACGACCGTGCCTACACAGGTGTTGCGTCTGCTCCAATACTGGTATATGAGTCAGCGGAATCAGGTTAGATGGGGAAACGTGATTTCAGAGGAGTATAGGTTGGAATATATGGAATATACTATTCTATTCTATTCTATTCTGATTGTGGGGCTCAGCAGCATGCGTGTCGGATGTAATGTGGAAGGTGTGTGTGTGAACAACATCAGCTACGCAGACGACATGGTGCTGCTGGCACCCACAGTCAGGGCCATGAGGAGCATGTTGAAGGTATGTGAGGTTTACGCTGCTCAATATGGCTTGATATATAATGTAAAGAAGAGTGTGTACATGGTCTTTGAGAGCGCTGGTAGGGTGTCTGACAGCGTGCCACCGATTGTACTTAAGGGTATTGCACTTAACAGAGTTTAAATATCTCGGACACTTTGTGACTGGCGACCTCAAAGACAATGTAGACATAGACAGGGAGCGTAGAGCGCTGGCGATCAGGTGTAACATGCTGGCTCGCAGGTTCTCCAGGTGCAGCAATCAGGTGAAGATTACACTCTTTAAAGCCTATTGCCAAAACCTATACACCGGAAGTCTGTGGACTCGCTATACGCAAAGGTCGCTAGGTGCTCAACGCGTCCAATATAATAATGGCTTCAGAATGCTGCTGAGGCTGCCCCGCTATTGCAGTGCCTCGGGAATGTTTGCGTTGAATACAACAGCTGATTTTTATGCAGTAATACGCAAGAGGACTGCATCCCTGCTTAGCAGGGCTCGGGGCAGCACCAACAGCATTCTAGAAGTACTTGCTAGTAGGTGTGACTCATCGATCACCTGGCATCTTGTGAGGCAGGTGATTGGAGTCACTACCTAAACTCAAGTGCTGCAAGGTGTTAGTTATTAATTTAATTTCAATTAGCTTTAAGAAATACTAACCTACTAACTTAGCTATAAGACAAAAATTGTTACTAATATTATACTAACATTGTCTATGGATCCCTGTTATCCGAAATAAACGTTTTCATTTATTTGGAGTCGTAACATCTTTAGGCTCGTATTACAGAAGGAGACTCAAGTCTTGATCTATACTTAAGTATTGATTGTCTCTTTCTCTCACTATCAAAATGACAAAGATGACTGCTATTTAAGTATAGATCAGAGTTTGTATCGCATTCTGTAATATGGAACTAAGTAATTTTTTTAGTGTGTCAACAAAATAAAAGTCGTAAATAACAACAAAAACTTTAATCATTTAACTTTAGATATATAAACTTAAAATTAAAAATCTCATTCTGTTTCTTTCAATAAAAATAATGACTAATAATTAATTAAGTACGCAATATATTATAATATAACTATAATTTTATCATTAATATTATGATTGCTTTTACAATTATTATTCTACTAATTAACTTCATTATAAAAAATACTTTTCTAGAATTAATAAGGAGTCTATTTTATAACCGCATGTGTTTAGGAAGTGATTATACCCATGAAACTGAACAGCTTTACAACTACCCAAAAAAAGTCATGAAATTAGAAAAAAAATTACAGATTTCTTGCCTCACACGATATCCAGAGTATCCAGCACATTGGAAATGAATCTACGGAATTCGAAAAAAATTCGTTCTACTTTTTGACATTTTTCAAAAAGGTTAGGCTACAGGCTTGCTACAGGGCAAACCCTTAACCCGATCGTCTTTTGTTTTAGGCCCAAATTGTAGCTGACTAAATTTTCCAGCGGAATTTTTCAGAAATTTTTGATATCATTCTTCGTTTTCAAAATATCGAGCGCCAAAATCAAAAATTCGGAAAAAAAATAATTTTGTTTTCACTATTTCGGCCATAACTTTTTTCGTTTTTGACTTTCTCGAATAATTCTTCTTGCACCTTACAGCTCTCGTGAATACGCATCTTTTGAGCCTTTTTTGAATATCATATCTTCACAACTCTTCAAGATATAAGGTGATCGCTCTTTTTCGTAAAATCGGAGCCTATACTGGAGCGAACGAAAAGACATTTCCAATGTCAAAAATTGACAGTTGAATTCAAAGAGTGGCGATTTTCCTATGTTCTTTGGGAAAAGTTGTTCAGTTTAATGGGCTGATGCACACCCTTAATTATAGCTAACGAATTTAACCCTTTTAGCGTCAAGAGTTTTGGTAAAAAAAATAATTAATGTATGGCGTATGGCGAACGCTTGGTGAACGATAATAAAATTAAAAAAAAAATTGTCTGATATATCAGACTCTGGCGGCCAGGGCACGAAACTTAAAGTAGGTATCCCAACCTATAAGCGAGATAATTTGAATATATTATTGCTTTGATATATTTTTAAGTAAGTAGGTAATCTAAGTATTATTTACATGTCTCTTATATACAGATAAGTAGATTCCGTAGAGGTGCGCAACGCAATGTAAAAAAAGATTCTATTTATCATCTTTTAATTATATTGCGCAATTTACGCACCGCTAAGGAATGGAATTCCCTGCCTGCGTCTGTATTTCCGAGCTCATATAACCCGAGTCTCTTTAAAGTTCGAGTGAATAGGCATCATCTGGATGAGCTTGCTACATCCTCGACCACACCTTCGCTCCTGGGCCAGATTGTGGCCAAGAGCGAACCCATCCACACTTCTACGCACTAATAAAGAGGAAAGATTTGTATTTTCGTAACGAATAAACTCAACTGGACCGATTTCAAAAATTATTTCACCATTAGAACGCTGATACATTATACCTGAGAGTGACATAAGCAGCATAGTTTTCCCGAATCCCACGGGAACGAAATGATATTAAAAAATGTGATGTGGACATAATATGTATAACTTAATCATTATTAAATGTACACACAGCAGCACATCAGGCTAAACATCTTGACCTTAACGTCACCCTTATCTTGATCGTAATAGCAATACCCCGGCTTTCGTAGTGCAAATGGGTGACCGGACGTGCTACTATCTGTACAATAATACTTAGTAATTTGACGCAAACAGAGTAAAATCGATATTATTAAACTATGACTCAGTTGCAGAAGCGTTCATTAAAGTTAAAGCTTTTTTAAATGTAAGGCTATTCTTGTTTACGTCAACAAGGGGCCGTCCACATATTACGTCACGCAAAATTTCGAGTTTTTGAACCCCCCCCCCCATGCCACGCTTTTTTGGTATCCCTTTACCAAAAAAAGCATACAACACATGTATGCATGTTAACATGTATGGTCACGTTTGGTATGAAAGTATGCTGTGACGTAATATATGGATGACCCCCAATACGGAAAGTGACAGTATGAGATTTAAATTGGAATTAATTTTAATGGATATTTCTGCAACAGGGTGTTTATATATTTTAAAAAACAATGCGACCAACCAACTAAGTACCATCGATAAATCGACATAACTCTAAAATAAAACATTTGTATCACGCCTCACATCGACATTCAATGCTTCAAATTCAAACTCTTAAACGACTCAACCAATTTTGGTCAAATATAGCAACAAATATATCGTCAGCTTTAAAGAACCATCAATTGAATGGAACCATCAATTTTCCTATCCTGGGTTTGCTGGAAAAAAATTCTATTGTGTCTTCTCTCTTCTTGTGTCTGTCTAATTTTCACGTGTGCAGTAAATTGTTAAATAAATAATAATACAGTCGAATTTGGACGACTAACACGCATTTTTAGTAATTTTAAGTCTCCATGTGCAATATTATTTCCTTAGAAAACTTTGTTAATACTGTCTCGAGCAAAAGTTTATTGAACTTAGTTTACATTTCAATAAATAAAGCGTAAAGGCGTGTCTTGAATGTGAATGATCAGTATATGATCACCATAAAGAAACGAAGAGCAGAGGGCGACCACGACTGAACGATGTCGTACTAAACTGAGATCCCAGAGCCGCCAGACCTTACTCATTTTCTCAGTAACCAAAAGTGTGGGAAAGAGTAGTGCTAAAATGTACTATTAACATATGAATACATGCTAACTTGGGCCGACGGCCAATTTTCAGCTACCAGGTTCTGAAGATACTTCCACAAAAACTACTCACTTGTCTTGAAGCTCTGGGTGCCAAAGTCTTATATAATATAATTAATTAAATATAACAATTAATTATCAACACCGCCATACACTCTCCGTCGGCTGTAATTTCTGCCAGACGCTTTACAGTTCGCAAGTAAATTATGCGATTGTACTTACAATCTGAGCCGTGATTTTTTTATATGATGTTCAGGGACTTCAAGACAAGTGATTAATTTTTGGAAGTACCTTTAGAACCTGGTAGGTGAATATTGGCCGTCGGCCCAGGCTAGCAGGTATTCATATGTTAATTTAGCACTACTCTTTCCCACACTTGGTTAATGAGAAAATAAGTAAGGTCTGGCGGCCCTGGGATTTTGGTCTATTTGGTTTACATCTTTAGTTTGAATCACAGTGTGCAGAAGCAATGTATGTGTCATAGTCAAAGGTCGATATGCAGTCTCTTCCCGGAACGTCTGGTCTATGTAGTTTATCCTAGGTTTGACTAGGTTACGGAAAAACCCACCCGTCCAAGAAAATTCATTTTCGAAAGACGAGCGGTCCACCAACCCATATTGGGCCAGCGTGGTGGACTATGGCTTAAATCCCCTTCGTGTTTCGAAGGGAGGTCCGTGCCCCTCGGTGGAAAAAACCCCCGACAAAAAGTTAGACGTGTGCATCTGTGTGTCTGTCTGTGGCATCGTAGCTCCAAAACGAATGTATCTATCGATTTTTTTTGAAAGCTGATGTGATCGAGATGTTTCTCAGATATATTTTATCAAAATTGGTTGAACCGTTTAAGTTATAATAATTATAAGCGATAAATATCGCGGGTGATTATTATTTTTAATTGTAGAGTTATTCCCCTTGAATATAACGGGAGCGTGGACCAAAACTTCAAGTTTGGTGACGAAGTTTCGGTGGTTCAAATCTTTGATGCCTTAGTTAATTGTTATTTATTAATCACCTATCATGGCTGGTCGCATTGCCGATTCTATGAATAAATAGCGGCAGTAATAGCTTGGCAGAATGATAAACAAATAATAAAAATATTTTAAGATATCTGATAAATAAAGAAAATTAAATTATTGACATTAGTAGTATATACATTTAAATTAAATCAAACTATGTCAGAGTAAAGGCTACATTTAAAACAATTTCGTAAAGTTTAAGGTTGTTATTTAAACCTAGTAGAACATTAATATTAACATTTTTATGTAAATTTAATGGTCCCAATATTTAATTTTGACTAAGTTAATTTTATTACAATTTTTAATTAATAGTTTAGTTTGACTCATAAATAAATGCAGTAAAATATGTTGATACAGGTGTTTAAAGCTGTTTAAGTATTACCACCATATTTAAAATTTCTTAAAGCGATATAAACATACATATTTTACAATGTCTTTTTTTATTGTGTTACAAGTAGGTTTTTTGAGTTTGTTTTCAAGTTTCTTTAGTTTTCTAAGTTAGCCCTGGATTTGTAGGAATTTTTAATTAACATTTTGAAAAATGTAATATACATACAACACTGTGATTTTCACGATTCTTTGGCCAAGCAAGAAATACCTCAGATTTTTTCCTTTTTTTCATTGGCATAGAAGGGTACCGTTTTTTCTGGCTGAAGATTGATAAAGATATAAAAATTGATTAATTTAAAAAAGCAATTAAGCTTCTTACCTCAGTAAACTTAATACTGTTTTAATTAATGTTTAATGATCATTAACTAAAATCCAGAACTATTTTGCAACAAAACATTAAACACCCATTAAATGTTTTTTAGTTTTATGTGGCGAAATTCTGACCATTGTTTAATACTAATATTCTAATGAACACCGTTGGTACCATTGGTAGCTGATTCCTCCATACTCTTTAAATGGAAGGGGCTGATTGTGAAAACCTCCCCTCTCACTAAGTCCTCCAAATTCTCCCCTCCGTAAGAAAGTAGAGGAGAAATCTCTACGTCTATATCATCTCCTATCTCTCCTCCTGCTAATCTGATATACTTCCTGTGAAGCCGTAGTAAGTCTTCTCGGGCAGTGGACGGGCAGTCTTTCTTTGCAGAATCTGCATTCTTCAACGCAGAAAACTCTACATCCCTAGCAACTTCCAAACAGATGAAGTTTTTAGCGAATTCGAACACATCAAAAATGAACTTCTCCATCTTAATACCGTTCGGTTCTGAAGGCTTCTGACGAATACCATTTTCGTCGACATACGGGATCTTCTTTTTAGCTACGTGCAGTTTTAATTTGGTTTCGTAATCACAGATTTTTGATAAGAAATCCGCTGAGAAATAGTGATTGCAAATGTTGCCTGCGGAGAATGTTAGCCTTCCGTCAAGGTTACGTCTTTCTGCGGCTTCGTCTGTAAGCTCAGAGTATTCTACAACTTTATAGTGTCCGTTCACTCGACATACGACTCCTACCGGTTCGCTCGGAGAAGACTTTTGGACAACTTTAGCGGCACAGTCTGCGTTCTTACTCTTACAATAACCTATGAACACTGGGTCAGCAACCTTTATCAAAATATTGTCTACGGAGTGAGCGTGTAAGTGTTGAACACCACGTTTAGATATGTCATCCAGGATTCCCTGGGATTTCAGAGCCCGGTATAAACCTCCATTGCCATCTGGCGCTTGGGAGACGTGATGTTTTTCATCCAAGAAGATTTTTCCATCAAAATCGAAGCACGGCAATCGTCCTTGATCAAAAAAAACTATATCTTCTTCGTTGAGACCGAAATAGTTGTGGTCTTTGAAGAACTCAGCAGTCGGAGCCATGGTGTGTTCCGAAGTCATTATGTACCACGTGATGTGGCCTTCCTTGCCGGTTTTTTCTGCAGCCATTTGTTGGATTCTGATAATGCGTTCTGCTTGGATTTGGAATAACGTCTTTTTAGAAGGAAGACCAACGTTGTACATACCTTTAGGATGACCGAAGCCAAGCCTAGTCGCCTGCCCACCAGCTAACAACAACACACCAACTTTACTATCAGATATCTCTTTAAATCCTAAAGTCTCGAACTCCAAACGCTTCTCATCAGTCAATCCTGGCACGGACTCGTAGTGCGTCTGCGGAATCGGCCTCAAATCATCATCTACCTTCTCCAAAATAGTTTTCGTAGACTCCATAGCGCGTTGGAAAAGCGCGGTTAATTCCACAAAATCTAACTTTTTAATTTCACTCGCGAGTGTTTCCCGCTCATTTTCCGACAGTTCCGGCCAGTACTTGATCAGATGTTCTTGACCGTGAGCCGATAAAACCTCTTTCAATTCCTCGTATGACATTTTCACCCGCAAAGTTTAGGCAATGTTTACGCACGAAATTAACAAGAATAGGCACCGCTCAGCGCGATTAGAAAGCGTAGACTACCTTGGTTAACGCGTAGCGGCGTTTCGGAGCCATTTCACTGGTTCTCCCACCACGGTATCGCGAGAAAACACGTCGGCGAAGCCCTGACATTTCTTGATTTCCACAACATTCATTCGGCTTTTGTCACTCAATATTTACATTTTTTTGCACCTACGACACCTTTGTACAATGTTTCCTCATTGTTTATTTATCATACATCGGTGCATTTATAAGAAGTTTTACAACATTTCACTATTAAAACTTTGACATGTACACTGAAATTTCGAAATTCTCACTTAGTGTGCTATTTCCTAGGCTATTTCCCTTTTCTTTGACGTTTAAAGAAACGTTTAAATTATAAGATCCAATAAATTGCCTTGTTGAAATAAGTAATAAAATGGTTGTTTCTATTTTAGAAATTTTCATATAAACAAATAATGGAAGACTGGAACGATTATAATATAATAATATAATCTTTTATATTATAAAAGAATCACAAAAGCTTTTACAAAAATTATTAATTATTTTGCCGGAAGTAATGGATTTGGTTTCAGAGCAAACTTTGAACGTTGTGGAGGTTTTTGGCGGTGAACATTAGTTGCTGTACAGTTACTAACGTTGTTGCTATTGTTTAATGTGTGATAGTGATAGCGTATTCTGCCGTGCCTAAATCAGAAGTCAAGTATCCGCTCCGTTTATTAAAGATGAAGAAGATGAGTTCAAACAAGATTCAATCAAGGCAATGTTTCTTGCTGCCAAAATTATTCGCAGACAAAACACCGAGAACTTTGGAGAGCAGAATGAGCTTATATTGAAGATATACTCTGAAGACATGACTGTATATACTTTAAGTTTCCTTGCCTTCCTGAAAGGAAAAATTTAGCAATAAAAAAAGTCTATGATGCTAGTGTCGTACATTTTCATATTCCTCGATTGCAACCAACAATTGGGAGAGGGGGAACTAAAGCAGATGATTTATTTATTTATTTATTTAAAATACAACTATTATTACAGGCTGCAGCATTTCTGCTTGCGATCTTTTTTATGTTCTGTCCGGTCTAGTTTTCTTTTTAATTCAATATATTTCAAAATTTTAGAATTTGCTTGATTTTTGGATTTTGTTTGGGATTGAAGTTGACATAAGCATTCGACAAAAAATTTTCAGTGAAACGCCTGTTTTTTCGGTGAAAGTGAATGCTTGAGTTGATTTATTTTTGTCATCATTACTAATGTCGGTCAACAGAGATATATAATTTTTTTTTATTTAACGACCAATTGTGTTAACCCTTTACCGCATGTCGTTCCAGATATGGACCCCTCCATAAAATGTGAAAAATATTATTTTAGTGACATCTGTGTTACGTGATTGGTATTACTAAAGATGATCGACATGTATCCGAACAAAAAATAACAATGGCGTACCTCTAACTTATCTATGGTTCCATATTTCAATGATAGCAGTTGACATTTCGGCATTTTGAACGTTAGATGAGTTTGTTCTGCTTTCGGTGGTATTTTCTGCGACTTTTTGTACGACTAGGTAAGTTAAATTATTTAAAATACTTAATTAAACGTACTTAGAGTAACACGACCAAAAAACATGTAAGTAACTGTAATCCGATCTTGAAGAAATCTCGTGTTCATTTTTGTTCCATATATGTAACAACATGCATTGCAGGTTAAAGAGGCCTGGGCAGATATGGTACAGTGTGCATTGATGGTCAAATCCAAATATGGAACTCCATGCACATAGTACTTCCAATTGTACATAAAATATTGCTCTTCGCTATTTTGTTTATCATGTTAGGATCAAATCGCGGCCCGGCAAAAAAAATGTCATGACACAAAATAATAACTTTTTGACATTTTTGTACCATTTAAAAGTAAATACTCCATTTCACCTGCTGTGAAAACGTTGTTATTATGTTGCACTTAGTTGCCGAGATTTGATTCTTTAGCTTCTTTATTTTCATGTTTTAAAAACAATTAAACACTGAGTGTCCAATACAGTTACATATAATATCCTATTCATTTTATAAGTTACAGATCCTTCAAATGAAAACACGTGGGCGGGCTTTTAGACTTCCTGCTGAGTACAGTGAAGATGAAGACCTCTCAGATGATGAAGAATACACCTTACCACATAAAAAAACGTTATTTATTGAAGAGTCTGAAGAGGATGATGAAGACGACGAAGATATTCCAGATATGGAGGCAATATACCTTGATGAAGATTGCTTAGTTGAGGAAATGGATGTGCCGTCAACGTCCACTGGTATAAAGAGAACAAATAAACAAAATCCAAATAGAAATAAAAAGAAGCCAAAGTACACATGGACCGAAAAATCGATTGGTTTTGATGAACAGAACATTGCTTTTCTAGGGTGTGAGGATCTTCCAGATGAAATGTTAGATTTAGAAACTCCCATGAACTTCTTTAAACTTCTATTTACCACAGAAGCTCTAAACTTGATATATGATCAGAGCAAGTTATATGCTGAACAGATTGATCCAGAAAAGGCTGAGTCTTTAACAAGGGATGACATCAGTAAATTCATTGGTATAGTTATTTATATGTCTGTCGTCCAACTGCCGTCAACGCGCCATTACTGGCGGGAAGGCACATACGTAGATAAAGTTGCTAAGACTATGACATTAAATAAATTTGAACAAATCAAGAGATTTTTACATTTTTCTGACAAAACCAAAGAACTTACTGCAAGCGATGATAACTATGATAAACTACAAAAAATAAGACCCCTTCTTGATATAGTTAGAAACCAGTTACTGCAAATACCAAAAGAAGAACATTTAGCGATAGACGAGCAAATGATTCCTACCAAATCCAAAACGTCTGGAATGCGTCAGTATAATTCCAAAAAACCGCATAAATGGGGTTACTTAAATTACGTGCTCAGTGGAGCAAGCGGATTCAGCTACGACTTTGATATTTTCACGGGAAAGCACAGGACAGATTTACCACCAAACTGTCCTGATTTAGGTGCATCAAGCAATGTGGTAATAAGGCTTGTGGATTCTGTGCCAAAAAATTTAAATTATAAACTATTTATTGATAACTGGTATACCAGCCTACCTCTCATGGCATTTTTACATACTAACGGAATACTGCCACTTGGTACTATTCAACTAAATAGAGCCAAAGACATTGATATGCCTAGCACAAAAGAACTTCTGAAGCAAAGTAGGGGTCACTGCATTGAAAAGTGCACTAAAGTAGATGATGTTGAACTAAGTGTCACCTTGTGGGTAGATAATAAAGTCGTGAGTCTATGCTCTTCATACGTTGGGAAGGAACCTATGGATGTTGCAAAAAGATATTCAAAAGAACAGAAAAAGAAGATTGATGTTCCTCGCCCAAAAGCTGTGGAAGTCTATAATAAATATATGGGCGGGGTGGATCTATTAGATTCTATGCTAGGATTCTACAGAATTCAGATAAGGAGCAAAAAATGGTACATCCGCATCTTCTTTCATGTTATAGATTTAATAACCGTAAACAGTTGGTTATTATGGCGACGACGTAATAAACAAAAAAATATTGATATTTACATGCCATTGTTGGATTTCAAATTGTACATTGCTGATGTACTAATGCGGGAAACGACCGGTGTTTTCACACCTACCACTCGCAGAGGACGACCCGCTTTGGATAAAAATGTTGAAAACATTAAACGGCGTCGCATCGAGCTGCCTCCACGAGAAGTGGCAGAAGATGGCATTGGTCATTGGCCTCATTGGGCAAAAGATCGGCAGCGTTGTAAGATTTGCGGTTTAAAGTCGTATTTGTATTGCAGCAAGTGCACATGTTATTTATGTCTAAACAAGGACCGTAACTGTTTTAAGGAATTTCATATTTTATGTGTCAATTAAAGCAAGTAATTCAAAAAAGTTTTTTTTATTCATCTCTTAGCCTTGAGAAACACAGAACCAAAGCGGCTTACACAGTTCATACTTATTAACTACTTTCTAAATTCTATCTCATTTCCAAATCTCTTTCAAATAAACAGATTATTTTGACTTTCAGAGAAATCTTTGATACTTTAACCAGTCATAAAATGTTTTTTACACTCCTTACATCTTTCTACCACGCATCATACTCCTTCTAAAATACTATTAACCATCATGCTTTATAAATATATACATATAAAATTTCGTAAAGCTGATATTGCATAATGTTCCGTATTTGGGCACATATTATTTATGTCCTCAATTGCATACTGTTCCATACTTGGAACACTATGTTTTTTTCAATTTTTATTGCTTTTTAATATCGAGTATTTTTTTAAATATTTTTCTGGCATAGCTAGTAGGTCCCACAATGTCCTAAATTAATTTGAGCAGAATCTAAAAATCCATGCGGTAAAGGGTTAATCAAAATGTAAGTTTTTCACCATTTCTATTTTTTTTTGTACTCACACGCCTACTCTACCCTAGCTACGCTATACAGTACACTTTTACAACATCTTCTTCACGCTCAGACAGATACTCTATCAGGCTGTTCTTGCAACAGTTACGAGAATCCTGGGTCTTATGGTTTAAATCAAATCTGGTTATCATTTGACCTGGGGGGATTACTTCACGACCTGCAAGAGGAGAATATCCTTCTTGTATAGGTTACACTAGCTAGACATCCTTACTATTCTAATAAATACTCATATATCTCTATCTTTCCTTCTTTGGGCCCTTTCGGGTTTCGTGACCTTTTAGGTATCCTAGTCCAATTTGGAATTTTTGTAGTTTCAGTGTAATTAAGAAACGATTTTAAAAATTGGAACGACAATTTATCCCTGGGAGTTCTGATAGACGAGAACCCAATTTGGGCCAGCTAAACCACCATATCCTGCTTCCATTCTACAGCGGTTCCACCTGCGGCCTCTGGAAGACCAGTAGCTAAGTGTTTTAATCATACCTTTAAAAATTCTTAATTTATTTTTGTCAATATGTGCCAATTGTAACAGTTTTAGTTTTATCTATCAAGTAGGTGGGGTATTTATTCAGCGCTGAATTTATTCTTCCTATTTGCTACCGATAATAATTTATTTTAGTTAGGTCTCGTGTTTAAATTTTATGTATGAAATTGTAACAGTTCAAAATAATCCAACACTTCATTTCCAAACAAAATATCTACTCATACGTTGAAAATTGTTTTGCGTGTTAGTTTAACCTTTATGTAACACCTTAAAATTTAATGTAAATGTTCAAAATCTTCTAACTTTATTTTTTCTGGGTTCAAGTCGAATTTTTTGTAACTTTTTTGTTTAATTAAATCCATTTATTCTTTTTCAAAAAATCTTGACTTCTTTATTTTTTGTGTGTTTCGGCGATCAACTTTTTAAATTTTATCGCTGAAAGGCTTAACCTAATACAATAGTGTAGACTTCCAATACTATTAACAATAAGATGCATTATTTATTGCAAATAACATAAAATATGTAACGCTATCCTTTCGAATTCGCTCATTGAACAAATGAAGAGGTCAGTTTTTTCAGCTATTTCATTGAGTGTGCTTCTAGCTCGTACAAGCGGTGTTTTATCAAGCAGGTTAGTATGAATTGCTTTGTAGGTATATAGCAATGTACGGTCTGCATGCTGCCTGCTGCTAAGGTGACAAAAGGGAATCCAACCCGGTGGCCTATTCCAAATGGTAAAATTAATATACTTGATCTCAAAATCGTCATAAAAGTAACGGTAATTATGCTATATAAAAGAAAACGCAAGTTAGCATCAGTGTACGAAAAATCAACACTGTTCAATAATCGAAATATCTGAAATAGCGCCCTTTCTGGTGTGGAAGCACCAACTATAAATCGATATATGTTATTATAAATCGATATATGTTACCTCCCTCCGTGTGGGCAGAACTATTGAAAAAAATGGAGTTAGTCTATACCGCCCATGCGCATTTTCTGTCAAAAGATGTCAAATGGCTTCTTGAGAGACGTATGTTATTTTTTGCTAATTATTGTCGATTTTGTACTAAATATTATATTCAGTGTAATTTACAGCGTTGTGTCGTTTACGAACTGTGTCCTGCAAATATTGTTTGATGTAACAATGACGGAGTCGTCGAAAAAACGGAAGAAAACCAGTCACGAGAAACCTAACCAAACTGTAGCGAAACGAGGCGTTATAGACGCTAACTGGCAGAAACTTTTATCTAACAATTTCATAATGGACAAGAAAACTGAAAAACCCGTTCAGGAAAGTAAACCAAACAACTTTACTGGTACTTTTCGTAGAGCTAGGAAGAAAAAAAACAATAACAACGAAGTCTCTAATTCCGTCCATAATAACTTGAAAGCGCTCAATATAAGTACTGAAACTACTAATTTAGTGTCCAATAATACTTCTTTAATAACCTCAAATGCTAAACTAGGCGAAAAACAGCTCATAAATGGTGTAAAAGTATCTATTAGAAATGGTGAAATAACGTCTACCCCGAAGAATAAAATGACTAAATTTCTAGCCATGGACTGTGAAATGGTAGGTATAGGTTACGACGGAAACGACCATATGTTGGCTAGGGTGTCGATAGTAAACAAATTCGGTGATTGTATTTACGACAAGTTTGTGAAACCACGCGAAGAAGTCATTGATTATAGAACGAGCATAAGTGGAGTAAGAAAAGAGGATTTAATCAATGGAGAAGAGTTCAACAAAGTACAAAAAGAGGTATCTGAGCTACTACGAGGAAAGATTCTGGTGGGACATTCTTTAAAAAATGATTTGGGTGTGCTATTTTTATCACACCCGAAGAGGAATATTAGAGATACTGCAAGATATAAACCATTTAGAAAGGTGAGATTTTGAAATGATTTTTCCCCGGTTAAAGTTGAATTACGGTTGGAGGGGAGAGTGGGAATTCTCCCATTGCCTGAGTAACTTTTATAACAATTACCTCTCTTTGGTAATTGTTATAAAAGTTACTTTGCCTCTCTAGCACTAAAGTTGACTTGATTTCTGTATTTTAATGGTCATCCATTGTCTAGATGACAATGATTTATGTAGGTCAGGACAGCTGAGACATGTCGCCCGGAGAGATCTCGCATATTCAGGTCGATAGCAAATCGTTTGTGACGACAAACAAGCAAACTTTCATCGTTTGTGACGGTATACTTTCGCCAAAAAATCAAAAAAACATGGTTCAGCCAGCCGGATTTTGCACTTTTCGGAGCACATCAGATCTCAGCTCCTGAAGGGTTTTCGGGATTCGTTCCTGATCAAAAGTAATGTGACGCGTATGTGACAGAAATCCAAACTGATTTCATCTATCGTGATGCAATACTTTTGGAGAAATCTTGAAAAACAAGTGTCCAGCCAGCCTGATATCCGGCTGGCTGAACCACTTGTTTTTCGTCGATTTCTCGCTAACTAACGCGTTTCACTCTGAACTTTTTTGATCAAAGGTTTGTGATGGCAATGTGACAGGGTACCATGCAGGTTTGAACGCCCGTAACGCATGCATTTTTGAGATATTCCAGAAAACTAAATGGTTCAGCTGGAAAAAGTCAGGCCAGCTGAACCACCTGTTTCTACCACTTCCAGGTGCGCTACACTCGAGGAATCTAAACCAAAGGTTTGTGACAGAGATGATAAATACGATGGTTCGTTTGTGACGGCTCAAAATGCAGCCCAAAAAGTTATAAGCGATTCTTTTTTTTCCATACATTGATTAAACTAGGTGACCATGCTTTCAGTATTGCAAGGACAGTCCCTAATTGAATTAAATATTAAAGCTTTAATAGAATGAGCAAGGCGTCGTGTAGATGACTAAAATTATATTAACAATTAAATTAAACAATACTATATAAGTCATCTTTCAATATCACCTAATAAGGTAGGTACACTTAGACGATAAATTATATTGCGCAATGAGAACGAATGACTGCGTGCAATATTATTATGACTTCTTAATGCGGCGGTACTGGTTACGCACCGCACACAAGAGGATAATATCCAAGAATGATGAGCCAAAAGCTACGAATAAAAACAAGTCACTTGTGAATCAAGCTAAAAAATGCTACGTACGAAGGGTTTCCATCGCGGTTGATTTTTCCAACAGTTTGTCAATGACTTAATCGCAGTGGTCATGCCTAAAACAAACTGATTGGCTAATTTGTACATATTTATTATATTTAAATGTGGGACCAAATTTGTTGTTCATTTAACTTCTAGACGTATTATTTTTAGATCAAAAGAATAATAGTATTTAAGTATTCTCTTAATTTTGTTACTTACATACACCTACTTACCTTTAGTATTTTTAGCGTGGGGCGTTCAGTGTTGGTAGTTGCTGTGGCCTGGCCTTATAATCAGAAATGGTTATGTTATGAAAATACATATAAAATAAAATAACATAATTTTTTAAAAATCACATTTTAATTAACAGTGTATAAAATATTACTCAATATTCACTAATTATGCATAACAATTTAAGTCTTAATTACCTTGTAATCACAGATTGAGAAAATATTAACTATTACTTACTAAGGGCGGCCACATATACATTCTGAAACGAGTAACGAGCACACATGTAAGTCGTGTGTGGAAATAAAGCTGCCGAATTAAGTGGATTTACATGTTTGAGGATTCCAATTCGGAATTTCTGATGTGGTGGGCCTTATTATAGTAGGTAGGTAAAGCTTCTTTGTTAAACTAATATGGATATTAATCCATCCATTATGGATGTTGGATATTAATCCATTATACTTATGTACTATTTCCATTATAACTGTGCTTTACTTCTTACAATTATTATATAATAATAATATGCACCAAACATGCGTACATGCGTGTACTATTATTTCTTTGGCTTTACGAAATATGACTTAATATTTACTAATATTTATATATAAAAAATAAAGTCTTTTTAAATCTCATAATCACAGACTGAGAAAATAGTTTCTTTAACTAACAATAGGTTTGAACAATTTGCTTTATATACACTAGGTTAGGACGGTATTACATAAAGTACTCCATAAATATTGTCCATAAGCGTGATTGACTAAATTATTTTGAGATTGATTGTATTTAAAATAAAAAGTTCGTGCCAAAAAAGCCCTCGTTTGCATAGCGGCGCTCTGTAACTACTAATTTGTTCTCATTGCGCAATATAATTTATCGTCTAAGTGTACCTTATTAGGTGATATTGAAAGATGACTTATATAGTATTGTTTAATTTAATTGTTAATATAATTTTAGTCATCTACACGGCGCCTTGCTCATTCTATTAATGCTTTAATATTTAATTCAAATAGGGACTGTCCTTGCAATACTGAAAGCATGGTCACCTAGTTTAATCAATGTATGGAAAAAAAAGAATCGCTTATAACTTTTTTTGGGCTGCATTTTGAGCCGTCACAAACGAACCATCGTATTTATCATCTCTGTCACAAACCTTTGGTTTAGATTCCTCGAGTGTAGCGCACCTGGAAGTGGTAGAAACAGGTGGTTCAGCTGGCCTGACTTTTTCCAGCTGAACCATTTAGTTTTCTGGAATATCTCAAAAATGCATGCGTTACGGGCGTTCAAACCTGCATGGTACCCTGTCACATTGCCATCACAAACCTTTGATCAAAAAAGTTCAGAGTGAAACGCGTTAGTTAGCGAGAAATCGACGAAAAACAAGTGGTTCAGCCAGCCGGATATCAGGCTGGCTGGACACTTGTTTTTCAAGATTTCTCCAAAAGTATTGCATCACGATAGATGAAATCAGTTTGGATTTCTGTCACATACGCGTCACATTACTTTTGATCAGGAACGAATCCCGAAAACCCTTCAGGAGCTGAGATCTGATGTGCTCCGAAAAGTGCAAAATCCGGCTGGCTGAACCATGTTTTTTTGATTTTTTGGCGAAAGTATACCGTCACAAACGATGAAAGTTTGCTTGTTTGTCGTCACAAACGATTTGCTATCGACCTGAATATGCGAGATCTCTCCGGGCGACATGTCTCAGCTGTCCTGACCTACATAATGATTTTGCCGGTATCAAAGTAGCACTAAAGTTAAAACTTCTTTATACGTAATGCCGTCCTTGTTGACACTAAAAAGATGCCAAAAAACCTTACATGTTGAATGGAAGTCCACGGAAACAAAACTTTATAACTAACAGAACAATTGTAACAAAATTACAGATAACCAAAGGCAGTACACCGTCATTGAAACGTCTAGCAAAAGAAATCCTTGGCATTGAGATCCAGGGAGCGGAACATAGCTCCGTGGAGGACGCTAGAGCAGCCATGCAGCTCTACTGCACCGTCGCCAAGAAATGGGAAGCCATGATGAGTGAGAAACGAGGGGGACGAAAGATTGAGGACTCTAGTTAAAGGATGAATAAGAATGTCGGTTTCAATCAGGGTTCGTAGCGATAATTATACAAAGTCAAAGTCTAAAATAGCTTATTTTCATTGAACATTCAGAATCTTATCTTAATATTTAACCCGTGTTAACCAACCTTATAATTTAAAAAAGAAAGATATATAAAACAAAGTAACTGTACCAGCAATCTCCAGTGTATATCCTCTTTGCTACGTGATTTTGGCGGAATCGCATCAGCCATTCTTTCAAAAAAAAAATCAGGTTTATTCAAACACTTTTACTCGAGAATGGCTGGACCAATTTTCATCTTTTTTGATTTGTTGTATTTTTCTCCATCCCTAATGGCAGAATAACTATTAAAAACATTAAAAAATTGAAGGAAGAATTCCCAGGGGGACGATGTCCCGGGCGATAAGCTAGTATTTTTTATATTAAAATAAATCTATAATTAATTACATTTGCATTTTTAATTTTGCGCCTATTCGGAATGGTGCAGTCTTCCTCAGTGAAGAAATGGAAGAAACTCTGAGGGTTGCTTAATACCTTGACTAGCCTTCCACCCAGGACTTCGTTCTTGTAGAGATGTCGGGAATGAATTATACAGATAAACCTTCCATAGAAGCACTTCATCCAAGGCTGAAAACCATATAAACATCCGTTCAGTAGTTTCAGACTAACAGATACGGTGGGGGGCACTTTGTTTTAAAATGTACTTTAATAATTTTAAACAGATATATTCTCACGTAACTTAGAATCGGTGTCAGGCCGACAGTTTTGATGAAGATGAAACAGGTTATGTTCTGTTATAAAATATTATGTTTAAAATAAAACAGATTAAATTGTGTCATTCTAACTGCCACACTCAGAGACGTCAATTAAGGTTAAGCACTGCTTAACTCTGATGTTGTCACTTTCAGTCTTGTCGGTGTAAACAAGGATAGCATGGCATTTAATACTTCTTAACTTTAATTGACTCTCCATTCATTAAAGTACTGGCCAGGTATATAGAAGTACAAAATATTAAACTTTGATTCTCCACTTTGTTTATCCCCTTGTTCCTTATATATATATATGTATATATTATAATAAAAAACCCTAATAATATTAATAATTATACTAAGTCATATTTACTGTTCTACTTATGTATTATACAATATAACTAACACTGTGTTGTCCTTTTTTTCTTTTTAGACCCTGCAACCGACCAATTGTCTCAAAGTTTAGTACAGCTCGACCGCGACTGATCACTTGTAGTCTCCAACCTCGATACTGGCAGAATTGTCTTAAAAAGAAGGCAGAGCCAAAATATTTAAAATTGAATTGAACTTTAATTGACGTCTCTGAGTACGGCAGTAAGTCATTGAAATTGACTTAAAGCAGGCCTTTTGTATAAGAAAAACTTTGAATTAGTTAGCGAAATTCTACTGAGTTAATTTAATCATGAAACTGAACAACTTTCCCCAAGGAACAGATCAAAATATAAAAAAATAAAAGTTTTCACTCCTTCAACTAAACAAATCAGCTGATCGTTCAAGTTGTATGGAAAAGCGAATTTTTCTTTCATATTTCGACCTACGTTCCTTGGAGCAAGTTGTTCAGTCTGGTGGCCTGACTTACGTCCTGAATTTTCGCAAACTAAAGTCACCTAATAAGTATACCTGTTTTTAACCAGAAAGAAATCTCTACCAATCAATGCAACAGTCACGAAAACAAGACTGAGGTCCGTATTACAGAATGAACGCGACTCAGACTGATCTATACTTGAGTACCAGTCATTCTTGATAGTGAGAGAAAGAAAATCAATACTGAAGTCTCCTTCTGTAACACAGGCTTTAGTGTGGATATTATTAGATACTTTTAAAACAAAATAATAGAAAATAATTGTCTTGATAATTTCGAATCCTATTCAATTTATTGTACATCGTTTCTCCACTAAAGGAATTTGAGTTAAGATTCAAAGAAATGCTGCAATGTATCACTGTGCCAGTTAAAACACGGTTTATGTAGCTGCCTTGTATGATCTAATTGTATTGTAAAATCCTTTATTGTACACTAGCTTTCCGCCCGGGACTTCGTTCCCGTGGGAATTCAGGAAAATCGAAAATACTTAGTCACTTGTGTCCAAGATGGCTAGATTGATTGATGTTGGCAGCTGGCACACTGAAGTTTTTCTTTCGCTCCCAGTGTTTTTGTTAAACTGTTCCGTATACCCTGTACATATACATTGTATAATAATTGCATTGTGGCTTTCGCGGTGTGGTAGGCTCTGTAAAGGGCCGTCTGGTTCGCGACCACCCTCCTACCGAAGTCCGACGACAAACAGCTTGCTGTGTTCCGTCGGTGCGTAGGAGTACCAGTGCCTTATAGGCATTTTCTGAGTTAACTCGCTCCATCGTCGACCTCATCTATGACCTTGGTCAAGATTGAGGTCAAGAGTTAACACATAGTAAAAATAAATTAAAAATTTGCTACCAAATCTTTAAAGGCTGGTTCTTCCCGTGAAACTGAACAACTTTCCCTAGGGAACCTATTCGAATTTCTCAAATAAAATGTCGATTAGGTATTCTTTAGATGTAGTTACTAAGGCAGTCAATCATTTGCACAAGACAAGTTGTATGAAAAGTTTTTTTTTTCATATGTCGACCTAATATTCCTTAGGGAAAGTTGTTCAGTTTCTTGGATTGATTCACATCCTCGATTTTTGCTAAGTCACATAATATAGCATAATCATTTTATTTTTTTATTATGTATTTACTTAGATTTAATTTGGCTAGTTAATATAGTTTGTCATATTGTTTTGGATTAATGTGTTTTATTTTATCGTTCCCGTGGGAATTAGAGAAAATTATGGCCAAGCTATACTTGGTGATAAAAAACCTCCTAGCTATATTCAAAATCCTGAACCAGTATCACTCAAAGAACACATTTATGAAAAAAAAAAAAATTTAAATATTTTTTCAATGGGAATAGTTCATTTTTTGCCTAAACGTAGACATTACTCCTACATAAGACACGCGAGGGGTGCGGGAAGCGAGGTAGCGAGGGGTGCGGGTTGGTATGAAAATCAACCCAAAAAAAGAAAAATTCCCATTTTTCCTGTGTATGTACAATAAACTGTTAAATAAATAAATAAAAAGTGATACTGGTTCAGGATTTTGAATATAGCTAGGTTTTTTTTTTCTATAATTTTGTCATCTGACCATCACCAACTTTTGTAGAGAAAATAAAAAATAAACTAAGTATAATATTAGTTTAGCAGGATTAGGATATTCTGAAAGGGGCCATTCATTTATTACGTAAGACGATTTAGGGGTGGAGGGGGGTCGACCATGTCTTATTTTTTCTTACAAGGGGGTAATGGGAGTCTTGATAGTTCTTACGTAAGATCACAAAAATACGAAGTTAAAATTATACCTACTTTCAAAAAGCGCGGGCAAAGTGATTAAAACCAAATTTTATTACTACCAAAAAATTAAAATGATTAGTAGTAGCTGCTTCGAAAGTACGAATAAACATTTCTAAAAATTGTTACTTTGAAAAATAAACATTAAAACAAACCAAACGTGTCTTCGTTTTTTCCTTTAGATTCTTACGTAATATAAATATTAAACAGGGGGGAGGGGATCGACTTATTCTTATTTTTCGTATAATAGGTGAAGGGGGGTCTAAAACTAGCGAGTCTTACGTAATAAATAAATGGCCCCAGAGGTCCCGTAAATAAAGATATTCTGTAAGTCGAAGTAGACTAAATAATAATAATAAAAAATCGCCTTGGACTAAGTACCCGTGGGAATCCGGGAAAATTTATGTAGCCTATGTTAATCAGCGATAATGTAGGATTTAATGGTGAAATTTTCCAAATCGGTCTAGTAGTTAGTTTCGGAGCCTATTCAATGCAAACAAACAATCAAATCTTTCCTCTTTATAATATAAGTGCAGATGGGTTCACTCTTTACTACAAGAGCTGCCGATTGATTGATGTGAAGTGAGTGCCTGTCTAGCAGTTGGACACTGAGGGCTCAAAATATATTAAACAATCTCATTGATTTCACAATCATTTATTACAAAAATAAAAAAGATTAGACAACAGGTAACATAATTTTGATATTCCTTAATTGTACTCATTAAACATTGATAAAAATTAACATTATGTAATAACTGCCTTATTTATAAACGTAAAAAGTTATGTGACTGTAAAGAGCTAGAGAGCGTTTTATTCTAGCTAGAACTGGATAATGAATTAGACTGTATACATTGTACGTGCTTTGTATGAATGATTTTAAAAAATGTAAAAAAAATTAAACATAGTTACTGGTAGTGCCCGGAAGGGGTTCATGAATTTGTTTCAATTTTTTGTAACGGCATTGTAAAACTCACGATACAATAAAAATATTTTAGACTTTAACCCAGTGCTCGCGCTATGAGCATTTTGCCGCCCGCGACAAAGAAACTGTGTTATTTTGTAAACGATGCATCTCTCAAGATCAAGTTTCTCAGTAGCTGCCCCTGTACACTTTACCTCCCTATTTTTGAAATAAAAAAAAATCAAAAAAATTGTCTAATATTTCCCAAAACATGTTTTTTTTAATCAAACGAAGTATAAATCTTTCATAAATGTTATTTTTCTATTAGTTGACGTTCTATTCTACCCTTTTGAGATGATTTAAAATATAAATTAACGATTGTTAGCTTAAAATAATAATGGGCGGCAAAATGCTGCCTAAGCGACCACTCACGTTTTAAAAAAGGCGCGACTACTCTAGGGTTAACTTAATAGCCTTATTACTTTAAAGGTAAGTAAGAGTTTTACACGCTCCCGCGAGGATTTTCACCGTCACTTTAACTTAAATTACGTTTAATAAGGCGGTAAGCATAGAATCATTTATAATTGTACTTATGGTGTATGTACTTAGTTACTACAAATTCGTTGGGGTAAAAATATACTCGGCCTGCGGCCTGGCCTCACCAGTTTCAGTCTGTTTCTCGTAGCCCAGTCGCGCTCGCTGATTTCGACCGATCAGTGAGGTGAAGCAACGTACACAGAAGCAAGGACCTGATGGGAGACCAGAGTGGCAATTTATCACAAGCGTTTCCGTGCTTCGGAGGGCACGTTAAGCTGTCGGTCCCGGCTGTTGTCGTTAAAACCAAGTCAGAGGCCATTGTGCGGTTTGAAAACTCTGACACCAGGGTTAGCCAAGTTCGCCACACATTTGACCTACACAATAAGAAGAAAAACATCTGTTTCTAGGTCACGTGAAATTCCTGTATAAGACAGGGAAAGACTTAGGTACCTGACTGTAAGAAAGTCCTGTCCATTTTCAAGGTCCGCTTTCCTTATCCCACTGACTCTGAAAGAAGAGGCATCAGGTAACAAGAGACATCATAGGTAAGGGACCATCCATAAATTACGTCACACGAATTTCATGATTTTTTGACTCCTCCCCCCTCCATGTCACAGCTGGTCACATTTGTAAGACTCCCCCCTCCCTAGCGTGACGTCACATATTTTGCATATTTTAAATTTTTTGTAATTTTCTAATAAAAGCAGTACTTAATAGAGTTGTTATTTTTTTGGGAACTCAAAACTCATTACGTATACGTTTCTACAATAAGATTCCCGTGTGTATTCAAAATTTACCTTTGGATAAATTTAAGACAGTAATTAAACAAAAACTTTGCAAAAAGGGCTATTACAAAATTTCTGATTACATAACTGACAAGCAGCCATGGGAATGAACTGCTCAGCTCTGTTATTTCAGACTTAGTTAAAATTAGAAAATAAGAAAATTTGTAATGCGTTTAAAAAGAGCACCCTCAGAGTTTCTTGCCTGTTCTTCTCTGGGGAAGACTGCACCTTTGCGAATAGGCGTAGAGTCAGTAGGGTCAATAGCACGAATGCGTATGTATGTATTTAAATCCTTTAATGTTTGTTTGTATGTATTTCATGTAATCTTGACTTGTTTTAAGTGGCATCCTGAATGTCCTATAAAATAAAGATTTTTTCTATTCTATTCTATTCATTGTCTCAACCAAAGTAAAAACGTAAAAAGAGTGCTTGGGACTGAGGAGGTTAAGTTTGTCGTTAAAAGTTTACGCGTTTAGATACTCACAACACATTTTGAAATGTGACGTCACGAAACTTATGACCCCTCCCACCCCCGTGTCACACAATGTCACACTTTGTCAACCCCCTCCCCACCCCTTAACGTGTGACGTAATTTATGGATGGTCCCTAAAAGGATGATTCAATTCAATTCTTTTAAAAATGGCGTCTACAATCGTGCAATCAGACGGTAAATACAATTTCGGTAAAAAGTTTGGATTCCTCTGGTTACCTACGTCAAATTCTGGAAATGCCAGCTGGCGAAATTAATGCCACATTCTATTTATGATAAATTCTGATTCTACAAATACCAGATTCTAGTTAAGTCAGATTCTGTAAATGCAATATTCTGGAAATGCCAGATTCTGTAAATGTCATATGCAAAATAAAAATCATGGTTAACATATTTATGCAGTTTTGTAAGTATTTATTTTGTTTATAATAAAAAATTAATAAATGAACACGCGATAAAAAATATTTATTTTTTCAAATAACGAAATTAAAAAACAAATATTTTACATTGGTAAAAAAACAAAGATTAAACATTAATTACTCCAAAAAAAATTACATTCAAATAATTAGTAATTTATTTTTTGTAGATCTGATTATTTTTCTTTATTTCTAAATATTCTTCTTCTTATTAGATTATTGCTGTTATTCTTCGACGAGTTCTTCCTTCTTTGATTATTTCTTTTTATTCTTTGACCATCTCTCCTTTCTTTTTTCTATCTACCTATAATTGCTCACATGCAAAATAATTGCGGGAAAAAGGCAGTGACCCTCCCTCCGGGTCGTTCCTGCTGCAAAGGTTATCCATCGCTATCCAGCGCGAAAATGCCGCAAGTGTGATGCGTACTTTTGCACGGGGGATGACTCGACGATTTTTTAAATTGACATTTTTATAAAATTATTAATGTTGACTTTTGACGATGTTATGATTGTAATGAATTTATGTATTTATAAATTAATTAATTATAGAAAAATAATTCAATTTACTTAAAAATAATAAATTAAATATAAAAAAAACCATTGATTCCATTAAAAAGCATGATAAAAATAAAAAAAAATTGGAAAAAAATAATATTCGGCGCGAATGGGACTTGAACCCACGACCACAGAATTAATCTCCTGGTACTCTAACCAACGAAGGCGCGGTAGCTCAGCTCGTGTTTCGAAGGGAGGCCCTTGCCTTGCTCCTCGAGGGGAGGTATATGGGCTGATAATATAAAAAAAAGAACCAACTTCAAAAAACCGAAAAATAATTACAATATCATTTGATGTGCTGTGTAGTACCTACCTGCTGAGCTGTTTGAAGTCGGTGCCAAGAAAATTAAGTTTGAAGTTGGTTCTATTTTTTTTTAAGTTTTTATTTTTTCATTTTTAGTGGAAATTATGACCTCTTCATTTTTTGTTTGAAGTCGGTTAATAAAACGAAGTGTTAGCTTTGAAAGAATTTAAGCGAACCATTATAATATATATTTTAGATTTTTATTTTACATAAGTACATACAGTTTAAACTGAGAACCCCCCCTTTTTTGAAGTCGGTTAAAATACTAAAACCTTCTCCTAAATGTAACAAATATTTTTCTGAAAACTGCATCAAAATCAGTGCAGCCAAACGCGAGATAATCGCGGACAAACATACATACATTCATACCTACATACAAACATACATACATACCTACATACAGGTCAAACTGAGAACCACCTTTTTTTTGAAGTCTGTTAAAAAATAGAATTAATTGTTAACAACTTAAAACCCGTGTGAGGGATATTCTCATTTTTGGGCAAGAAAAATATTCGGCGCGACTGGGACTTGAATCCACGACCTAATCAACCAACGAAGGTCACTTGATTCTTTTTTTTTTATCAGCACATTTACATAATACGTCCCCACCGAGGGGCAAGGGCGTCCTTCAGTGCTGGAACAATATACCCCCCCTCTGCGGCTTCTTAGATCTAAGGAGTATTTTAGAATTAAGTATAGGACGTTCCTTCTGGAGAAGCAAAAACTGGGTATTCCAGACACTTACTATGTAACGGTTTTTAAATCTTGACAAACTTTTGTGCTACACTCAACTATTAATATCATACCTACACACATAACTCACATACATATTTATCCCCTGTTATACATATTATACATTATATTGTACATTCTCTTTTTTAGTGTTTATCTTCGCTGCTGAGCACTCGTGACTGACGTTAATGAGGTTATAGCAGAATACCGTTTTGTCCTTTGGACAAAGCTTATGCTGAGCTATGGCCTTTTTGTTGCATTCTGACACACACACAACACTAGAATAACTCTGTAACCTTTAATGTGTATTTGTACTTCTGACTGTTTTGAATGTTGTGTTTTAAAGCAATGAATAAATTCTTTATCTATCATCTATCTATCTATCTATCATCTATCTTCAAAACACGATGGGGATTCATACTTACTTAGTTCTATAGTCGGTAACTGCAGTGTACGGTTTGACATAAGCGTCGTACACACAGTCCCCGTATTCGTTGACAATTGACACCCTGGCCAGCATCGAGTGGTCTTTGAACAGACCGACCCCCACCATCTCACAGTCTATTGCCACGCACTTCGTCAGGGACATTTCTGAAATCAAATGACAATAGAACTTAGGCGTATATAGGGGGGCTGGATGGGCCGTGCCCAACTGCCCACCCCAGTATGGTCTAGGGCCCACAGGAGACATATTTTCGAACGATAGAATTCCAATTCGCTATAAATTAAAGTTAGTAAGTACAGGATGACAAAGCATTAAGCAAGGCTTTAACGACATCATCCATAATGAATAATTCAACTGGTATACAAATCACATTCTAATATTATTATTTATTTTTTTAATTTGAAATTTGAAGTTAATTGGTTTATAATATTTTAATTTGAAATTTAAAGTTAATTGGTTTATAATATTTTAATTTATGTTTATTTATTGGACTAGGTGCTTATAAAAAGTCTGATTTGGCCCTCCTGCCTGGCCCAGAACCTGGGTACGTCCATGCCTACCTACTCGATAAAAAGAAGAAGTTACAAACACAATAACTGTTCTCTGTTACTCCTGTAAGAAATCACTATGTTGAATGGTTTATTTAAATAAATGAATTGAGTTTAAGAGCAATATTCACTTCAAGGCTAGGCGTAGGTAACAGGAATGTGTAATGTAAACAGTTTCTCAGGTTACAGTGATAGCCATTGTTTGTTACTTACAAAGTATATTACAATACAATATGTATACCTACCTACTTTATTGCAGACCAACTTATTAGAACAAGGGACAAAGTAAAAGTTAGGTACGTCATACAAAAAGCCACCTGTCGGCAGTAAAAGGGCCTACCCCGCGCATGACGCGAAGATTCGCTCAGCCTAAACAGAAGCAACTTGAATAATGGTGTGTACCCTCAGGCCACTGTGCTTTGAACAAGTACTTATTCGTTTTAAACGCCACCGACAGCTCCCTTTGCAGGGGCTGCCTAGAGGCTGATGAAACAGTCGCCCACATAAACCTGGAATGCGTATGAGTGGCGGACCACTGGCAAAAATCCTACCAGGAATGAGGTCGCTTCGTGAAGCCTGTGAATTCCCCAGGAGGATTCTGAGCTTCTGGTCGGAGCTGAGGTGGCTGGAATAGCCACCGAGTCACTCGAGTAATGGGCCATTTTAGAGCATAAATGAGGAAATGGGAGCCCTTATCAACTAATTGATAGTCTTTCATTTTCTAAAGACGAGCGGTCCGCCAACCCGCATTGGGCCAGCGTGGTGGACTATGGGTTAAATCCCCTTCGTGTTTCGAAGGGAGGCCTGTGCCCCTCGGTGGGGACGTATATGGGCTGATGAGATAATATAACAAGGGACAAAAGTAAAAGTTACATCAAACAAAAGGTAGTCCGGCCCCATTTCGGTTTATATGTACATAACACGCTCACGCTTATAACATAACGGGGTAGGCAGAGCATCAGTGGTTCTAGCGAACTACTTGATGCCACGTTTGACACAAACTGTGAGGGTTATCAGATGGAATAAGTTGCACAATGGTGAGAGGTGATCAGCCTTTCGCCCATTATGCAGCAAATCCCAGGTATATTACTGTATACCTGGGAAGAGTAGGCAGCTGACACATTCTAAGTTTTTCTTTCACTCCCAGTCCAGCGTGGAAGGATTTCGGTTTATTGTATTGCTAATATTATTAACTAAGTAAGGTGCCATTCATTTATTACGTAATACGTTTTAGGGGGGAGGGGGGTCGAACGTGTCTTAGTTTTTCTTAAAAGTGGGTGGGAGGGAGTCTCGATAGTTCTTACGTAAAATCACAAAAATGCGCTAAGTTAATTTTAACTTTGAAAAAGCGCGGGCAAAGCGATTAAAACCTAATTGTATTATGTATGTACTACCAAAAAATTTAAATTATTACCTACCTGCTTTGTAAGTACAAATAAACATTTATAAAAATTGTTACTTTGAAAAATAAACATTAAGAATAAATAAACGTGTACTCGTTTTTTCCTTTAGATTCTTACGTAATAAATATTAAACAGGAGGGGAGGGGGTCAAAAACTAGCGAAAATAGTCTTACGTAATAAATGAATGGCCCCTAACTAGCTTTCCGCACGCGACTCCCCCGCGTGGAATCCAGTTTATATCGCACCCAGCTGTGGGATAAAATGTAGCCTATGTCCGTTCCCAAGGTCTAATCTATCTCTGAACCAAATTTCATCAAAATCGGTTTAGTAGTTAGGCGTGAAAGCGTAACAAGACAGACAAGAGTTACTTTCGCATTTATAATGCTAGCTTTCCGCCTGGAACTTCGTTACCGTGGGAATTTGGGAAAATTATGTAGCTTATGTGTTTTGGATTAATTTTATCAAAATTGGTGTAGCCGTTATAGCTTGAAAGATTAACAAATATCATGTATACCATACATCCTCACAAACTTTCACATTTATAACATTAGTAGGGACGTTGTACAGTCAACAGCACATCAGGTTACCACAAACTGTCAAATTTCTCCAACGGATAGTAAACTCTAATGCTTGGAGACAAAATTGAGAACAGTTTTGGATAGCATGATGTGCTGTTGACCCTGTACTGCAAATAGGTATTTTAAGTTGACATTTTTTTTTTCGTAGCTTTGCGAGCTGAATGCCAACGTTGAAGATGGTCAGCATGAACCATTTCGACTGAATGATAGCTTCCTTTGCTGTATTTGGTCTACAACTTTAGTTACTTATCTACAGGGCTTTAGGTATCTCTCTTTCAACCTCTCGGGTGGTTAATCAGTCCATGAAATTTTTATTTTTTTTATTTTTATTATAAGATGGGTTAACTCTTGACCTCAATCTTGACCATAAGGTCAAAGATGAGGTCGAGTTAACCCAGAAAATGCCTATAAAGGCACTGGTACTCCCACGCACCGACGGAACACAGCAAGCTGTTTGGCGTCGGACTTCGGTAGGAGGGTGGTCGCGAACCAGACGGCCCTTTACAGAGCCTACCACACCGCATGAGACCATAGGACGACACCTCAGATTCAGAAAAAAATGAAGTGTCGTTGCCTGGGATGGATTACTAGGAGGCAGGTCTCATTTGTGTTTCCTTAGTCGCCTCTTACGACATCCACGGAAAGAGATGGGGTGGTGTTATTCTCAACCGATCACCACACGGTTAAATTGAAATTGGTTAAATTGAACAACTTCCCCAAGGAACATAGGTCATAATACGAAAAAAAAATTTAAGTTCCCATACAAACTTCATCAGCATATTGCGCATTTTGTATGGGAGATCAAATTTTTTTTTCGTATGTTCCTCGGGGAATTTGTTCAGTTTCATGGACTGATTAACCACCCGAGAGTTTGAAAGAGAGATACCTACCTGAAGCCCTGTATATGATAAATTGATAGGTATGTAAGATAGATTGGGCCCTAGACCCAATACACTAAATGAATGGGTCAGAATAAGCTCACTAAACTGAACAACTATCTGTAAGGCGAATGCTACACGCTGAATATTTATGTAGGTCAGGACAGCTGAGACATGTCGCCCGGGGAGATCTCGTATATTCAGGTCGATAGCAAATCGTTTGTGACGACAAACAAGCAAACTTTAATCGTTTGTGACGGTATACTTTCGCCAAAAAATCAAAAAAACATGGTTCAGCCAGCCGGATTTTGCACTTTTTGGAGCACATCAGATCTCAGCTCCTGAAGGGTTTTCGGGATTCGTTCCTGATCAAAAGGAATGTGACGCGTATGTGACAGAAATCCAAACTGATTTCATCTATCGTGATGCAATACTTTTGGAGAAATCTTGAAAAACAAGTGTCCAGCCAGCCTGATATCCGGCTGGCTGAACCACTTGTTTTTCGTCGATTTCTCGCTAACTAACGCGTTTCACTCTGAACTTTTTTAATCAAAGGTTTGTGATGGCAATGTGACAGGGTACCAAGCAGGTTTGAACGCCCGTAACGCATGCACTTTTGAGATATTCCAGAAAACTAAATGGTTCAGCTGGAAAAAGTCAGGCCAGCTGAACCACCTGTTTCTACCACTTCCAGGTGCGCTACACTCGAGGAATCTAGACCAAAGGTTTGTGACAGAGATGATAAATACGATGGTTCGTTTGTGATGGCTCAAAATGCAGCCCAAAAAAAGTTATAAGCGATTCTTTTTTTTCCAAACATTGATTAAACTAGGTGACCGTGCTTTCGGTATTGCAAGGACAGTCCCTAATTGAATTAAATATTGAAGCATTAATAGAATGAACAAGGCGCCGTGTAGATGACTAAAATTATATTAACAATTAAATTAAACAATACTATATAAGTCATCCTTCAGTATCACCTAATAAGGTAGGTACACTTAGACGATAAATTATATTGCGCAATGAGAACGAATGACTGCGTGCAATATTATTATGACTTCTTAATGCGGCGGTACTGGTTACGCACCGCACACAAGAGGATAATATCCAAGAATGATGAGCCAAAAGCTACGAATAAAAACAAGTCACTAGTGAATCAAGCTAAAAAATGCTACGTACGAAGGGTTTCCATCGCGGTTGATTTTTCCAACAGTTTGTCAATGACTTAATCGCAGTTGTCATGCCTAAAACAAACTGATTGGCTAATGTTCATTTAACTTCATGTTCATTTAACTTCATGTTGTTCATGTTCATTTAATTTAACTTCTAGACATATTATTTTTAGATCAAAAGAATAATAGTATTTATTCTCTTAATTTTGTTACTTACATACACCTACTTACCTTTAGTATTTTTAGCGTGGGGCGTTCAGTGTTGGTAGTTGCTGTGGCCTGGCCTTATAATCAGAAAAGGTTATGTTATGAAAATTCATATAAAATAAAATAACATAATTTTTTTAAATCACATTTTAATTAACAGTTTATAAAATATTACTCAATATTCACTAATTATGCATAACAATTTAAGTCTTAATTACCTTGTAATCACAGATTGAGAAAATATTAACTATTAGTTACTAAGGGCGGCCACATATACATTCTGAAACGAGTAACGAGCACACAAGAAATATCGACAGCGGCAATTAATTAACCAGAAGAACTACATAAATTCGATGAAAACTTACCTCTTTCTCGAGCGGCAATAGTTGATAATATCACGATAATATTATTTAAAAAATAGTGAAATTATATCCTCTTTGATATTAAGCTCAGTGTGGTGCGGCCACCATCACTATATAAGTTACTCTATGGCCACCATCCGACAAAAGAAACTAGAGAAAAAAGAATTTGCAAAATTGCAAAGATGGCTCCAAGTTTGTCAAATTAGGATTAAATAAAATATTATTGGCTGTGTTATTTACAATATCCTGATTGGTCGTCACTCCTCCAAAATGTTCGACCAC
Source organism: Aproaerema taeniolella (assembly GCA_949987775.1). Classification (NCBI taxonomy): domain Eukaryota; kingdom Metazoa; phylum Arthropoda; class Insecta; order Lepidoptera; family Gelechiidae; genus Aproaerema; species Aproaerema taeniolella. Next base: position 1,189,320 of record OX465244.1, read on the forward strand.
GAACAATGTAGTTCCTTTTATTAAAAAAAATACACTAGGTTAGGACGGTATTACATAAAGTACTCCATAAATATTGTCCATAAGCGTGACTGACTAAATTATTTGGAGATTGATTGTATTTAAAAAGTTAGTGCCAAAAAAGCCCTCGTTTGCATAGCGGCGCAATATAATTTATCGTCTAAGTCAGGGGTGGCCAACTTGATTATACCCAAGATCTCCTGTTTACTAACGAAACCCTGTGCGATCTACCAATTACATACTTCTTGAAATCTTAATTGAAACAGCATAGTTCAGTACACAATCATGTAGTATTTTTTTTATTATATTAAGAGAAAATACTTATTTTTTTATTTTTTCGCCTTGCCACGATCGACCGATCGACCGGTTGGCCACCCCTGGTCTAAGTGTACCTACCTTATTAGGTGATATTGAAAGATGACTTACATAGTATTGTTTAATTTAATTGTTAATATAATTTTAGTCATCTACACGGCGCCTTGCTCATTCTATTAATGCTTCAATATTTAATTCAATTAGGGACTGTCCTTGCAATACTGAAAGCATGGTCACCTAGTTGAATCAATGTATGGAAAAAAAAGAATCGGTTATAACTTTTTTTGGGCTGCATTTTGAGCCATCACAAACGAACCATCGTATTTATCATCTCTGTCACAAACCTTTGGTCTAGATTCCTCGAGTGTAGCGCACCTGGAAGTGGTAGAAACAGGTGGTTCAGCTGGCCTGATTTTTTCCAGCTGAACCATTTAGTTTTCTGGAATATCTCAAAAGTGCATGCGTTACGGGCGTTCAAACCTGCTTGGTACCCTGTCACATTGCCATCACAAACCTTTGATTAAAAAAGTTCAGAGTGAAACGCGTTAGTTAGCGAGAAATCGACGAAAAACAAGTGGTTCAGCCAGCCGGATATCAGGCTGGCTGGACACTTGTTTTTCAAGATTTCTCCAAAAGTATTGCATCACGATAGATGAAATCAGTTTGGATTTCTGTCACATACGCGTCACATTCCTTTTGATCAGGAACGAATCCCGAAAACCCTTCAGGAGCTGAGATCTGATGTGCTCCAAAAAGTGCAAAATCCGGCTGGCTGAACCATGTTTTTTTGATTTTTTGGCGAAAGTATACCGTCACAAACGATGAAAGTTTGCTTGTTTGTCGTCACAAACGATTTGCTATCGACCTGAATATGCGAGATCTCTCCGGGCGACATGTCTCAGCTGTCCTGACCTATATGAATATTTATCACGATTTAGATCGTGTTCCGGAATGTTGTATCACAATCCAATTTCACATATCCTACACGTTTAGATCGTGTTCCGGAATGTTGTATCACGATCCAATTTCACCTATCCTACACGGTTTGGTCGAGTGGCAGTTGGCGCTGCCTCTTGGTCGACGGGTCCTGGGTTCGATCCCCAGCCGGAGCAAACATTTGTGTAAAAAGCAGATGTTTGTTTTCGGGTCATGGGTGTTTGTGTCTGTCTTTAAGTATGTTCCGAGGGACCCACGACACAAGGGAAACCTTATTGTGGGCCTTTGAGTGTGTAGCGTTTATTTATTTTATTTATTTTTTACGTTCAATACAGATCACGTCAGTATTGATCGAAATATTGTTCAGTTTAGACGTACCTACGTAACAATGGAAACAAAGGAAAAAATGGAAAAATGAAAACATTTTTTTAATTTATTTTTCGCTTTTTTGAAGTTGGTTCTATTTAAAAAAGTTTATATTTTTCCATTTTTAGTGAAAATTATAGCCACTTCCTTTTTTAAAAGTTGGTTAATAATACGAAGTGTTAGCTTTGACAAAGTATAAGCGAATCATTAAAAAATATATTATTTTTTGATTTTACATACACACATGAGAACCCCCTTTTTTTGAAGTCGGTTAAAATACTTAAACCTTCTTCTAAATGTAACAAATACTTTTCTGAAAACAGCATCAAAATCGGTTCAGACAAACACGAGATAATAGCGGACAAACATAGGTTGAACTGAGAACCTCCTTTATTTCGAAGTCGGTTAAAAACTATTTTACTGGCGTCCTCCATCGCTTCTCCAATGCAGACTGACGCGATCCGTATCGCAGCAAGACTACACCCGCAATATTTATCACGATCCTCGGATCGCGTTCCGGATTTTTGGAAATCTAGAAATTTTACGATACTTACCGCGATCCATCAATACTTGTTACTACACGTTCAATAAATATCGCGATCCTGGATCGCATTCGCCTAAACCACATGGGTCGAAATATTAAAAAAAACCTCCTAAATACCTACAGCTTGGGCGATATCAACGACATACATATTTTTACCTAATTGTTACTAACTATTTATTACCTATACTAAGAGAATTTTTGGTCGGCGTGTCGGAAAAGGGGGAAGCCCACGGGACTTACCAAATTTTCCCTAACCGAAATTTTACCTCGCGATTTAAATGAGAAAAATTGATAAACAAAATAGGTAAGTACTTACCTTTAGACTCGCTGTCTCGTTATCAGAATAAACTTCTCGAAATAAGTGATTAGTAATTACTTTTTAATTTAAAACTAATATTGACTTCGATTATCAGACAGCTACACTCTTCGGGCGCACAATTGCAAATGAACGAAATGAGAAAAGGATTGGAAGGAAAGCAGTGAACATAATTCACAGAAAGAAGTTCAGAGTTACTTCCTAACAGATTAGTAACTGACTAATGATAGTTGCCAACATAATGGAACAAAAAGTAACTAAATCTATCTTTATCTTTATATTATATTATATATATATATATATAAAAGAAAGTCGTGTTTGTTACAACACTTATAACTCGAGAACGGCTGGACCGATTTCCATGGTTTTTGATTTGTTGTTGTATTTCTCTCCGTCCCGAATAGCAGAATAACTATTAAAAACATTGGAAAATTGACGGGGAAATTCCCACGGGAACGAAGTCCCGGGCGAAAAGCTAGTTATTGATAAAAGACTTATGCCCCGATTGTGTAACTTTAGTTGTATGTCGATGGAATGGAGGATGGAGGCCATTTTTTCTGTTCAGGTGGCGAAATTGAGAACTATTTAATTTTCATATAACTGCTGACAACTGCCCCGACCAGTAATGCCATGGAAAACCGAACATAAAGTTGCAAACTATCTAGCAACTGAAAATTCACTAGTTAAAGCAGCTGTCATTAGATGTATGAAATCTGGATAGTTCTCAATTTCGCCACCTGAACCGATAAAATGCCGACCATTTCATTGACACACAACTTACGAGTAAGTTACAGAATCGGGGCCCTGAACCTGAGCCCACATGGTGCTCTGACTTAGGTGTGAGTGTTCGGATACATGGATTACTTAATATAAATAAAGGGATACCTGTGCCTCTTGGGGTGGGGATAAGGGAACCGTGTGGTGATCGGTTGAGAATAACACCACCCTATCTCTATCCGTGGGTGTCGTAAGAGGCGACTAAGGAAACACAAATGAGACCTGCCTCCTAGTAATCCATCCCAGGCAACGACACTTCATTTTTTCTGGATCTGAGGTGTCGTCCTATGGTCTCATGCGGTGTGGTAGGCTCTGTAAAGGGCCGTCTGGTTCGCGACCACCCTCCTACTGAAGTCCGATGCCAAACAGCTTGCTGTGTTCCGTCGGTGCATGGGAGTACCAGTGCCTTTATAGGCATTTTCTGGGTTAACTCGCTCCATTGTCGACCTCATCTTTGACCTTATGGTCCAGATTGAGGTCAAGAGTTAACCCATCTACACTAATATTATAAAGAGGAAAGATTTGTACCTATTTTTGTATGTTTGTAACGAATAGGCTCCTTAACTACTGGACCGATTTCAAAAATTCTTTCACCATTAGGATGCCACATTATCTCTGAGTAACATAGGCTACATAATTTTCCCGAATTCCCACGGGAACGAAGTCCCGAGCGGGATGCTAGTCTTATAATAAAAAAAAAACAATACCCAAAATTGTTGTAAAAGTCACCGAATCTAGCCAAAATGTTAAAAAATTGGCAACACCGCTTGAAATGTAATAATAGAGTGGGGACTGGGGACAATCCCTTGTCTCGTTTCTTTTTTTGCGGCTTTGAATACGAGACTTTAGAAGCAGTGTTTTGACGAATTTTATATCGATTATTTATTCGTCAATGATAATTGATAATAACAGAGAATATGGGAGTCCCCACTTCCCAACGCCCTTTTTAGACAAATAAATCAAGATTTTAAGCTAGTTTTGTAAATCAGAGTTGTTCATTTCATTAGTTTTTTTTTCTTAATTTTAAAGAGGCTTGCAGAGTCTTAATAACGCTCATGGCAGCCATAAAGAAGACTTCCAATTGTTTCTAAATTAAATTCAATGTTAAATTCAATGATTATTTTTAGAAGTTATTGCTTTTTGTCTTTGTTTTGTACATACGTATGGTATCCAGTCAATGAACAATTAAAATAGCACCATCTAAACAAGTTTTTTCTAAAAAAAGTTTCGTCTCTTCAACTCTTCAGGCTTCAGGATACAACTCGTTTGATCAGCTGATTTGCCGGGGAGGGTATTGTAAAAACCTGTAATGTTATAATTTCACATGTGAAACTATAATCACCCACGACATTACAATTTGCCAGTAAAATTACAATTCCACGAAACCTAAGGGCCGCCTGCATGAAATAAAGGATAAGTTAGGTTAGGTTAGGCTTTTTTACGTCCTTAGGTACTCCTTCATAAACGCGAAAGTATGTGGCCATTCATTTATAACGTAAGATTATTTTCGCTAGTTTTTGACTCCTTAGATAAGAAAAAATAAGAATAGGCCGACCCCCTCCCCCCTGTTTAATATTTATTACGTAAGAATCTAAAGGAAAAAATGAATATTTGGTTTGTTTTAATGATTATTTTCAAAGTAACAATTTTTATAAATGTTTATTTGTACTTATAATGCAGGTAGGTACTAATAATTTTAAATTTTTGATAGTAATTTTGGTTTTAATCACTTTGCACGCGTTTTTTCAAAGTATAATTTTGCACATTTTTGTGATTTTACATCAGAACTATCGAGACTCCCTCCCACCCCTTGTAAGAAAAAAATAAGACATAGTCGACCCCGCTCGTCCCCTTAATCGTCTTACGTAATAAATGAATGGCCCCTATGATGCTTGTTACTCTTTCACGCTCAAACGGCTGGACCAATTTTGATAAAATTTACACATTACTGGATTAACACATAGGCTACATAATTTTCACGAATTCCCACGGGAACAATATCCCTCCCGGGCGAAAAGCTAGTAATATTATAAAAGAGTCCGTCGATCTGAAATTAAGGCAGTTCACAAAGTACCGAACGATTATAAAATTCTAAAAGTAAAATTACAATATTACGGGTTTAACAATTTTACGGTGGCAGATGCACTAAATAAAAATACTTTTTCTTTTTCTTAAAAATATTTATAATCTATACTAATTGTAATATTATAAAGAGGAAAGATTTGATTGTTTGTTTGTTTACATCGAATAGGCTGGACCAATTTGAAAAATTCTTTCACCATTAGAATCCTACATTATCCTTGATGGACATAGGGTACATGATTTTCCCGAATTCCCATGGGACGAAGTTCCGCGCGGGAAGCTAGTATATTATAAAGAAGAAAGATTTGATTGTTAGTTTGTTTGCATTGAATAGGCTCCGAAACCACTGGACCTATTTGAAAAATCTTTCACCATTAGAATGCTACATTATCCCTGAGTAACATAGGCTACATAAATTTCCCAAATTCCAACGGGAACGAAGTCCCGGGCGGAATGCTAGTAATTAATATGAAGAGGAAAGATTTGATTTTTTGTTTGTTTGCAATGCAATGCATTGAATTGGCTCCGAAACTATTGGACCAATTTGAAAAATTCTTTCACCATTAGAATCCTACATTATCCGGGATGGACATAGGGTACATGATTTTCCCGAATTCCCACGGGAATGAAGCTAGTATATTATAAAGAAGAAAGATTTACTTGTTAGTTTGTTTGCATTGAATAGGCTCCGAAACCACTGGACCTATTAGAAAAATCTTTCACCATTAGAATGCTACATTATCCCTGAGTAACATATGCTTCATAATTTTCCCAAATTCCCAAGGGAACAAAGTCCCGGGCGGAATGCAAGTTTATAAATAAAAGAAAACATTTAAATTCTCACTTTTTATTTTACAAAGTGAAAGTACAATTTATTTTTTATATCACACTTATTTCAATACCCACACATTTTCCTTACAAAATATTAATGTTTGTATTTTTTGTTGGTAAACAATTACGTATGCAGTCAACCGCACGCCACACTTTACACATTGTACCATTTTAATAACTATTAATATCAACTAACGGGCGAAATTCGCATATCAGGTGTAAAGCTTAACTTGGATGACAGTGTATAATATTTATTTAATTATTTATTCAACATAGCCATTTTCACGAATGCCTTAAAATACTGAGCAGATTTTGAGACAAATTCTCTCCTAAATGTATCGAAATCGGTTCAGTACTTTCAGCAATAATTATTTACTTATGTCACTTTAGGTAGGTGCATGTCTAAAACGGCACGATTAGCTGTCCATAATGGCGTGCTTCTTCCTACACTAATGTATGGTAGTGAGTGTTAGGTATGGCAAAAGAAGAATGAAAGTAGAATAAATACTGTGGAAATGAGATCCTTAAGAAGCATGTGTGGTGTGAAATTAAGCAATATGGTGAGAAATAGCTAGATTCGAGAGCGATGTGGTATGAAAGAAGATATAGTGACGAGGATAGAGAAAGGAATGTTGCGGTGGTTTGGACATGTGGAAAGAATGAATGAAAGAAGATTGACGAAAGAAATATACAGTGCGAATGTAGTTGGAAGGGTCGGAAGAGGGCGCCCTAGGCGAACGTACTTAGACCAAATTGGTGATGTACTGAGAAAAGGCCGTGTTAGGAGTACCAGAATCCGAAGAGCTTGTGTAAAGCGAATTACGAATGTAGAGGAAGCGACACACCTGTGTTTGGATCGTAGCAAGTGGCAATCTGTGGTCTCTGCCAACCCCAATGGGACAAAGGCGTAAACTTATGTATGTCTGTAGGTAGGTGCAATCTGTGATTCTTAACAACTTTTTGAACAAACAACTTTTTTTCACATGGGTGACATAAATGTAAAAAAAAAATTGTAATTTCATGTCTAACTAAAAACAAATTGCAGCTTAAATTGACTTTTCATTTCACTTTCCTGAAAAAGTTGTTTCAAATCACATATGTTTCACACCATGTTATGTGTTTATTTGACTTTATGTTGACCTTTCAAGCGATTTTATTGACTAGTAAAAATATTTCTTAATACTTATTAGAAAATATTCATAATATACAACTATACAAAATTTAAGTGTGATTTACATTTATTGTGCGAATAATGAGAAAATATTTTAATACTTACGTATATTGCAAACAATTTCATGGCATTGTAAAAGTATAATTTAGTTAATTAAAAAAGGTACTTTTATCACAAAAACCATTTGAACTTTTAACACAAAAAATGTACACAAATACGAACGAATAAAATCAAGATATCGAATCGAAAATAATCGATTAAAAATTCTAAAGAAAATATCATATGTATTGGTAATTCTGTGACTGTTAACAACTTTTTTGCTAGCAAAAACTTTTTGGGTTAAATGAAACTAATTCAAGCGAAGAAAATGTCAGAGCTGACTTCAATGAATACATCTGAAGCATATACCTACCTAGATTATACCTACACGATAAGAAGATCTAAAGTGTGTACTTGTTACTTTGAAATTAGATATATAATACGTATATAATAGTATATATATATCAACTACTATAATCATTGTGTACTGTCACTAAACTTCAAAAAACCTGGTTCACTATAATCTGAATGTAACGATTATTTTTAATTTTTAACACAGAAAGTCTTTTTTTGTACAGTTGTTTTGAGTCACAGAAAAGTTGTAAAGAAATAGAAAAGTTGTTAACAATCGCATATTTAAATCTTGTATCTGTACAAAACTAGTCACCAAAATTATTAATTAAATTGATTTAAAACATGTTACAGAATTAAGATTTTATCTTAATTTATTAATTAAGTACATTTATATAGTTCATTATATTAACTAGCTACCTACACTACGAAAAATAATCGAAAAATTATTCAAAAATACTTTTTAAAAAGTAAGAAATAAATATTGGAATACAAATTAAAAATTGATTACAAAGAAAATACATTTATAAAAAAGGTGGAACATATTATGATCTTATTCACATAAGAATATTGTGTAGAATTTATATCTAAAAAAAACTGTACATATTTACAAAAATAACATCCTAACGATTAATGAAAATAAGTACTGGAATAATATACCAAGTCAATTTATTTATTAAAAGTAAATTTTTCAAAAAAACTTTTCAAAGTCAAAAAAATAAAACAACTTTTGTTAGGTATGGTCAATGTATGTGACGAACTTGGCCAACACTGGTATCAGTTTTCAAACCTGGGGCGGTTTTAAAGGCATTACAGAAGTTCAAATCTTGATCTATACTTAAGTATTGACTGTCTCTTTCTCTCACTATCAAAATGACAAAGACGACTGCCACTTAAGTATAGATCAGAGTCTGAGTCGCGTTCTGTAATACGGTTCTAAAACTACGTATATAGTTTTGGTATATTATTCCATTTGATTTATAAGCACCATTGTTTAATGATAAAGCAATAAAATTATAAAAATATTCACTTATTCTATCTTATTACTAACTGTTTATTTTTCGAGTCATTTTATAAAATTACATATTTCTCAAGTGCTTCTATTTTATTCTGTCTCGGCAAAGTTTGTGTTTCAGAAATTACAACCAAACACCAATAAACTATGTAAAAATATTTTTTTAACTCTTGACCTCAATCTTGACCATAAAGGTCAAAGATGATGTCGACGATGGAGCGAGTTAGCCCAGAAAATGCCTATAAAGGCACTGGTACTCCCACGCACCGACGGAACACAGCAAGCTGTTTGGCGTCGGACTTCGGTAGGAGGGTGGTCGCGAACCAGACGGCCCTTTACAGAGCCTACCACACCGCATGAGACCATAGGACGACACCTCAGATCCTTAATGTATTTAATGCAATGTAATGAAATCATTTGGTAGAACTTATATGAGTTAAGCTCATCATTGATTATACTTTTCTCTGCAAAATGTGTGTTTAAAACTTTTGTGTCTAATAAAGAATAACGATAAATCTAATAACTGTTAAGAAAATCAATGATTGCCGAAACACAAGATATTAGAAGCAAAAGTTTCTCACTTTTTCTTCAAAAATCTTTTTTATCGCTATTTCGCACATTTACTAACACTGGCCACTTACTGGCTTTGCTATTGTTTAATTTTTTCCTTAGCTATAATATGTAACATTAGATTGAATATTAAGTGACTTTATACAGGGTGTGAGGGAACCGCCTCCGAATACTGAAAGTACATGCTCAGTCAATGGTTTTGAGTAACTTTCCCAAAGAAACTTTTCCAGGAAACGAAAAAAATAATTCCACGTCAAAAACGTAAGAGTCACCGACTTCAATCCCAAAAAGACAATTTTTCGAGAGTTTCCCTCAATTTCTTCAGGATTCCACCATCAGATCCTGGTTTCCTTAGCATAGGACCACCCTTGGGATACTCCCTTTCCAACAAAAAAAGAATAATCAAAATCGGTTCATAAACGACGAAGTTATCCGCGGACATACATAAAAAAAAATACGGTCGAATTGAGAAACCTCCTCCTTTTTTGAAGTCGGTTAAAAACGACGGCCCCATACAAAAAAGTCATTTTAATCGGACAGCTTGTATGGAGACGTCCAAAACTATTTTCGTTTCCTGGAAAAGTTTCTTTGAGAAAGTTACTCAAAACCATTGACTGAGCATGCACTTTCAGTATTTGGAAGCGGTTCCCTTGCACCCTGTGTTAGTTATACCCACAGTACTGTTGTGATACGAGTATGTAGTCTGCATCGTGTTGGGAATACGTTTCACAGACGTTACTGGCTGGTTGGAGTGCTGTCATCAAGTATCGATTTAAAGTGTATCCGCCAAAAATGCCCCAGGCCCGGCGCAAAAGAATTGTATTTCAGATTTTAGACAAATTATAGTGGAAACAATGTGAAGCTATTTCAAAATTCGGTGGCTAACATGGTTTTTTTTTCGGAGAAAAAAATAAAATTAAAAATAAATTGCCGCAGGCCCGACGCTATATAATTGTATCTCAGATTTTAGGCAAATGATAATAGAAACAATGTGAAGTGTCGCTATTTCGAAATTCGGTGGCTAACATGGTTTTTTTCCCGGAGAAAAAAAAATGGTTCATAGATATGGATTTTTAATCTGAAATAAAATTTTATTGTTATTATTATTATATTCATTTTTTGCAGTGGCATATGTTCTTTAAGAGTTTATTAATACTTTTTTGCTAAAAAACTAAGGTTTTTTCAAAAAGTGTCATTTTTACATTTAACGCTTTTTTTTCTCCGGAAAAAAAACCATGTTAGCCACCGAATTTTGAAATAGCAACACTTCACATTGTTTCTACTATTATTTGTCTAAAATCTTAGAAAAAATTTTTTTAGCGCCGGGCTTGGGGTTTTTTCTACGGGATTTGGCGGATACCTTTAAAATTGAATTTGGTTATCCGAGATTTAAAAAAAAGACAGCAATCCAGGGCCAGGCGTCATTCCATTACGGACGTTCAAGTGCGTTAGACATGTAAATAAAAAAAAAATATAAAAAAATAACGCTACACACTCAAAGGCCCACACTAAGGTTTTCCCTTGTGTCGTGGGTCCCTCGGAACACACATAAAGACAAACACAAACACCCATGACCGAGAACAAACATCTGCTTTTCACACAAATGTTTGCCCCGACTGGGGATCGAACCCAGGACCCGCCAATCAAGAGGCAGCGTCACTACCACTCGACCAAACCGGCCGTCAATAATACAGTGTTCGGATGTGTAAACGATTCAGGCGTACAATTCTGTCGCGTTAAATGAATAAAAACCTGTGTATAGCAAAAGTCTACAGTTACACACGGGGGCATATCAAACTGTACATTATGAGCTTGAATCGCCCTTATCTCGCTCGAAAAGCGGCTTTCGTAGAGCAAATGGGTAACCTGACTATCTGTACAAGCCTTAGTTTGTGAGCTTTGGATATGAATCAGACTACAAAACTGAACTTTCCTCAAGGAACATAGGTCGAAATATTAAAAAAATATTCGCCTTTAAACAACTTGAGCAATCAGTGAGTAATATTATGAAAAAACAAATTTTTTTTTTGGTTATTTCATATACTGGGTGTAACGGATTAGCAAATAGTTACATGGTGAAATCAATCCATAACTATGATCGACTACTAGTAACTATTTTTTAGAAGTTTTTGCTATTTAACGCAATTTATTGCGATATTAAAAAAACAAAAAAAATCCTAAGGGAAATTCCACTGGATCATTAATCAGAACGATGATCTGAGTGTAGGGTTTCAGAATTTGCTAACCTGTCCTTTACACCCTATACAGGGCTTTAGGTAAATCTCTTTCAACCTCTCGGGTGGGTAATCAGTCCATGAAACTGAACAACTTCCCCAAGGAACATAGGTCAAAATACGAAAACAAATTTTGAGTTCCCATACAAACTTCATCAGCATATAACGCATTTTGTATGGGAGATTTTTTATTATTATAAGATGGGTTAACTCATGACCTCAATCTTGACCATAAGATCAAAGATGAGGTCGACGATGGAGCGAGTTAACCCAGAAAATGCCTATAAAGGCACTGGCACTCCCACGCACCAACGGAACACAGCAAGCTGTTTGGCGTCGGACTTTGGTAGGAGGGTGGTCACGAACCAGACGGCCCGATCATTTTTTTTTTCGTGTTTTGACCTATGTTCCTTGGGGAAATTGTTCAGTTTCATGGACTGATTTAGCACCCGAGAGGTTGAAAGAGAGATACCTAAAGCCCTGTATATTGTTTTGGGAAAGTTGTTTAGCGTCATAGATAGGTCATAGCGCCCCTAAATCTTCGATAACTAATTAATAGTTACTTCTTATATTCTACCAACAGCCACTGTTTATGTACCTAATTATTTTTACTACGTCAGGTAGTAATTTCTCTTCTGTCTTCCAACTCTAGTCATATTTGTGCACAGCTCTTGATCTCTGAAACAACAACATTGATTTTAAACAACTTTTAAAATAAAATAATAAAAATGGCACCCCCCCGACTTCGTAGCTTATAATTATAACTTTTAAACCTAAATTATCTGTGTGGCCTAAACGATTGTTTTTTTTATATCATAAGATGGATTAACTCTTGACCCCAATCTTGACCAAGGTCATAGATGAGGTCGACGATGGAACGAGTTAACCCAGAAAATGCCAATTAAGGTACTGGTACTCCCACGCACCGACGGAACACAGCAAGCTGTTTGGCGTCGGACTTCGGTAGGAGGGTGGTCGCGAACCAGACGGCCCTTTACAGAGCCTACCACACCGCATGAGACCATAGGACGACACCTCAGATTGAAAACAAACTGAGGTGTCGTTGCCTAAGATGGATTACTAGGAGGTAGGTCTCATTTGTGGGTCCCCGGCAGAGTAGAATAGGACCACCCTCTTTCTTACCGAGGTGTCGTACAAGGCGACTAAGGTAAATATGCAAGCAAGTTCATCTGCACACAGAGAAGGAAAACTCTGCAATTATATCAAAATCCTCGCCAACCCGTCTGCCAAGCGTGGTGAGTATGGCATTTACCTCATGTTATTGAGGGAGGCCCGTGCCCCAGCAGTGGGGACGTGTATGGGCTGATGAAGAGGTCTCATTTTTGTTTCCTTAGTCGCCTCTTACGACACCCACGGAAAGAGATGGGGTGGTGCTATTCTCAACCGATCACCATGCGGCGAAAATCCCTACTAATATTATAAATGCGAAAGTAACTCTGTCTGTCTGTCTGTCTGTCTGTTACCTTTTCACGCCTAAACCGCTGAACCGATTTTGATGAATTTTGGTACAGAGATAGATAAGAGCCTGGGAAAGGACATAGGCTACATTTTATCCCACAGTTGGGCACGATATAACCTGTAGTCCACGCGGGCGGAGCCGCGGGCGGAAAGCTAGTACGTTTTATAACTTAACCTAAATCATCTGTGTGGCCTATTTAAACGAATGGTCAATTTGTCACTACAATTTGTCGTGCATGTAAATTAGTGCCATCTGTGTCTTGTATTGAGAACTACATACTTATATAATTTATTCGAAGAAGGTTTTGACAAGGGAAAAACATTTTTGACGATTTCATTGTTATGAAAACTTAATTTTTTTAGTCTATACTAATATTATAAAGAGGAAAGATTTGATTGTTTGTTTGTTTGTTTGTTTGCATCGAATAGGCTCCGAAACTACTGGACCGATTTGAAAAATTCTTTCACCATTAGAATCCTACATTATCCCCGATGGACATAGGCTATATTATATTTTCAAAAAAATTAGGGATCCTTACTGAAACTCAAATAATGTAACCCAAGGTGTAAAAAAATTACCTAAAATATTCTTTACATTGCGTGCGCTGCGTAAACTATTGATGATATAATAAAATAATGTACTACGACTTTGCAGAACACGTAAATATTTACAAAAAGTGTCGCGACAGCATATGTCTAACTATTGTAGTTATGCCACAATATGTGTTCTTTTATTTTAGAAATTTAATTGAAATGCCGCCCGCTATAAAATGCTCTTTATTTGTATCTTGGTATTAATCCTTATCAAAATAAATTACTTCATATTCAAGACTGCTTCAATATCATCACGAGTTTAAAAATGTAAGTATTAGAAAAAAGTTTCGTGGTCGCCGCTCATCCTGCTCAGCTAGCTAGCTAGGCAGCACCTTATGCGATGTAGGCATCACTGGGGTACGGGCCGTACGGGCGGGGAGTCAATGTCAAGAAATGAAAAAAAAACTTCAGAAAGTTTAATAATATGTTATAAAATCAATCAATATCTATAGTTGTGTATGCTGTATGACAGCAATGCAGACTGCTTTTCCAGTCTCGGTGGACATTCCCTCTACTGGTAATTTAGGTCCGTATTACAATACCAAGCTTGATATATACTTAAGTATTGATTGTCTCTTTCTTTCACTATCAAAATGACAAAGACGACTGCTGCTTAAGTATAGATAAGTCTGAGTCGCGTTCTATAATACGGACCTTAGATGCACATTGCTTAAGTGCTCAGAGCATTTCAAGCAATTAGAATACCCTCTTCGTATATGATAAATACTTCAATAAGGCTACCTGTATGCTATTTTAGGTTTCAAACATTTATTTATTCATAACTTAATTGAAAGACTTAAATTTAATATCTTAGGTAATAAGCATAGCCAAATAGATTAATCTGGATTAGCAAATATTCGTCTGTTTAAAAAGGTGTTTTTATCTATGTAACATACATGATTATTTCTATTCAGCTTATGTCTTTAGTAAGTAAGTAATTCAAATCAAAAAGTTGTATTTTATAGCACCATTGTATTCTATGTATACCTTTCTGCAGCTTTCTATGTAATACCTATCAATGTCAAGTGTATAAGATCTCAACTTTTATTTGTTTAGTTAGGAATCATCAAAATGGCGATGAACTTTACAGCACTAAGAAAGGATTTTTCTAAATTCTACCCCTAAGGGGGTGAAATGGGGGTTCAAAGTTTGTATAGAGAAAACAATTTTTTTGCACATTTTGACTAAAAACTTCGTCAAGATATACTTCGAAGCAAATAAACGGACACGTGTTTCGCTATTTTTCAAAAATCATTCCCTAAAGGGTCAAGAATGAAACGGGTGACTAAAAGAGTTCTTTGCGCGAGCGAAGCCGCGGGGAAAAGCTAGTTTTAAATATTTTTGAACGCGCTCCAGGGTAGTTCCTTCGCTTTTGCTTGCACACCTTATAATGCTTTTATTAGTTTTATTTTATTTATTTATTACTTTTATCAAAGTTTTTTTATTTAATTGCTAATACTTATTCTAATTTTAATTATTAATAAAATTAATTGATTGATTTTCTTTTTTTAATTTATGGAATATCTATTTAATGAATTTAATTTAATCTTATAATGTAAATGTTAGTAAATGGTTTTTCAACACATTTGCTCATAAAGTGGGTCTTATGTCATTGTTTTAAGGTTCATAATGATATGTATTACCCAGCCCGTGAGTAATAAAAATAAAGCACAAGTACGTAATGTTTTTTTTTTCTAAATTTCAGCAAAGAGATCAGATCTTATTTTATATTTAAAATTAAGTGTAAATATTAAACTACTTGTAAATAAAAATATAATTCCACTAAATTCATTTAAATTTAACAGAAAATTATCATTCATTTATACTAAAACGTGAAAATATATAGTTAAGTTTTTTTATTTTATTTGGCTGTATGGCATACTTGTCAATGTGAATCTCATTTTGCGAGCGAAAAAAGAAAAAAATAATCGCGCCTCTTTTCAGATGTTTTTACTTGGTTTTCACAAACGGCATTTGTATTCATCAGATTGTTATTATTGTCAGAAATACAACACAAAAAATGTCTTCTTCAAGTACAGAACAGGAAACCTACGTGGGTACACCGCCAGAAATACTTTCCAAGGCGCAACATGCAAGTGATAGTTTGTTGCCGTCAATATCAAAGGAAAGTTTTTATTTCCTTCTTTCCTCGCAAATGTGTTGAAAAACGTCGTATGATACGCGTGCGCATTGGATATTACATTCTCGGCTCCATTGAGCCCTCGCCTTCGCCTCGGGCTCTAAACTCGCCTCTAATGTAATATCCAACTTAGCACACTTGTAGCATAATGTACTATTTTAAACGTGTTTTATTACAATTTTATTGAATGTTTTTTGTGGTATATTTTTTTCTTATTTGAATTTTACTGAACTATTTGTATTTTTAACATTACTGTTTTGCACGTTTTAGTCCGTTGTAAGCATTTCTACATCTACACTAATCTACACTAATATTATAAAGAGGAAAGATTTGTACCTATTTTTGTATGTTTGTATGTTTGTAATGAATAGGCTCAAAAAGTACTGGGCCGATTTAAAAAATTCTTTCACCAATAGAATGCTACATTCTTCCAATTTGACATAGGCTATATAATTTTCACGGGAACAAAGTCCCGGGCGGAATGCTTGTAATAAATAAAATAAATAAATAAGTAAATAGAGCCTTGAGTTCTCGCAAACTGACGAATGTCCGTATTACAGAACGCGACTCAGACTCTGATCTATACTTAAGTAGCAGACGTCTTTATCATTTTGATAGTGAGAAAATAAAATAATCAATACTTAAGTATAGATCAAGATTTGAGTCTCCTTCTCCTGAGCAAGACTGCACCTTTGCAAATAGGCGCAAAGTTAAAAATGCTAATGTAATTCACTATTCTGACGTATTTTGAGAAACATTCTGTATTTTCTCTATACATATTATAAAGAGGAAAGATTTGATTGTTTGTTTGTTTGCATTGAATAGGCTCCGAAACTACTGGACCGATTTGAAAAATTCTTTCACCATTAGAATCCTACATTATCCGGGATGGACATAGGGTACATGATTTTCCCGAATTCCCACGGGAACGAAGTCCCGCGCGGGAAGCTAGTATGAAAAAAAACTGTTTTTGACTTTGACTTTTTAATACGGGCCCTACTGTGGGCCTTTGAGTGTGTAGCGTTTATTTATTTATTTCTTCACTTTCACCTTGAAACCTTTATACGACTTACTAGCTTTCCGCCCGCGGCTCTGCCCGCGTTGACTACAGGTTATATCGTGCCCAACTGTGAGATAAAACGTAACCTATGTCCTTTCCCGGCTCTAATCTATCTCTATGCCAAATTTCATCAAAATCGGTTCAGTAGTTTAGGCGTGAAAGGTAGACAGACAGAGTTACTTTCGCATTTATAATATTAGTAAGGATTTGAGCTACATACAGCAAGTGCGAGCCGCGAGCGAGGAGCGGAGGAAACAGCAACAGGAGTGGAACTTTTATTTTTTTATTATTATTTTGTGTTGTTTATTCTTTCTTGTTGTTGTGTTGTAGTGTGTATGTCAAATAAACTTTTTGAATCTTAGACCATACACTCTATAGACGGAGCCAGGAGCGTGCCCCTTTTAGATAGCAATAGTTTTCCCCTTCCTTGCACTCAACCATACTTCACTGTACTAAAACTTAACTAATGGAGTCTCTTTCGTCACAAATTCACCACAAAAACGAATAAACTTTATGCAGAAAACCTCAAAAACCGTAATGACTGACAGAAGCTGCAGATCAAACACTTTGTTTGTCACGAATTGAAAATCGTGACATCAAAAAATGGGTTACGCAGAAAGAGATGGCGTTAAAGTAACCTATCTCTTACTATCTTGTAGGAACTCAGATGTTTGTATCTCTTTCATAAGTGCTGTGACGTCATAAGTACCCCGTCTATAGAGTGTATGGTCTAAGTTTTGAATTTTGAACTTCCACGTGTATCCGAACCTCTACGAGGTGCATTTAGACGGGTTTAGTCGATTTCATGTCGTGACATTGACCACTATACGACTTGATAGTGCTATAAAGGTCGTATAAGAGTCTGAGACGAATTTTTTTTCTTGAGTCTCCTTCGGTAGTTATTTTTATCAGTCCATATACGTCCCCACCGAGGGACACGGGCCTCCCTTCGAAACACGAAGGGGATTTAGGCCATAATCCACCACGCTGGCCCAATGCGGGTTGATGGACCGCTCGTCTTTCGAAAATGTTTTTTTCTTGTACGAACGGGTTTCATCACGATGTTTTCCTTCTCCGTTGAGCAAGTGATAATTAGAAATCCGTTCATAAATCCGAAAAGACGAATTTAGTGGTAAGGCCCGCACCAGGATTTGAACCCGCGACCTTTGTATTATAAGTCTGGCTCATTACCAACTGGGCTATCATCCTTCTGTAATACGACCCTTAATTTTTAAACAAAATAACACAACATACCTAGGGTCTCCCCAACCACCGTTCCCTTTTATCAATCTCTTATTGTGTTTAGCGCCGCCATTAGTCACAGTCGCTACCACCCTAGAAGGATACAGGTACTTCTTCGCGTTCACTAACAGCTTTTGGACTTTGCTGATTACTGTTGACGCGTTGCAGTTTGACTTCTTGTGGTGGATGCCGCTGGAAAAAGGATAAAAAGAAAATGTAGTAAATTGAAACATACACAATTTTCCACGTTAGAAAAACGTATGACTTCAATCCCAACAACAGTTCGCACTAAGTAGATAACTAGTATTTTTTGCAGACTACAATGCATATTAGCAGATAACCACAAACGAAAATATCACTCATTTATTTAGATGATGTTCTGGTTTGTAGTATTTTTTGTTTTTGTTGATTTTTTTAAAAGCGCTAATCATTTTCGATAAAATTTATATGAGAACACCTCTGGAGTATAAGTACTCTTTTGAACAAAAAAAGAGTTTTGAAAATCGGTCCATAATTGGCGGAGAAATCGGTGAACATACATACTCGTAAAAAAAATGCATTCAGTCGAACATAGAACCTCCTCCTGTTTTGAAGTCGGTTAAAAATGGTTTAACACTATATTTTTCACTTTTTAGTAATTTCGTGCTAATATGTTTGATATTACATTGTTAAAATCAAATTACTTCAAAACAAGGAGGAGATTCTATGTTCGACTGTTTGTTTTTTTTTAATACTGATTTATTATATTAATTTTATTTTATTGACATTTATTTCAAATTATTCAGTCCGTTATAATTTTGCTTATCAATTGTATAATTTTATGTGGATGACAATTCTATTATTTATTTGGATTTTACAATTTTATTTGAATTTGAATTTAATGGTTTTATTTTATGTAGATTTTAATTTTATAATTTATAAATTGTAATGTTCTGTAATTTATGTAGTTTTTAATTTTATTTTTTTAATTTAATGATGTCTTTGTAATTAGAACTTATGGGTCACAGTTACCCGAAATAAACGATTATTATTATTAAGGGACAGTAGGGACAGGGTAAGGGACAGGTTAGCAAAAATTGAAACCCTGAACTCAGACCATCATTCCGAATTCTTTTCTAGTGAAATTTTTTATAGGAAAATTTTCATTTTTTAAAAATATTTTCAGCCTTAAAAATAAATGTTATTCGAAATCACTCCACTATGCAATAAAAACAATGATAACAGCATACAAAATGAAAACCAGCAATTTATTGTTCATCACATTTGACAGCAGCGCGGGGCGGGGGAATACAAAAAAAATATTTGTAGTCGATCTAGTTACGGTTGTTTTTTTATGTGCAAACAAAGTATTTATTATACTGACCACTCTCCGATATGGAAGACGCGGGGCCCCTTACACAGCATGACCTTGAACTTGGGCCGCCCGGGCCGGTTCTGAGACAGGTGCAGCAGAGAGTAGTCCCAGTTGTAGTCGTCGTAGTTGCAGAACTAGAAAGTAAAGGCAAATATTGTGACTGTCTAGTAAAATTGACCACTTTGAGGGTACTTAATAAGAGCGAAGTCGGTGCCAAGCCAAATCTGTAGGTACGTAGCATATTAAGGCCAGTGTTCACCAAAAATTTAACCAACGATAAGCAGCTAACCAGAGATTTGACAATGTCATTTTCATACTTTTTTTTGACATTTCGTCTGATTAGCTTCTAACCGCGGTTTAACCGTTGGTTATATTTTTGGTGAACACGGGCTTAAATGATTTATTTTTCTTTATTTAAGTCTTTTTTTAAAATTGGTTTAATTTTTTTTTAGTTGAATAAGTACCCTACCCTGACACAGACCTACGCTTTCGTATCTTTTGCTGTGGAGACCACGGGTTGCGGAGGAGCAGAGGCTAAAAGTTTTGTGGCGGAGCTCGGGCGGCGTTTAAGGGATAGCACATAGACCCTATCGCACTCAGTCGTTCTTGGTGCAAAGGCTGGCCATAGCGATCCAGCGTGGCAATGCTGCCAGTGCTATGGGGTCTTTTGTGCCAGGATCGACTGTAGGCGGATAACCAGACTGAAATATCAGTCTTATTGTTATTGTTTTGTAATTTATGTTATGACCGATTATGAGTTTAAAAAATTTCAAATTGGGCCACAGTTATTTGTAAATTACAAATATTGGGAGTCTTCTAATAAGTTTGGCTAGTTGACTAGGGCGGCTGAATTAAGGTTTTTTTTGTTGATTTAAAAAAATATAAATATTATATGTAACTCTTGACTACCTGATGCTGCAACTCCATGATGTTTTCCCAGACGGTTCTGTTGAAGGCAAACCCCATGTTGTTGATGCTGGAGTGCCATGGAGATATCTCCACCTGGAATAATTCCAGATACAACATGTAATATAGCTCAGCAGCTCAAGTACGATGGTGATAGCACGCGTAATGCGCCGCGGTCCTATATCAAAATGTCAACATTGATAACGCCAGAGGGCGAGCAAGCCTTTGAGCGGGGCCCTCGCGCAATAAAAGTGAAGTCTCAGTGTCAGCCGAGTGGCGCGCCGCAAGAGTTTGTCGCCATCGTGCTCGAGCTGCTGTTACATGTTAGTGACAGCCCAGTTGGTTAAATAACCAGTCTTGTAATCCTGTTATTGTGAAACTAAGGGTTTTTCTTTACACATTTATTTTGGCGTTCCAATACAAGACTATGTTAGTGACTAGGAATCTGTGATATTAAACAACTTTTTCACACAAAATGTTGATTTTTAAAAGTTGTTATGAATCACATTTCGATAAAATAAATCACATGTGTTTTGTAGTATAATGGAATAATTTACAACTTAAAATATTTTACTTTTATTTATTTAAAAACTTAAGTTTCTGTGATTGAATCTACTAAACTGACCCATATATACGTCTCCACCGAGGGGTACGGATCCCTTCGAAACACTTTGGGGATTTAGTCCATAGTCCACCACGCGCCCACAATGCAGGTTGGTGGACCGCTCGTCCTTCAAAAACGAATTTTCTTAGAAGTGCGGGTTTCATCACGATGTTTTCCCTCACCGCTGAGCAAGTAATAATTATTGAGAAATCCATACATTAATCCGAAAAAAACAAATTCTCTGGAACAGGTCCGCACCAGAATTGGAACCTACAATCTTCCGATTACAACTCTAGCTCATTACCAACTGGGCTATCAAATTACACTTTTTTTTTACCAGCCCATTTACGTCCCCACCGAGGGGCACGGGCATCCCTTCGAAACACGAACGGACACAAATTACACTTAAATAATGATAACGTTTACTACTTCAAAGGTTGTTTTAACATCTTAAGTCTTATTTTTAACATGCTAAGTACTAAATGAGTTAGGATACAACAGTGAAATATAAATTAACATGCCATGTTAATTTGTAATAGCATAAGCATGCAAAATATAAAAGGTATGGTACAAATGTGTTAATGAGATCAAGGAAGATGTTTCGCTGGCTTCCATCGTTATATTGTGAACATCATTAGTTTATAATCTTACTAGTGAGATCGTAAACTATCAAAAAATTGTGAACTATATTAACCATTGTCTTGTATTGGAACACCAAAATAGAAAATTCAATTTAAAATCGCAAAATTACAGATTTTTTATTTTATTTATAAGATGGGTTAACTCTTGACCTCAATCTTGACCATAAAGGTCAAAGATGAGGTCGACGATGGAACGAGTTAACCTAGAAAATGCTTATAAAGGCACTGGTACTCCCACGCACCGACGGAACACAGCAAGCTGTTTATAAATTAATTGATGACATGTTTATAAAATAATTAAATTAAAACATTTAGTTCATTTTGTAAAATAGTAAATTGATTACATTAACAAGGCTCCGCTCTTCCATAACTAGAAAATACGTTTGTATATGCATGAGTTGAGTGTATTAAAAAATATATTCAATTATTTAACTTACACTGTTAACTGGTTTAAGCTCTAAAGTATTTTTCCTACAACTAACTACCTACTCTTGTGCTAAGGTCATAGTTGTGTAAGGGACAGCTTAGCAAATACTTAAATGGTGGAAATGTACCTATCACATGATCGGCTACAGATTATTTTTACTCCCCAAAAACGACAAATTAAGGATTTTTCGTTATTCATCTACTTTGGCGCTACGCAGTGTACTGCAAAACCGCACTTCGCGCGGAAAAACATTTCTAAAGAAATTGTAGTCTGAATTCAGAGTTTCAGTTTATGCTAAGCTATCCCATCCACCCTGTACCTATATAAAAAAATGCAAACAGATATTTTTCACATTTACAAATAATTCATACATCAGGCACTAAAAAAATATATCTAATTACAACTTTCATTTAGCAAGCCTACTTATAACCAGCACCAAGCGAACCTACAAAAATAAAATTCTATGTTTATACAATCCAAAACCACATCTATAAAAATAGCTATAAAGATCAAAATGCAATATACAGTCCAAGCTCTTTTACAGCCAAAGAGTAGCATAAATAGAGGTTCGTTTAGACTCGACTTTTTGTCGTGACATTGGTACCTACAAATTTTACTTTCGTTAGAATCTTAGGGCTGTATTACAGAAGGAGACTCAAATCCTGATCTACAAGGTGTTTCAAAAAAACCCAAAAAAAAGATAATTCCAAATTAATTAAAGCTTATTGCGCAGCTCTATTACAAATATGACAGTTAATTATATGAAAGATGTCAAACCGTGCAACTGATTACTAGAGTTGCGATAATTTCACTTTTAAAATTAAATTTCAGGATTTCTTTTTTTTTGGATTTTTTTGAAACACCTTGTATACTTGAGTATTGACTGTCTTTTTCTCTCACTATCAATGACAAAGACGACTGTTTCTTAACCGGATTCTACTGGACATCCAAACGCACCACTGGGTACCACCCTTACCTTGTCGAAATTCCTCGAATCCGTACTGAGCGCTTCTGTTCATCTTTTATATTGCGCACTTCTAATGAATGGAACTCTCTGCTTGCTTCTGTGTTTCCGAGCTCATATAACCCGAGTCTCTTTAAAGTTCGAGTGAATAGGCATCTTCTGGGTGAGCTAGGTTGTGAAGAGCGAATCCATTCGTAAAAAAAAAACAAGTAAAGATCAGAGTCTGAGTCGCGTTCTGTAATACGGACTTTAGACAATGTCTCTAAAAATACATCATGAGAGAGTAGTCTCATTGCGTATGCTAGGGTAACTGGTCTATAACATTATGCCCAGGCAGTGGTCTTATTTTACCATAATATTTTATAATAAAACCTATTTGTTATTCTTATGCACATGGCACAGGCTGTCCTTAATGAAGTTTTTTATATTTTTTATGGTGTCGTAATAAGTAATCTTAGGTTATATATTGTTGACATTTTTAATTAAATTATGTATAAGTATGCTTTTTTCGTGTGAGTTTGTCAATTAACTTGGGTATATACGACTTTATAGCACTATCAAGTCGTATAGTGGTCAATGTCACGACATCAAATCGACTAAACCCGTCTAAATGCACCTTCTGCGTGCTGGCGTAGAGGTTCGGATACACGTGGAAGTTCCACTGCTCCTGCTGCCGCTTCCTCCGCTCCTCGCTCGCGGCTCGCACTTGCTGAATGTAGCTCAAGGCCAAGTGCTTCTTGCGCTATTTAGTCGTATAAAGGTTTCAAGGTCAAATTGAAGAAATAAATAAACGCTACTACACATTCAAAGGCCCACACTAAGGTTTTAATTGTGTCGTGGGTTCCTCGGAACATACATAAAGACAGACACAAACACCCATGACCCGAGAACAAACATCTGCTTTTTACACAAATATTTGCCCCGACTGGGAATCGAACCCAGGATCCGTCGATCAAGAGGCAGCGTAACTACCGCTCGACCAAACCGGCCGTCTTTTACAAAGTTTTTATAAAGTAAAAAGTACAAAGACTTAAATCGTAGAAACTTTAAATATTAAAAAAAAATGTTTGTGGTAAACTTCAATAAACTGAACAACCTCCCAAAGGAACATGTCGAAATATGAAAACGAAAACTTATCTTCATTCAATGTGAAAATCCAGCTTTATTTAAATAACTTTAAATGGGTTCCTGGGAAATGTTGTTCAGTTTCGTGACGCGAATCAGCCCGTAAAGTTTATCTAACTTGAAGTCACCCACAGACATACAGGTTGAAAAAGAACCTCCTAGCTTTATTGAAAATCCTGAACCAGTATCACTTACTGAAGACTTTTTATTTTTTTATTTGGGGGGGGGGGCGATTTTTTTTCCTAAACGTAGACACCACTCGGGCGCACCCCCCTCGCGCTACCCGCACCCCTCGCGTGCCTGGTGTATGAGTAATGTCTACGTTTAGGCAAAAAATGAACTATTCCCATTGAAAAATTTGTTCTTTGAGTGATACTGGTTCAGGATTTTGAATATGGCTAGGAGGTTTGTTTTCACCCAGTATACACGACTAGACGACGCAAAAAGGGACCAAAATTAGCTTCCTTTAGCGCCGTTGCATCACTAAATCGCTCGTGTGACGTCGCAGTAGGTAGAAAAAAATTGACAAGCTTGGTTTCTATAGAGAAGATGAGACTAGCGTAATCTTGTCGTGTTTATGTCTGTGAAGACACCCTGTATATGATGGTTCTTTATTACAAGGATTTGAAGATAGAAAAATAATACATGCCTGGTTGAAAAATCTAAAAGTAAAATTATATTAAAATTACAATCCAATCAAATTCTTTACCCAACGTTTTATTATTCAACTAGCTTTCCACCCGCGTGGACTATAGGTTATATCGTGCTCAACTGTGGGATAAAATGTAGCCTATGTCCTTTCCCAGACTCTAATCTATCTCTGTATCAAATTTCATAAAAATCGGTTCAGTAGTTTAGGCGTGAAAGACGTTCAGACAGACAGACAGAGTTACTTTCGCATTTATAATATTAAAAAATATTAGTAAGGATTACGACATTACAAAAATTGCGAAAACAGATTTCACGCGATGTGTTATCAGTTATCAAGTGTGCTTAATGCAGTTATTCGTTCATACTATAATTTACGATTATAATCGCACTTCGTCAACAGACAGACAGAGTTACTTTCGCATTTAAAATATTAGTATGGATTAAAATAGTAAAACAATAAAGAAAAAAATTTTAGAAAGAAAAATATTCGGCGCGAGTGGGACTACACGCACGTCGTAATGTGCTTATATACTGAGATCCCAGGGCCGCCAGACCTTACTTATTTTCCCACTAACCAAAAGTGTATGAAAGAGTAGTGCTAGTACGTACTACACTGGGCGTCAAAAATAAGTAGTACAGTTTTAAAATTGCGATTTCTCCCAAACTATAAAACTTAGACCTTTGAAACAAAAAAGGTTAAAAAGAAAATTTAATCTTATTCAATAAAAACTTCATGCATTATAAGAACTTATAATGCTTGACTTTAAAAAAAACGAATAAATAAAAACACTTTTTTTAAACTGTTGAAAGGTGTTGTCTTACTTAGGATTTTTGTGTTTGACACATTCGCTGCTGATAAAGCAATTGTAATTGAAAAGCATAGGTATCTTCAGAGAGTAAATTTGACTAATCATGCCTCTTTCACCAGAAGAATGTGCAAGAATCTTAGCTTTTCTCGAAGTGGGCATCAGTATGCGTCGTACTGCAAGGAGGGTGGGTGTAACTTTAAGAACGGTTCAGCGAGTAAAGCAAAGGTACGAAGAGACTGGAAACCATCTAAGGAGACGAGGTAATGGCAGACCCAGGTGCACAAGTACCCGAGAAGATCGCTTTATTGTTTCCACTGTGTTAAGAAATCGACACCTTAATGCAGTTGAGGTTCAGCAACAGCTTCTTCGGACCCGAACAGACTACATCAGTGAGAGTACAGTGAGAAGAAGACTTGCTGAAGCTAACCTGAAGCCTCTAAGACCAGCAAATGGCCCCAAACTTGAGACAGAGCATCGCGTAGCAAGACTACGCTACGCCCGTCAACACGTACAATGGGGCGAAGAAGAATGGGCTAGAGTTTTATTCACAGATGAGTCTCGATTCTCTTTATACACTTCAGATGGACGGCGGAGAGTCTACAGACGACCCGGTGAGCGATACATTCAAGCTTGTATCTCGGAAAGAGTCCAATATGGCGGGGGCTCTGTACACGTATGGGCTGGTATCTCTTCAGAGAGTCGCACAGAGCTTGTGGTAATAGAAAATGGGACTTTGACTGGTGAAAGATATGCCTCGGAGATCCTCAACGAGTATGCAGGGCCATATTTAATAAATATGGGTGATGGAGCCATCCTAATGCATGATAACGCCCGGCCACACACTGCTCACCACGTACAAGAGTACATTCAGGAGGTTGGCATCAACTTGATGGCTTGGCCATCGAGAAGCCCAGATCTCAACCCGATTGAACACGCCTGGGATGAGCTTGGGAGGCTAGTCAGAAGGCGCAGTCCACCTCCTGCCACACTCAGGGCTCTAAAACATGCGCTGATAGAAGAATGGGAAAATATTCCCCAACACCGCCTCCGAAACTTAGTGTTCAGCATGCCAAACCGGATCCAAGCTGTAATTAGAGCCCGAGGCGGCAACACAAGTTATTAAATTGTGAAAAAGTTCCAAAACGTGAAAATTAAGTGGTTGACATATCGTTAAAAATTGATACTTTTTAGTATTTATCTTAATTTTAAGTTTGAAACTTTATTCATGCCAAATAAAATATAACTTTAATAAACTTCGTTAAGTTTACTATAAACTGCTTTTTATTTCATAAGTGTAACTACTATAGTTTAGGAGTAATTGCAATTTGAAAAGTGTACTACTTATTTTTGACGCCCAGTGTATTAAGATATGAATACCTGCTAACTTGGGCCAACGCCCAGTTTTCAGCTACCAGGTTCTGAAGGTACCTACTTCCAAAAATTACTCACTTGTCTTGAAGTCTGGCTGCTGATGTCTTATAGAATATAATTAATTAATTATAAAAATTAATGATCAACACCGCCAGACACTCTCCGTCGGCTGTAGACAAGACAGACAGACAGACAAAGAATTTATTCATTGCTTTAAAACACACACACACAAAATTTAAAACAGTCAGAAGTACAAATACACATTAAAGGTTACAGAGTTATTCTAGTGTTGTGTGTGTGTCAGAATGCAACAAAAAGGCCATAGCTCAGCATAAGCTTTGTCCAAAGGACAAAACACTGGTATTCTGCTATAACTGGTATTCATTCTGCTGTAATTTCTGCCAGACGCTTTACAGTTCGCAAGTAAATTATGCGATTGTAGGTACCTACTATCTGAGCCGTGGGTTCAAGTCGCATTCGCGCCGAATATTTCTCTTTCCCTAAAAGTTATTTGTGAATAATAATAAAAAACTATTATTATTCACAAATAACAAAAGTTTTTACCTACTCGTAAATAGAAAAATAATAATAAAAATTAAGAGTGATGTAATAATGAGAATGCATGTAACACAAATTAAACTCAATAAAAATTATATTGTGTTCGCATAAAAAGTGCGTAAAATTGAATTAATTTGTTATTTTCGTGATAACATTCAGTGCTTCTACCGATGGTATCGATTTTTTGTGTACATTGTTACGTTTGGTTGAAATCTGCAGTTAAAATCACTGTGCAGAAGCAATGTATAACGAAGCAATCGAAATCAACGTAATGTAGCCCCTATGTTAGTATATTCATTGTTTAATATCCTTTCTATCTTATCGTGTAGGTATCAAGTGTGTGGCAATCTTGGCTAACCCTGGTGTCAGAGTTTTCAAACCACACAATGGCCTCTGACTTAGTTTTAACGACTGTAGTCAATCGACAACAGCCGGGATCGACAGCTTAACGTGCCCTCCAAAGCACGGAAACGCTCGTGATAAATTGCCACTTCGGTCACCCATCAGGTTGGCATTTTAACGCGTTTTTGGAGCCGTTAACGTGCGATCAAAAATGACACTAAACATAAAATTATATAAAAATAAAATTAGACACAACAAAAAAATCTAACTGGTGTTTAATGATCGCTGAACCTTTGATAATTAGATAAAAATATTTAAAAAAAATGTCACATCCATTAAGGAAGGTATACAGGGTGTAAAGGACAGCTTAGCAAATACTTAAGGCGACTACAGCACCCGATAAAGGCAGCACACATAGGAATAGTGCCATCTCCGTCTCTCAACAGGCCTGGGCCGGCAGTGCGAACAGTGTCGATACACGAAGTTTACGGACTATGAAAGCGTGCGTGCGTAAAAACATGTTCGAAAGTTAGAAAAATGAGATTTATGGAAAGGTAACAGCTTTAATCGAAACTACTTATCGAGAGTGTTCAATCACGAACATTTTGATAGCAAATTCAAGTTCCTGTGAGCATTTTACTATCGTTTTTACAGCTTAAAAGATACACAATATTGGTATTTAGAGGTGACTTTGTGAGCTTTTTCTATCGAACCAAAAGTGCTGAATCATGTTTTCAGCAAACTACTTATCTAGTTTATGTCCTGAATATTACCGTAGTATTTTTTTCTTCGATTTAATGCAGTGCGTCATGCTTATCTACGCATCATAAAATCGTAATTTAGGTGCTGTAGTCGCCTTAAATGATGAATCTACTCAAAACTACGAGGCACTACAAGTAATTATTTTTTTTCTCCACCCCGTTCCTCTCTCGGAATGCGTACACTAAAGACCACGTCAAGCTTGACATTTTGGACTTTGGACCGGGCCTGCATTGTATGGCGCGCAGTATAAATCAGAGCTCAGCTTAAACTGGTAGTGTAAAGCGTGACCTGCTCTTGACTGTACATTGATGGTTTTCGTGTTTTTTAGGGTTCCGTAGTAATCTACGAACCCTTATAGTTTCGCCATGTCCGTCTGTCCGTCTGTCCGTCTGTCCGCGGGTTTCCTAAGAAACCCTTGGTACTACAGAGCTGAAATTTGGCATGGTCATAAATATTAACTACGCCGTCAGAACTGTAGAGTGAAATCTTAGAAAAAAAATTTTTTTCGGGTGTCTCCCATAGACGTGAAAGGGCGATGAACTTTTTTTTTCTAGCTAATATCATTAAATGGGGTGTCATAGGACAGCTTTTTAAAAGACAGAAGGGGTTTACTAAGAACGTTTTTCGATTCAGCACTTTGTTTGCCTAATATAAATTTTTAAAGTGAAAATTTTTGTCAAACACAAGTGTCCCCCCCCTCTACCAGCTAAACGGTTGATTCTAAAAATGTGAAAAAATTCATGGTGGTAGTGTATACAATGAAATTATAAGGAAAACTATCACACATAAGATGGCTCTTCAAGTTTGCGAGTAATAGTCGACCAAGTGCCAAACTTAGTTGGGATTAATAAGAATATATTTACTAATATTAGATCCTTGGTACTACAGAGCTGAAATTTGGCATGGTCATACATATTGATTGCGCCAACAGATTGAAAAAAAAATTTTGGAAAAAAAAATTTTTCGGATGTTTCCCATACACGTGAAAGGGCAATGGTTTTTTTTTTCTCGCCGATATCATCGAATGAGATGTCATAGGATAGCTTTTTAAAAGATAGAAGGGGTTTACTGAGAACGTTTTTCGATTCAGCATTCCCTTTGCGAAAAAATAATTTTTAAAGTGAAATTTTTTATTAAAAACAAGTGTCCCCCACTACAAGCAAAATGATTGTTTTAAAATGCGGGAAAATTCACGGTGATAGAATATACAACAAAATTAAAAGGAAAACTATCACACATAAGTTGGCCCTTCAAGCTTGTGAGTAATAGTCGACCAAGTGCTAAACGTTGTTGGGATTAATAAGAATATATTCACTAATATTAGATCCTTGGTACTATAGAGCTAAAATTTGGCATGGTCATACATATTGATTGCCCTGACAGATCTACAAAATAAAATAGTGGAAAAAAATAGTTTTTCGGGTGTTTCCCATACACGTGAAAGGGCGATGGATTTTTTTTCCTCGCCGATATCATCGAGTAGGTTATCATAGGATAGCTTTTTAAAAGATAGATGGGGTTTACTATGAACGTTTTTCGATTCAGCAATTCGTTTGAGAAACATTATTTTTTATAATGAAAAAAATGTGGAATAGGTAATTCACGAAGGTAGCATTTACGACGAAGTGTACCCCAATCCAAAATGGCTGCCATACAAGGTTCCACGCTAAAAGTGAGGCGAGCCGAAAGCCAAGCTGTAACATATTGACATTTCAGGTGTCGTTTAATAGGTTTTTGGGGGTGCTAATTACGACGATGGCATCAAAATTATACACGATCACCACGCAACCTGCTTTAGCAGCAGCTCGATATTATTATATTATGCCTAACAATAATATTACCACAAAAAAAAAGAAGAAAAAAATTTCAAAAAAAAAAATTAAAAATTAAATACTTCCATTTCATTATATTTATTTAATTTTTTATTCTCGCCGATATCATCGAATGAGATGTCATAGGATAGCTTTTTAAAAGATAGAAGAGGTTTAATAAGAACGTCTTTCGATTCAGCATTCCCTTTCCGAAAAATTAATTTTTAAAGTGAAATTTTTTATTAAAAACAAGTGTCCCCCACTACAAGCAAAACGATTGTTTCTAAAAATGTAGAAAAATTCACGGTGATAGAATATACAACAAAATTAAAAGGAAAACTATCACACATAAGTTGGCCCTTCAGCTTGTGAGTAATAGTCGACCAAGTGCCAAACGTTGTTAGGATTAATAAGAATATATTTACTAATATTAGACCCTTGGTACAACAGAGCTAAAATTTGGCGTGGTCGTAATATTGATTGCGCCGACAGATCTAAAACATAAAATGGTGTAAAAAAATTGTTTTTCGGGCGTTTTCCATACACGTGAAAGCGCGAGGGATTTTTTTTTCTCGCCGACATCATCGAGTGGGTTATCATAGGATAGCTTTTTTCAAGATAGATGGGGTTTACTACGAACGTTTTTCGATTCAGCAATCCGTTTGGGAAACATTAATTTTTATAAAAATAAAATGTGGAATAATTCACGAGAGTAGCATTCACGACGAAGTGTACTCTAATCCAAAATGGCCGCCATACAAGGTTCCACGCTTAAAGTGAGGCGAGCCGAAAGCCAAGCTGTAACATATTTCTAAAGGACATTTCAGGTGTCGTTTAATAGGTTTTTGGGGGTGCTAAGTACGAAAATGATATCAAATTTATACAAGATCACCACGCGACCTGCTTTAGCAGCAGCTCGATATTATTATATTATCCCTAACAATAATATTATCGCAAAAAAAAAACAAAAAAAAAAAAAAAAAACTTAAAAAAAAAAACTTTAATAAAATTCGCGCTCGCTTCTATTTAGACCATTTAGTTATATTTAGACCAAAACTACAATTATTTCTGAAACTACAAACTTTTTAATACATTTCTTTTTGATACTATAGTATTTGGGGATTTTAACATCGACTATGACAATATGCTCGTAGAATTAAGAAACCAGCTGCATATTTGAACCATGCTGCTACGGAACCCTACAATACGCGTGGCCCGACACGCTCTTGGCCGGTTTTTTTTTAAGCCTTCGCGCGCCAAATGTACACCTGGTGTTCGAGATCGCAAGCGGCGTAAACAATCGCGCGACGTCTTAAGTAAGTAATAAATTTTAAAGCAGAAAATATTAGAAAACTTGAAAAAAAAATTAAAAATCAAAATCATTCAGAATGATGGTCTGAGTTCCAAGGTTTTAGTTTTTGCTAAGCTATCCTTTACATCCTGTATAAAAACTAGCGCAGGCCCTACTAAACAAACAAACAAACATACCTTATCTGCAGTGCTATGGTACTGATAGGTCTTGAGATACGTCCCAAGACATAATATCTCGCATTGAGGGCAGGACTTGTCTGCCATCGTTCGAAGCAGGTTGAGCATGTAAAGGAAATCTTCTGCGACGTAGTGATCTTCTTCTAGAAAGAGGACCATGCCTGGACAAGACAGAAAGACAAGGGTCAATGTATATATACAGGTTGAAAAAGAACCTCCTAGCTTTATTGAAAATCCTGAACCAGTATCACTTATTGAACACTTTTTTTTTGGGGGGGGGGGGTATTTTTTTTTCCTAAACGTAGACACCACCCCCCGGGCGCTACTCGCACCCCTCGCGTGTCTGGTGAAGGAGTTACTACGTTTAGGCAAAAAATGAACTATTCAAGACTATTCCGATTGAAAAATAAAAAACAAATTTTTTTACGTAAGTAAGTTATTCGTCATAAATAAATTTTTTGGTGATCCAACGAGCAATATTACTCTTACCTTTAAAAAAAAGATATTCGATTGCTTATAATAACTTATAATCATCTCGATTAATGTCCGATAATGTCTCAAATATCCCCCAACGCCCCAAATGTCTCACAACGCCCAGAAAGTCTTCTAGTGCTTGGTCTGAGTGTACTTAGCCTCACGGTGGTGGCCGTGTTCATCCGGGCGAAGTGTCTCATTAAGCCAAAAAAGGCCCACAAAGCTCCAAATATCCGATATGTATTTGCGCTTGGGCGTCATAGACAAACTGTGTCACTGGAGGCTGCGTTGACTGCTTACCATGGCTATGTCTCATCTGTCTTGAGATATGGACTTATGATGTGGGGTAACTCAGTTGATGCAGAAAGAGTTTTTATTGTTCAAAAAAAATGTTTACGGGCTATTTGTAATGCACATTTCATGGACAGTTGCGGGCCTATATTTAAAAAACTTAAGGTATTACCATTGACATGCATTTATATAAGAGACCTATGTATTTTTGTTAAGAATAACCGTTCGTTGTTTAAACGGCGTTGCGATGTTTCTACAAGACAGGCCAGATCCATATATGCCAACTTACTTTATAAACCCGAATGTCGGCTTGATATTTTTAAGAAAAACGTTTTTCATATGTGTATAGATGTTTTTAACAATTTGCCTGAGGAAATTAAACTATTAGAAGGTAACATTTCTATTCGTAACATAACTGGTTGGCTGCATGAACATTTATTTTATGACTTAAAAGAATATTTTGATTTTAAAATATGGACATAGAAATAACTTATTGTATATTGTAATAATAAATCTAAACTGTGACAAATATTTGCATGCCTATTAGGTTAGGTAGAATATGTGACTCACTATAAACATTTTTAATTGACATCTAATGTAAAACATATTCTTGCAATAATTTGAATTTTTTTTTGAACGCCCCAAATTTCCTACAATACCTCAAACATCCCCAACGCCCCAAATGTCACACAATGCCTCAAATGTCCCCCCACGCCCCAAATGTCCTCCAACGTCCCAAATATCCCACAACGCCCTAAATATCCCCCGACGCCCCAAATGTTCAACTTACCGGTGTGGTGAGTAGTGGCCTGTAGCTGGTTGAATATCCTGTTTGCCTTCCACCACCAGTGGTGCTTGGTCTGGGTGTACTTCGCCTCGCGGTAGTGACCGTGCTCATCCGGGTGGAGCGCGTTATTGCATTTCAGTTCTAAAGCTCTGGGGATAAAGATGAGAATTACATATCGATTATGTACAGTAGTTATCACCGGAAAACTGTAAAAGCCGTTATATTATAATTCCACTAGTGAAATTATAATCTCTGCGACGATTCCACAATTTAAGGGCAGCCTGCATAAAGCTAGGATTTAGGTTAGGTTGGATTAATAATATTAATATTACAAAAGAGTCCGTGAAAAAATTGAGGCAGTTAACGAAGTACAGAGAGATTATAATCTTGAAATAACTTTTCTGGTTTATTCTTCAAATATGACTATCAATAATAAAACAATTTCTGTTTAAACTGTTAACAATATTCTCCTATTCTAGACAACTATTCAATTCCACGGTTCGCATCCAACTGACTGCTCGGCATAGGCCTGCCGCCAATCCCCACTCCCTCTCGCTCCCTACTCTCTATAACGTGATTGGTTGATGTTTTAAGTTACTGTATTTGCACAAGTGTGGCTATATTCATCCTTTATTTTTTTTCTGAATGACTACACTGTTGGCGGCTGATGGCCTTGACAGCTTCACCGAGCAAGTGGCGAGCGCAGCCCAAAATTTTAAGTAACAGGCCTAAGGGCGCCCTCTATGGAGCTCGAACCTCGGCTTAGGGCGTTACTGCGAGGAAAACGTCGGACATACGTTTGTGTAGAGAAGCGGCCGGGTACGTACCGGTACCGCGAATCGGGGCGGAGGTGATGGGGTATACGCGACGAAGGTCCTCGCCGGCGAGGACGGAATCTCGGTCTGTTTGATGTACGGGACTCTGCGCGTTGTTGGTCGGCCTGAATTGCAAGGGTGATGGGATCGTCCGGGTCGTTGAGGATATATTCATCCGAATTAGTCTAATTAATGTCTAAAAACAAATCACGACACAATATTACGGGTTTAAACAATGTTGCGGTGAGATATAGATAGGACATCGAAGAATTAATTTGATAATTTTCTTAAGGCGGCACTTCACTTGGCGTTGCGTATTTGCTGTATTCGGCCAAATAATACAAATAGGCAAATACGCCGATCCGTTCGCTTGTCGGTCTTTGGTCACACATCAAAGGACGCAATATGATTATTATACCATTTTAGACCTTATTTGCCTGCGTTATTTGCTGTTGGCATCCCAAGTGAAGACGTCGTGTTTGTGCTGTTTGGTCTACGTACGAATATTTGGACAAATACAGGGAATACACGCAACGCCAAGTGAAGTGCCATCTTTAGAATATCGAGTATCGTAAGGAAAATGAAAGTTTCCCTAACTAAAAAGTCTGACAATAGACTTACTTCTCAAACTTAACGTTCCGTGGACAGTCGTTGGGGTCCACGCCGGGGAACTCGTTCGGGTGGGTTTGGATCGAGTACGGGTAGAATATCTGCATCACCTAGTGGACAAACAACTTGATAACTCAACTGGAAACTTAATGTACAAGGTGATAAAAACCTCCTGGCTGTATTCAAAGTCCTGAACCAGTATCACTTACAGAACACATTTATGAAAAATAAAATAAATTTTTTTAAATATTTTTTCAGTGGGAATAGTTAATTTTTTGCCTAAACGTAGACATTACTCCTACACCAGGCACGCGAGGGGTGCGGGTAGCGCTCAGGGGGTGCACCCGAGTGGTGTCTACGTTAAGGAAAAAAAAAACCCCACCGAAAAAGTGTTCTGTAAGTGATACTGGTTCAGGATTTTGAATATATAGCAAGGAGGATTTTTTTCACCCTGTATAAAATACTACTAAAAAAAAACGGGTCAAAATTCGGGTGCACACGATTTTAACTACACACATCAACACGGTTTAAGGATATTGCACGATTTTTCATACAAAAGAGGCCTGTTTGAGAAGCTATAAAAGCATACTCGAGATACATGGAGAACTATAATTTTCAGACGAGCAAGTTCTAAACTTGAATTTTCAATTCTAGTCAGTAAATTTTGTTTTAAGTACTTGAAATTTGCGAAAACTTGACGGAAACGAAAATGCACTTTTTGCCTGCTTTTTCTATGAAATTTCTAATGTGCTTAGTAAGGTAATGAGAAATTTCGCCGCTTGACTTGAAGGCACGATAGCTCAGTTGGTTAGAGCACCATTTTCGTAGGTTCAAGTCCCATTCGAATTTTTTTTTGTGAATATCCCTCACGCGGGTAAGCATTTTAAAAAATCCTTACTAATATTATAAACGCGAAAGTTTGTATGTATGGATGTTTGTTACTCTTTCACGCTCAAACGGCTGGACCAATTTTGATAAAATTTGGTATGGAGATAGCTGATACCCTGGATTAACACATAGGCTACATAATTTTCCCAAATTCCCACGGGAATCAGAATATTCTTACCTTAGTAAAATCAATGCTGCGAACTAATGTGTTGATTTCCTCGTCATAGTAGTCGTGTGAGAAGACGAGCAGAGCGCGGTCTATATCGCGGGCCTGTGCTAGCGATACTATCAGATGACGGAGGTAGGTTAGGCGGGTGTGGACCTAGGGAAAAAAAACACATTTTTTTAATGGGTTTATTACTAGTCAAAGACAAAAAAGCTTTTTTTTTATTTTTATTTAAAGCTTATTTCATAGAACATACATAATGTTTCGCAGAATAGTGTATTTTATTTATTTAACATAAGATGGGTTAACTCTTGACCTCAATATTGACCATAAAGGTCAAAGATGAGGTCGACAATGGAGCGAGTTAACCCAGAAAATCCCTATAAAGGCACTGGTACTCCCATGCACCGACGGAACATAGCAAGCTGTTTGGCGTCGGACTTCGGTAGGAGGGTGGTCGCGAACCAGACGGCCCTTTACAGAGCCTACCACACCGCATGAGACCATAGGACGACACCTCAGATTCAGAAAAAAAATGAAGTGTTGCCTGGGACCGGACGAGCGGATTAATTTTCACTACCCTTTGAAGGGGTTTCCCATTCGAACGACTAGCGCTATATTTGAGAAACTCGTTGGAATGCTTACCAAATTATGATGGAAAGCCATTTCAGAAGATTCATTAGAAATTAAGAAAATAAGAAAATTTGTAATGCGATTAAAAAGAGCACCCTCAGAGTTTCTTGCCTGTTCTTCTCTGGGGAAGACTGCATCTTTGCGAATAGGCGTAGAGTCAGTAGGGTCAATAGAACGAATGCGTATGTATGTATTTAAATCCTTTAATATTTGTTTGTATGTATTTCATGTAATCTTGACTTGTTTTAAGTGGCATCCTGGATGTCCTATAAAATAAAGATTTTTTCTATTCTATTCTATTCAATTCATGAGGAATCCATACCAATATTTAGGGTTGCCTGGGATGGATTACTAGGAGGCAGGTCTCATTTGTGTTTCCTTAGTCGCCTTACGACACCCACGGAAAGAAATGGAGTGGCGTTATTTATTCTCAATCGACACCCGCGAGAAGGTTCCGCTAAGTCAAAGATTTCAAAGAATATTCAGAATTTTACTTAAAATAAGTCAAAATTGTGAATCACATAAGCATTTTTTATTTTAACTTTGCGCCTATTCGCAAAGGTTAATAAGCAGAGAAGATTATAGGCAAGAAATTATCTCCGAGAAACCAAGGAACTTTTATTTGTCTAACTGGAATGCTGACAAAACAATATAAACAAATTAAAATTGAACTTTATATTTAAGCAATTAAGTTTATATTACATAATTTTTATGTCAAAAGGAAAAATATTCCGAGCTGCAGGGCAATCGCGCTAAAAAAAGTGGATTGAATCGCAATTGAAACGTAGCTGGGGAGCTACCACCTAAGCGAATCTGATGCTGGGTAAACGAATGGAACGTAGTCGATTGCTTCTTTATAAGGAGACCTTGATTAACGATATGAACCAAACGCAGCAATGTACATCATTCCATTCGTTCAATCAGCATCAGCTTCGCTTAGGTGGTAGCTCCCCAGCTGCGGTTCAATTGCGATTCAGTCCACTTTTTTTAGCGCGATTGCCCTGCTGGACAACACAGTGTTATGTTCTTACAACGTCAGTGTTATGTCAGTGGTAATAATAATAAAATCTGAAGTGTGAAAGAGCCCAGCGATCACTGCTGAAAGTGATGCACTTTAAAAGATACAGACTCCCTACAACTGTGCTTTACTCTATCTCTGGGGTCCTCAGCGCTAGGAAACTGTATGTTATGAATGCTATCCTACGGCTACATAAGATTTTACCATTTGATCCGAATAAACTAAAAAAGAGGCACCAAAATGTTGCCGTAGCTGATCAGATCAGAACTACCTTTGCGAGGTCACAGCTGAACAAACTAAGTTATCACTTATACAACCGCGCACACAAAGCACTTAATATCTACCCTAAAAATATACAGAGCTGTAAAAATTTACTTGTAGACTGGCTTTTTCCCTTGGAATATGATGAAGAAGAATCTTTTCTTCAATTCACAGTGTGAGTCAATCAATCTAATTTCCACATGAACATAACACTCTCATACACACACACAACACGCACACACACACACAACACTCACACACACACAACACTCGTACAAACACAACACTCACACACACATACACACCCCCTTACTCACACACAAACACTTTCACTTATACACACAACTAGCAACTAGTCTAGGTTAAGTTTTGTTTTCTTTGTACTTTATAACTTGTTCACAATTTGTTTTCACACTTACAGTCCTTGGAGGAGCGGTATCTCCTGGCACAAGTATTGTTATACTTAATAGGAGACGCCAACTCAAATGTTGTAAGCGCAAACCGAAAATAAATAAATTTTTCATTTCATTTAGTGTCTGCACGGACACATTAGTAAGAAAGAGATGTCATCCACTTATATAGCTTTACTCTTCGGAACGCTTTTGATGTGATCGAAAAGAGAAAATACTTAGTCCATGTGTGATCGTAAGCATTCCAGTTAGACAAATAAAAGTTCCTTGCGAGAAACTAATTAATTTCCCCATTTTTTTCATTACGGAAAGGCAAAGGTCCTTAGACCGAACAGCCTCGACTTACATTTTTAGGGTTCCGTACCCAATAGGGAAAAACGAGACCATATTACTAAGGCTCCGCTGTCCGTCCGACAGTCTGTCACCAGGCTGTATCTCATGAACCGTGATAGTTAGACAGTTGAAATTTTCACAGATGACGTATTTCTGTTGCCGCTAAAACCACGAATACAAAAAAATCGAATAAAATAAATATTTCAGGGGGCTCTCAAACAAAAAACGTGATTTTTTTGCCTTTTTTATATATAATTCTGTCCGAGGCTGTATCTCATGAACCGTAATAGTTAGACAGTTGAAATTTTCAGAACAACAAATACTAAAAAATAAAATAAATACTTAAGGGGGCTCCCATATAACAAACGTGTTTTTTTTGCTGTTTTTATAGATAATGGCACGGAACCCTTCGTGCGCGAGTCCGACTCGCACTTGGCCCGTTTTTTTTCTTTGTATAAAATTATGATCGAATTTTTTGACGCCTGCCATTACTTGTCAAGAAAATCGCGACAACTCAACAATCATCGCCCAATTTTTTATTTGTGTTATTACCAACTAATTTTGTGCTTAAAACGTTTAAATTAAACACGGTTTTAGTGTTATGTTAATTTTTAGATAAATACGACTTATGTGATTTTTTGTTGAACGGTTTTTTTGGACAGTTTTCGTGATTAAAACTTTTGTTACCAACTGTGTTTTTGGCACAGTTTTTCACATATTTTTCTGAGTTTTTGGAACTGTTTTCGTTAAAAATGGAATATCTTCAGGAAATATCTTCATCATCATCTGATGAGATGAACGAAAATCCAGTCAGGAAAATAAAACTAGTGGTAAAAATTTTGCTTCTATTTGCCGATAAATAAATCGCGCACTGAGCAGGTACATCGCCAGCGGCCTTTTTACGTGACGGGATCTATATATAAATAAATAAACGCTACATACTCAAAGGCCCACACTAAGGTTTTTCCCTCGTATCGAAGGTCCCTTAGAACACACACAAAGACAGACACGAACAACCATGACCCGAGAACAAACATCTGATTTTTACACAAATGTCTGCCCGGACTGGGAATCGAACCCAGGACCCGTAGATCACGAGGCAGCGTAACTACCACTCGATCAAACTGGCCGTTTGGGAAAAGTTGGCAGATGGTACTTAGAATGTAGGTACCAGCAGCTGCCAACTGCCAGGCATACTGTAAAAGTCAGTAAATGGGATGCGAGGGTTTTGCTGTATTGTTGGCGAAAATCTGACAACCTCTCACCACTGTACATCATGTTTCATCTAATAAACCTTAGAATTTATGTCAAACTAGCTTTTTCCCGCGCTAAGAACTTTTTGTCACCCATTTCATTCTCTAAATCTTTGATTTTCGAAAAATCGCGAAACATGAGTCCGTTTATTTGCTTCAAGGTATTCCTCACGAGTAAAAATGTCCAAAAAAATTGTTTTCTCCATACAAACTTCGAACCCCCGTTTGACCCCCTTAGGGGGTGAGTTTCGAAAAATCCTTTCTTAGCGCTCCCCTAGACCTTATAAGAAACCTACGTGCCAAAGAAATCTCTAGACCCAGCGGTTTGGACTGTGCGTTGATTATGTCAGTCAGTCAGTCACCAGTCAGTTTCTTCTTTTATTTATTTAGAAGATGTGGCATCAAGAGGTTCTAGAACCACTTATGCTCTGTCTACCCCGATGGGGTTAAAAGGCGTGAGCGTATATTTGTAAAAAAATTGCCTAGACTAGACTTTACACTTTCACGTTTGTTTTGTTACACTTTCACGCTCCGGCTGTACCAATTTTGATAAAATTTGGTATGGAGGTAGCTGACACCCTGGGTTAACACATAGGTTACATCTTTTTATCCAAACTCCCACGGGAACGAAGTCCCGGGCGGAAAGCTAGTTAACCAAAATCCAGGATTTGGCTGGTCAAGAAGTGACACTGGAACGAGCATCTTACCTCCATGCCCCTGCTAGGAACTTGAGCGAATTGGGTCATGGTTACCCATCCAGTCTGCTGAATGTGCAGGTTTCCTCACGATGTTTTCCCTCATCGTAAGAGCATCGGTTAGTGTGCAACTAATGTACAAAACTTAGAAAATGA
The DNA here is from genome assembly GCA_949987775.1 of Aproaerema taeniolella. Classification (NCBI taxonomy): domain Eukaryota; kingdom Metazoa; phylum Arthropoda; class Insecta; order Lepidoptera; family Gelechiidae; genus Aproaerema; species Aproaerema taeniolella. The sequence goes on from OX465244.1 coordinate 1,230,002, forward strand.
ATCATTCGTACATGTTGGTACTGGGGATCGAACTGGGTACCTCTCGCTTACGAGTTAGACCCCCCAGACTTTAGACCACCGATACTCTACTGTTATTATTGTTAATTAGTCTTCTGGCAAAATACCACGGCCCCGCGAGCTCAGAAGTAACCTAACATGGTTCAGTCAGAATCAACGTCAAATGGTTCTAGAACCATATGACGTTCTGCCTGCCCAATAGGGATTATAAAACGTGGATTATAAATAATAAATGTGGGTTATTTCCACCGTATAATGATCGTTTGAGAATAACACCACCCCATCTCTTTCCGTGGGTGTCGTAAAAGGCTACTAAGAAAACACGAATGAGACCTGCCTCCTAGTAATCCAACTTAGGTTACGACACCTCAATTTGTTTTGAATCTGAGGTGTCGTCCTATGGTCTCATGCGGTGTGGTAGGCTCTGTAAAGGGCCGTCTGGTTCGCGACCACCCTCCTACCGAAGTCCGACGACAAACAGCTTGCTGTGTTCCGTCGGTGCGTGGGAGTACCAGTGCCTTAATTGGCATTTTCTGGGTTAACTCGCTCCATCGTCGACCTCATCTATGACCTTGGTCAAGCTTGGGGTCAAGTGTTAACTAACCCATCTCATAATAAATAAAAAAGATATAGGTAAGTTTTCTCTTTTGTAATAAATGACTGTTTTTTCTTTCACCAGCCAGGCCAACCTCTGGAAGCGAAGTATGTCGGTAAATTCAAGATGCCTCGGAGGGCGCCGTCGCTGGTGGTACCCCCGAAGGTGGTGGAATACCCCTCCCCGGATAAGACCACCTGCTTCTACTGCACCTGTTTCCCTAGAGAAGAACCTTACACTAAACCCAAGTATGTAGTTGTATGAAGGTTATTGTGAAATCGTTTTTTTAATTTCATTTATTAACAGGACTAGCATTCCGCCCGGGAGTTCGTTCCCGTGAATTCGGGAAAATTATGTAGTTCTATGTCCGTCCATCGGGGATAATGTAGCTTTCTAATGGCGAAAGATTTTTTCAAATCGGTCCAGTAGTTTCGGAGTCTATTTAATGCAAACAAACAAACAATCAAATATTTCCTCTTTATAATATTAGTATAGATAATATAGAAGTGCTGTGTGCGCGCGCGCGCGCGTTTGTGTGTGTGTGTGTGTGTGTGTGTGTGTGTATGTGTGTGTGTGTGTGTGTGTGTGCGAGCATACGTGTGCTTCGTGTATGTTTCCAACCAATTATTTTATTTCTGGTACTGGCAGAAAATTAGCGCTACAGCCTCGCCGCTGTAACAAATGCTGAGTCAGCGCCTTTTTGGATGGCACTGTTAAAATTTTGTACTTAATTAAGTTAAATTAAAGAAAAATAACTGTCTCCTAAATAAATTTTCACTCATTCATACCCCCGAAGGTGGTGGACTACCCCTCCCCAAATAAGACCACCTGCTTCCCTCGGGAAGAACCTTACACTAATCCCAAGTATGTAGGTTTGTGAAGAGGTTATTGTTAAATCGTTTTTAAAAATTTCATTAATTAAGGCGACTACAGCACCCGATAAAGGCGGCACACATAGGAATAGTGCCATCTCCGTCTCTCAACAGGCCTGGGCCGGCAGTGCGAACAGTGTCGATACACGAAGTTTACGGACTATGAAAGCGTGCGTGCGTAAAAACATGTTCGAAAGTTAGAAAAATGAGATTTATGGAAAGGTAACAGCTTAAATCGAAAAATGCGTTAACTACTTATCGAGATTATTCAATCACGAACATTTTGATAGCAAATTCAAGTTCCTGTGTGCATTTTACTATCGTTTTTACAGCTTAAAGATACACAATATTGGGTATTTAGAGGTGACTTTGTGAGCTTTTTCTATCAAACCAAAAGTGCTGAATCATTTTTTCAGCAAACTACTTATCTAGTTTATGTCCTGAATATTACCGTAATATTTTTTTTCTTCAATTTAATGCAGCGCGTCATGCTTATCTACGCATCATAAAATCGTAATTTAGGTGCTGTAGTCGCCTTAAGAAAATGCCACAGCAGTATAAGTGCTGTGATTACGTGCGTTGCGCACCCTCGGTACTTTTTCACATTGATGGACTTTTTTTTATCATATTAATGCAATCAAACCAAACCAAACCTTGAATATCCTAATCTAACCTAACTTATCCTCATGCAGGCGCTTTAATAGTCAAATTATAATTTAACTAGTGAAATGTTACGGTTTTTAGAATTTTCCGGTGACGTTCCCAACCAATTATTTTTAAATGTGTTTTCTAGAAAGCTGACCCCATGCCAATTGACTCCGTTATCACTGTACGAGCTGGCCGGGGCCGCTGTGGACAAGCTGCGGTTCCCCCCCGCCTTCCTGTGGGGGGTCGACAAGGTGGCCAAGTGGATGGAGGAGGAGTTGGAGCTGCCTCAGTACACGGTATGTCTGTAATCTTCTTACCAGCCTATATACGTCCCCACCGAGGGGCACGGGCCTCCCTTCGAAACACGAAGGGGATTTAGGCCATAGTCCACCACGCTGGCCCAATGCGGGTTGGTGGACCGCTCGTCTTTCAAAAATGAATTTTCTTGGACGGGCGGGTTTCATCACGATGTTTTCCTTCACCGTTGAGCAAGTGATAATTAGAAATCCGTACATAAATCCGACAAGAAGAATTTAGTGGTACAGGCCCGCATCAGGATTTGAACCCGCGACCTTCGGATTATAAGTCTGGCTCATTACCAACTGGGCTATCAACGCTACTATGTCTTGTACATTACTCTTATTTTTTTATTATAAGATGGGTTAACTCTTGACCTCAATCTTGACCATAAAAGACAAAGATGAGGTCGACGATGGAGCAAGTTAACCCAGAAAATGCCTATAAAGGCACTGGTACTCCTACGGAACACAGCAAACTGTTTGGCGTCGGACTTCGGTAGGAGGGTAGTCGCGAACCAGACGGCCCTTTACAGAGCCTCCACACCACATGAGACCATAGGACGACACCTTAGATTCAGAAAAAAATGAAGTGTCGTTGCCTGGGATGGATTACTAGGAGGCAGGTCTCATTTGTGTTTCCTTAGTCGCCTCTTACGACACCCACGGAAAGAGATGGGTTGGTGTTATTCTCTTCCGATCACCACACGGGATATAACATTAAATTTTTTCTAAAATTATAAATTTGTATGACCAAATAATTTTAAAGAAAGAAAAATGTTCGACGCGAATGGAACTTTAACACACGACCCAGGATTAAATCTAACCTAACCTTTTTTTAACGTGGAGAAAAACCTACGATCCAGGTACCCAGCCCCCGGGGGAGGAACTGGGCTATGTGGGATTCCTACCCACTAAAAAACTCCACGGTAACCACCCTCGATGCTTTTTGGCAAGCTCCGGGATCTCCAAAGAACGCACCGGTGCCCGCCTAGCATCTCGCCCGAGAGGCTCTCGGAGCAGGAGATCAATACTACCTAGATGTGCAGTGACATGGTGGTCACGCCATGCCACCGCCCAGCCGGGCTATGATGATCGCAACGACATATTATCTCACGCGTAATCTCGTGGTCACGTGACGCTTTCTTGTAATCTAATTGGTCGAAAGCGTCACGTGACCACGAGATAACGCGTGAGATAATATGTCATTGCGATCATCATAGCCCGGCAGATCTAAACTAACCTAACCAACTGGGCTATCGTGCCTTCAAGTCAAGCGACGTTTCTCTTACTGATTACGTCGTGCGTGGCGGTTAGCGCCATCTATGTCTCGTACGGAGAACTACAGACACATACCACTTAAGTGATAAGTGGGCTCCCATTTTCCGCATTTAGGCTCTTAAGTGGCCCATTATGCGTGTGGGTCAGTGGTTATTCCAGCCACTTCAGCTCCGTCCAGAAGCTCAGAATCCTCCTGGGGATTTCGCAGGCTTCGCGGAGCGATTTTTGCCCGGTGTTCTGCCACTCCCATGCAATCCAGGATTACATGGGCGACTGTTTCATCAGCCTCTAGGCAGCCCCTACAGAGGGGACTGTCGGTGACGTTTAGTACGAATAAATGCTTGTTCAGAGCACAGTGGCCCGTAAGGGTACCCACCATTATTCGTAGGTTATCTCTGGATAGGTTTAGCAGTCTGCGCGTCAAACGCGGGGAGGGTCCTGTAAAGACTTCCTTCGATACCACTTATTCGAAGTAAATTATGACAAGGGCGAAACCTATCAACCCCGCTAAAATTATTTGTAAATAACCCTCTCGCGGGTATTCATCAAAACCTCAAATAACGTGTGCTCCAAACTGAAATGTTAGTCTTTAATTCTTTATTGTACACACAGATACATATGAAATTGCAAAAAAGGACATGAACAGTAGGCCAAAAAAGTGGTCTATCAGTTTTTTTATTATTAATATTATTATAAGATGGGTTAACTCTTGACCTCAATCTTGACCATAAGGTCAAAGATGAGGTCGACGATGGAGCGAGTTAACCCAGAAAATGCCTATAAAGGCACTGGTACTCCCACGCACCGACGGAACACAGCAAGCTGTTTGTCGTCGGACTTCGGTAGGAGGGTGGTCGCGAACCAAACGGCTCTTTACAGAGCCTACCACACCGCATGAGACCATAGGACGACACCTCAGATTCAGAAAAAAATGAAGGGTCGTTGCCTGGGATGGATTAATAGGAGGCAGGTCTCATTTCAGGACACCCACGGAAAGAGATGGGGTGGTGTTATTCTCAACCCATCACCACAGTTGAAGTCTTAAACTTATTATTTGGTTTCAGAGCTGTATAATAGAGAACAATATAAACGGGAGAAGACTGTTGTTACTTGAAGATCCATCTCACTGTCCCATGATGAACATACGAGCCATGGATGACATTCAGGTAAGAATTTCTAATTAAAAAATAGCAAAGATACACTCTGCTCCGTATTACAGAACGTGGCTCAGACTCTGATCTACATATTACTTAGGCATCCATAAATTACGTCACACGAATTTCATGATTTTTTGACATCTCCCCCCCCTCCTTGTGTAACAATGATCACATTTGTAAGACTCCCCCCTCCCTAGCGTGACGTCACATATTTTGCATATTTTCCATTTTTTGTAATTTTCTAATAAAAGCAGTACTTAATAGAGTTGTTATTTTTTTTGGGACCTCAAAATTGATTGTCTCAACCAAAGTAAAAACGTTAAAAGAGTGCTTGGGACTGAGGACGTTAAGTTTGCTGTTAATAGAAATGTGACGTCACGAAACTTATGACCCTTCCCACCCCCTTGTCACACAATGTCACACTTTGTCGACCCCCTCCCCCCCTTAACGTGTGATGTAATTTATGGATGGTCCCTTAAGTAGCAGTCGTCTTTGTCATTTTGATAGTGAGATAAAGAGACAATCAATACTTAAGTACGATCAAGACTTAAGTCCCCTTTTGTAATACGGGCCTCATAGGCGCTTTCTAAAGGTTCTCGTGTTTTCTTTGGGACCCACAAAAAATATTACAAAGAGAACAAACATCTGTTTTCATCTGGGCGGCTAACAAATGGCGTCTCAATGGCGTTCAATTTTAATATTTTTTTGTCTCATAACTTTGATCAATAACACATTCGTGTGAATTGTCCACAGAAAATTGTAACAGCAATCCGCGACTTATACACGACCGATTTCATCAAGTTATGTCGAAGCATAGGCCTGCCCCCCCGTTACCCGCTCACTCATTGCACCATCTTCAAATCGAGGACCGGGCCCAGTTGGGGCATCCGGGAGAACTGGAATAGGTTGGTTTCTTTTTTTTTTATCAGCCCAAATACGTCCCCACCGAGGGGCTCGGGCCTCCCATTGAAACACGAAGGGGATTTAGGTCATTGCCCAATGTGTGATATCATGATTGAACTATAATATATTCCTTTTTTTATTACTTTCAGAACCGATATGCTCCGATGGATGAAGATCATTATGCCGGAGCCTCTGAAATTAGATCACTGGGATTTGGTCTGGTAAGACAAATAAACTGAGCTCTTTTCATTATCTTTTATATTGCGCACTCTGCTAAGGAATGGAATTCTCTATCTGCGTCAGTATTTCCGAGCTCATATAACCCGAGTCTCTAAGTTCGAGTGAATCAACTCTTTAAAGTAGTGGTCAAGAGCAAACGCATTTTAAATTTTTTTAAAGAATAGGCTTCTTCTGGGTCCGTCCGGTGCATAAGGAACAAAAACCAATAGGCCTTATTAGCGAAATTGACTGATTTTCAAAAAGACCAAGTACCAAAAGAGCTTGCTATCCTCGACCGTATCTTCGCCCTCATGCTAGATTGTGGTCAGTAGCGCACCCCTTGTTAATATTTTTTTTACCAACCCATATACGTCCCCACCGAGGAGCACAGGCCTTCCTTCGAAACGCGAAGTGGATTTAGGTCATAGTCCACCACGCTGGCACAATGCGCGTTTGTGGACCGCTCGTCTTTCTAAAACAAATCTTAGATGTGTGGGTTCCATCACGATATTTTCCTTCACCGCTAATAAAGCAAGTGATAATTAATTATAAAAGATGCATTTAGTGGCACAGGCTCGCACCAGAATTTAAACCCGCAACCTTCAAGTTACAAGTCTGGCTTACTGAGCTATCGCCGCTATTGTGTTGGCCAGTGTTTTTCAGTCTTTTTGAATTCGCGACCCCTTTGCGAGATAAAAGTTCTCGCGAACCTCTTAGAAGTAGATTCCAGGGCCGCCAGACCTTACTTATTTCCTCATAATCCAAATGTGTGGGAAATAGTAGTGCTAGTACATACTAGTAATGTATGAATACCAGCTAACCTGGGCCGGCGGCCAATTTTCAGCTATCAGGTTCTGAAGGTACTTCCAAAAATTACTCACTTGTCTTGAAGTCTGGCTGCTGTTGTCTTATAGAATATAATTAATTAAATATAACAAATTAATGTTCAACACCGCCAGACACTCTCCGTCGGCTGTATTTCTGCCAGACGCTTTACATTTCGCAAGTAAATTATGCGATTATACCTACAATCTGAGCCGTGATTTTTGTATATGATATTCAGGGAACTATAACAATACTTTTTATAGCACCCAGACTTAAAGACAAGTGAGCAATTTTAGGAAGTACCTTCAGAACCTGGTAGCTGATAATTGGCCGTCCGCCCAGGTTAGCTGGTATTTATACATTATTAGTACTTACTAGCACTACTATTTCCCACACATTTGATTTATTAGATAATAAGTAAGGTCTGGCAGTTCTGGGATAATATCTTGGTCTATCTAGGCTAAATCTACGACCTACGTCAGAGATTACCGCGGGGTAAGCACGAAACGCTGGAGGCAGCATTAAACAGGCAAACCTTTTCAATTAAACTGTAGTTTCTTATTGTGGTGTTAGGGCCTACAAAAAGGTGTATTTTTCTTTTACTCGCGAGGCTTCACGACCGCCCAGGGGGTCGCGACCCACAGTTTGAAAAACACTGGTGTAGGCTAATTCAAAGAGTTCTTATAGGTACCAGAAGCCAGACTTCCCCAAGACGATGTTCGCACGCATCCCTAAAGCTGAGACAGAGCCCATTCCGATATACAAGGAACCGAAGGAGGAAATATGCAGGGAGTACAAAGTAATAGACAATAGACAGCGTAATATAATCTCTACTAATATTATAAATGCGAAATGTCAGGAGCTCAAATCAGCAGACCACAGACCTATATTTGACCGTGTGGTGATCGGTTGAGAATAACACCTCCGGTGTCGTAAGAGGCGACTAAGGAAACACAAAATGAGACCTGCCTCCTAGTAATCCATCCCAGGCAACGACACTTCATTTTTTCTGAATCTGAGGTGTCGTCCTATGGTCTCATGCGGTGTGGTAGGCTCTATAAAGGGCCGTCTGGTTCGCGACCACCCTCCTACCGAAGTCCGACGCCAAACAGCTTGCTGTGTTCCGTCGGTGCGTGGGAGTACCAGTGCCTTTGTAGGCATTTTTTAGATGAACACGCTCCACCGTCGACCTCATCTTTGACCTTATGGTCAAGATTGAGGTCAAGAGTTAACCCATCTTATAATAAAATTAAAAATATATCGAGATAGACGGTAAAAGTCTTGCGTGTAAAGTGTGATCTACGTTCACAGTTTTGTCCGACTTAAGTCAGTCCGCTTGAGACCTATGCCGTAAATGACAATCGATTTTAATCGGATTTACATTATGGTTTTACTTAATTAAGCGCCTTTGAATCGTTTCCACGCGGTTTTGATTTCCTGACTAAATCTCGCTAGTGACGTCATTTTAGGTACGAAAAATTCGACACGCTAGGTTCTCATACAGTTTGAAGCACTCTTTTCGTCTATCTCGATGTAGGTCTGTGCAGCAGACCATGGAAAGCGCCGGCAATTCCTTCAATGGCTACTGGCTGGCACAAAGTGAAGTCGATGTCAGTTTTGCAAAAAGTTATCTCCTCCGGTGAAGCGCATTTCCACCTGAATGGCTACGTGAATCTACAAAATTGTCGAATTTGAGGCTCAGAAAATCATGAGAAACAAATGCACCCAAAAACGAGCAACTGTCTGGTGCGAATTTATATACAGCCACATCTCTGTAAAAAAGTCATGTAAAATTGCATGAAAAGAGTAGAAAATTTATTTTTATTTCTTTATTTCTAATGGCCTATCATCAGAGCCGTGGGGCCATTTGCCATTAGCCAGATATTTTATTCCATACTTAATCAGAACATGTCTTCTTTACAATCCAATAAAAATATCACAACTCTTTCATAAAACACGTGTTTAAATAAAATGAAAAAGTGCACTCTTACTGAGACACCTTTTAGAACCATTGATGCTCTACCCTGATAAGGATTTTATACATGGCTTTAGGTATCTCTCTTTCAACCTCTCGGGTGGTTAATCAGTCCACGAAGCTGAACAACTTTCCCAAGGAACATAGGTCAAAATACGAAAAAAAATTTTGAGTTCCCATACAAACTTCATCAGCATATAGCGCATTTTGTATGGGAGATCAACATTTTTTTTTGTATTTTTACGTTCCTTGGGGAAGTTGTTCAGTTTCATGGACTGATTAACTACCCAAGAGGTTGAAAGAGAGATACCTCAAGCCCAGTAGACGTGATCACGTGATCGTATGTTATGTTCAAACTTTTATTTTCAACTTTGCCAGGCGAAAAGAAAATTCAAGGCCCTATCAGGAATCCCGGAAGACAAGAACGAGATCTGGATGGAGCACCGCCCTGGGTCGCCTCCAACGAAGGAGACGGAACAATTGAAGATCTGGTTGAAAAACGAGAAGAAAAGACGTAGAGGTCTAAAGGTGATACATTTTAAATTATTTTTATTTTGTTTGCATTAGCTTTTCAAATTTTTGACACTATAATACACACATCAACGCGGTCCAGGGATATTGCAAGATTTTTCTTTTTTTTTAATTTATTTATTAGGAATGGGTTCGCTCTTGACCACAATCTAGCTCAGGGCAAAGATGCGGTCGAGGATGTAGCGAGCTCACCCAGAAGAAGCCTATTCACTCGTACTTTAAAGATATTCGGGTTGTATGAGCTCGGAAATACAGACGCCGGCAGAGAATTCCACACCTTGGCATTGCGCAATACAAAAGATGAAGAAAAGCGCTCAGTACGTATCCGAGGTACCTCGACAAGATAAGGGTGGTACCCCGCAGTGCGTCTGGACGTCCGATGGAAGAAAGGGGCAGGCGGAATGAGTGAGTGCAGCTCCTGAGCACACTCCCCGAAGTACATCTTATACTAGTGCAGCTAGTTGGTATTTGGCCGAACCATCCCAAAGGTGGCTACTATACTCCATGCACGATCGGACAAAAGAGGTCTGTTTGAGAAGCTATAATAGCATACTCAAGATACATGGAGAGTTATAATTTTCAGACGAGCAAGTGCTAAACCTGAATTTTCCATTCTAGTCAATAAATTTTGTTTTAATTCAAATTTGTGAAAACGTGACGAAAATGAAAAAAAAAATTGCGTAAATTCGACCATTTTCATACAAAAAGCAGGCAAAAAGTGCATTTTCGTTTCCGTCACGTTTTTACAAATTTCAAGTAAAACAAAATTTATTGAATAGAATTGAAAATTCAAATTTAGCAGTTGCTCGTCTGAAAATTATAGCCCTCCATGTATCTCGAGTATGTATTTATAGCTTCTCAAACAGACCTCTTTTGTATGAAAAATCGTGCAATATCTCTAGACCGTGTTGATGTGTATATTTTCCATCTGTAATATTTATAATACTTCTTCCATTCCATCTGATACACCTCACAATTTGTGTCAAATATGGTTAGTGGTTCTAGAACCACTGATGCTCTGCCTACCCCGTTAGGAATTTTAAGCGTGAGCGTTATGACATTATAAAAAAAATAGTATTTTTATTTGTATGTATTTTGTTGTATGTATAATATTTACAGCTCTACTCTTGCGGCGCGCCACTCGGCTGACGCTGAAACTTTACTTTAATTGCGCGAGGGCCCCGCGCAAATGCTTGCTGGCCCTCTGGTGTTGTCAATGTTGACATTTTGACATAGGACCGCGGCGCATTACGCGGGCGAGCACATCGTACTCGAGCTACAGATTGTGAAAATGGGCAAAGGCTAAATTAAATGTTTTTTTTGACCAGCAAATATACGTCCCAACCTCAGGGCACGGGCCTCCCTTCGAAACACGAAGGGGATATAGGCCATAGTCCACCACGCTGGACCAATGCGGGTTGGTGGACCGCTCGTCTTTCGAAAATGAATTTTCTTGGACGGGCGGGTTTCATCACGATGTTTTCCTTCACCGTTTGAGCAAGTGATAATTAGAAATCTGTAAAAAAATCCGAAAAGACGAATTTAGTGGTACAGGCCCGCACCAGGATTTGAATCCGCGACCTTCGGATTACAAGTCCGGCTCATTACCAACTGGGCTATCACTGCTAAATGACTTATTATTAATTAAAGGTATACAAGCCTACGATACCGAAGCCGAATCGGCTGGACCCTCCGAAGGTAAACCTTAAGGGGTTGACAGGGATGGCCCTCCTACTAGCTCGGAGACGGTTGCCGAATAAGAAGTTTCTTGTCATGTAAGCAATGAAGGGTAGATTTGATATTGATATTGAATGCTATATTTGTCACCGTAAATTTGTCAAACCCGTAATATTGTGATTTGAGTTAGTAAGTTTACAAACTCTCGGTAAATTGTAAACTGCCCCATTTTTTATTATTTTTTATAAAATTAATGCAACTTAACCTAGAACAACCTAACTTATCCTAATTACATGCAGGCGGCCCTTGAAGTTTCGTAAATTTATAATTTTACCAGGCAAATTGTAATATCGCGGGAGATTATAATTTCTCTAGTGAAATTGTAACATTATGGTTTTTACAATTTTCCGGTGACATATTTAATAAGAAAATGAACAATATGATAACAGAATTATTATTCGAAATCATATTTGAAAATAATCGAAAAAAAAAACTTATAGCCTATCACTATCAAACATTTTTGTCTTTTTTTTTCTTACAAAACGAAATTTTGTATTGAATGGCATACTCTGAAAGTAGGTCTGAATTTGCCTAAGGAGGGGCTTGAAAGTAATACTTTTCAGGCCTAGGGAGAATAGCTTTCAACTGACAGCTGTCAAATTAAGTATTAAAAAATACATGTTCCAACATCCTATACAGTCACTCTATTACAGCGCGATGTAAAATTGAAATAACAAAAGCGAAGTATTCATTGAAGAATTTTTTTTATAACATTATAATAATATACTTTTAGATATTTCTTTAAAAGAAAATACATTTTGGCAAAATATTTACATTTTTTTTTCAATGATGAAAATGAAAAATAATGGCTGAATAGCTGGCCAGCCACAGAAAAAAAACATAATAGGCGGGAAAGTGGCACTCCGATCTTCATTTGTTTTTTCGAGTTGTAAAGTTTTGTTGATACTTCTGGATTGCAGAGATTTGTATGAATGCAATGAGTTCAGCTTAATGATGTTGTTATTTTCTTTGTATTCGTAATGAAAAGCACAGTGTTTACCTCGGGTGAAAGATTGATTTAGTCCCTTGAACTATTAGGTCCCTCCCTACGCTCGGTCGCCAAACCCCGTCTCGGGCCTTAAATAAGTTATTTTCACCACTTAAGTAACAATGTACTATTGCCTGTCTGTCTAATTGACAGATTTAAAACGTTCATAGCTTTCTTTTTTTTACCGACTTCAAAAAAGGACTTTGTTCGACTGTATGTATTTTTTTATATATGTTCACCGATTTCTGCGCCAATTACGGACCGATTTTCAGAATTCTTTTTTTTTGTTCGAAAGAGTATATACATCAGAGGTGGTCCCATAGAAATTTTATCGAAAATGATTGAGCGCTTTTAAAAAATCAACAAAAACAAAAAAATACTACAAACCAGAACATCATCTAAATAAATGAGTGACATTTTCGTTTGTGGTTATCTGCTAATAGGCATTGCAGTCTGCATAAAATACTAGTTATCTACTTTGTGCGAACTGTGGTTGGGATTGAAGTCAGTGACTCTTACTTTTTTAACGTGGAAAATTATTAAAGACTAGCATCCCGCTCGGGACTTCGTTCCCGTGGGAATTCGGGAAAATTATGTAGCCTATGTTACTCAGGGATAATGTAGCATCCTAATGGTGAAAAAAATTTTGAAATCGGTCCAGTAGTTTCGGAGCCTATTCGTTACATACAAAAATACAAATCTTTCCTCTTTATAATATTAGTATAGATATTAACATAAAATATTTTTAACAAAAAAATGACCCGCCTTCAAAAAGGGTGAAATAATTTTTTAAAGCTGTGTTCACGAGTAAGTAGTGGTTACGGATAAAACAGTAAATATGTGAATTCATAGCGGAATATGGTAAATAGAGAGGAATTTTTTTTTACGTCGGCGCCAAACAATTACTCGCATGGCATAAACCTATCTTAGTTTACATACTACCAAAAAAAGCTTGTGCGAATACTTATTTCATTGAACTAGGTCCTATTCAAACCAGCGCCGACGTCAAAAAAAAATTCCTCTCTTTTTACCATATTTCGCTACAAATTCACCTATTTACTGTTTTACCCGTAACCACTACTTACTCGTGAACATAGCTTTAAAAAATTATTTCACCGTTTTTGAAGGCGGGTCAATTTTTTGTTGAAAATATTTTATGTTAATATCTATACTAAATAACATTATAAAGAGGAAAGATTTATATTTTTGTATGTAACGAATAGGCTCCGAAACTACTGGACCGATTTCAAAAATTTTTTCACACAAAGGACACAAAGGAGACCCAAAAAACAACTTAAAAGTCTCAAGGAACAACTTCTTTTTTGCTTCGTTTACATTGATCATCCATATTATATGACCGTAAATTTCAGTTTTTTTTTAAATTTTTTGATTTAAACTACTGAAGCGATTTCGATAAAAAATGTATGGGACCAATCTGGAAGTAGTTGCTTCCGAACTAAAACAAAATTTTTGAAATCGGGCTACAAATAACGGAGTTTTGAGGTGACAAACATAAAAAAATAAATTTAAAAAAATCACCCGAATTGAGAACCTCCTCCTTTTTTTGAAGTCGGTTAAAAACTATTTATTTACACCAGGCTATCTAAAAGGTACAGAAGCTTCAATTTGGTGGTTGTACAAGTTGAATTTATTTACAGGACCAATGGATAATTTCTACTCGCTCGGACTTCCAACAAAAAGAATGAAATTTTTATTGTAACCTTGACGAAACCTTAAAATTGTAATTTTACTTTCTAAGATTATAATCGCTCGGTATTTTGTGAATTGCCTCTTTTATTTTGACTGACTTATTTATAATAATATATAAAATATGTATATGTATAATAATGACTTATTATTATATTATTTTATTTTGACATTCGGTTTTGGATTCGATTATTTTTGACATTAAGTATAATTTATGAATTACAGTAATAATTTCGACATCTATGGATTGTTAGCTGGATATTTTTGACATGTTTTTATTGTACTTCTCTAATTGTTGATTATGTACTTATTTTTAAGTTAACATTTGCACACCTTGCCGGTTGAATGCACAGATCACCTATTTTGTTTAAAATCAATCATACTGCATTCTTGCAAATAAATAAATTTATTTATTTATTTAAAAAAAAATATTCATGCAACTTAGGTTATGTTAATGCGTACCTGTATGGCTATGATGATGGTGTCGTTACGTACGGGCCCGAATATGTTCTCGTTGTAGACTCAGCTCATCGGTCCTAATGCGTACTTGTTGTAATGCGTTTTTGTATGGCTATGATGATGGTGTCGGTCGTTGCGTACGGGCCCGAACATGTCCTCGTTGTAGACATAAGCTCATCGGTCCTAATGCGTACTTGTTGTAATGCGTACCTGTATGGCTATGATGATGGTGTCGGTCGTTGCGTACGGGCCCGAACATGTCCTCGTTGTAGACATAAGCTCATCGGTCCTAATGCGTACTTGTTGTAATGCGTTCCTGTATGTCTATGATGATGGTGTCGTTGCGTACGGGCCCGAACATGTCCTCGTTGTAGACATAAGCTCATCGGTCCTAATGCGTACTTGTTGTAATGCGTTCCTGTATGTCTATGATGATGGTGTCGTTGCGTACGGGCCCGAACATGTCCTCGTTGTAGACATAAGCTCATCGGTCCTAATGCGTACTTGTTGTAATGCGTTCCTGTATGTCTATGATGATGGTGTCGTTGCGTACGGGCCCGAACATGTCCTCGTTGTAGACATAAGCTCATCGGTCCTAATGCGTACTTGTTGTAATGCGTTCCTGTATGTCTATGATGATGGTGTCGTTGCGTACGGGCCCGAACATGTCCTCGTTGTAGACATAAGCTCATCGGTGCTAATGCGTACTTGTTGTAATGCGTTCCTGTATGTCTATGATGATGGTGTCGTTGCGTACGGGCCCGAACATGTCCTCGTTGTAGACATAAGCTCATCGGTCCTAATGCGTACTTGTTGTAATGCGTACCTGTATGGCTATGATGATGGTGTCGTTGCGTACGGGCCCGAACATGTCCTCGTTGTAGACATAAGCTCATCGGTCCTAATGCGTACTTGTTGTAATGCGTACCTGTATGGCTATGATGATGGTGTCGTTGCGTATGGGCCCGAACATGTCCTCGTTGTAGACATAAGCTCGTCGGTCCTAATGCGTACTTGTTGTAATGCGTACCTGTATGGCTATGATGATGGTGTCGTTGCGTACGGGCCCGAACATGTCCTCGTTGTAGACATAAGCTCATCGGTCCTAATGCGTACTTGTTGTAATGCGTACCTGTATGGCTATGATGATGGTGTCGTTGCGCACAGGCCCAAATATGTCCTCGTTGTAGATGGTTTGCGCCTCGTTGTACTTGTGTATGAGGCGCAACATCTCCGTGATGTTCTTGGGGGGCGCCTTCTCTGTGGCGTTCGCTGATAACAAAAATAAAGGTTATTACAGTACAGACAGCAGCGAGTCAGGTTACCCATTTGCGCTACGAAAGCTGACGCTATTACGAGCAAAGTAAGGAAGACGTCAAGGTCGACATGCATAGCCAGATGTGCTGCCGTGTGTACTTTGAGACCATTGTGAGGTTTGAAAACTCTAACACCAGGCAGGGTAAGCCAAGTTCGCCACACACTTGAATATACCTACACGATAAATAGAAGTACTAGCTTTCCGCCCGGCATTTAGTTCCCGTGGAAATTTGGGAAAATTTTGTAGCCTATGTGTTAATCCAGGGTGTCAGCTATCTCCATACCAAATTTTATCAAAATTGCTCCAGCAGCCGTTTGAGCGTGAAAGACTAACAAAACAAACATCCAATGATTTACTCCACGTTCGTCATCTTCGAAACTGGTCATTTTTCAAACTCGTCATATTCTAGACTCGTCATCTTCATGCATGTACATTCACCTGCATAGAAATTACAGTAAGCTCGATAATCTGAGTTTTTAAACCGTTTATTTCTAATTTTCCGCGCAACTTTCTTATACCCATTCGAATTCAATATTCATTGTTAAGACAGGACAACGTTTGTCGGGTCAGCTATAGATCAGTCGTTTATAAAACTTTTTTTAAGTTCAACAGCGTTTTGTGAGCCATTTTGGGAATGGAATTAATTTCTATATTTCAAAAAATAGGGTATCGTTTTGGAATAATGTCAGGGGGGTGTCACTCCGCAGTTTAGGCATGTTATGCCTAGGGTTACCAACTTTTTTTCTATCAAATACAGTATTTTTGAAGTTATTTCCTTAAAAAATATAGTAGATGGCAAAAAAAAGAATAAAAATATAGTATGTGGTTAAAATGTGACTTTATTTTTAAATGAATATTTCTTACTGCTTTGCGTTGCGCCTTAATAATTACATTTTTATTTTTTTAAAAGTGTTCATATGCTTCATTACAATCAATTTTTAGGTTGAAAAACACCATTAATTCGCATTTTATTAAATTTAAAAAGGCACTGTTACGCTCGTCTCGCCATTTAGTTTTCATCACAGAAAATATAGTAGTTTCGCCTACTATA
This sequence comes from Aproaerema taeniolella, assembly GCA_949987775.1. Lineage (NCBI taxonomy): Eukaryota > Metazoa > Arthropoda > Insecta > Lepidoptera > Gelechiidae > Aproaerema > Aproaerema taeniolella. The sequence continues at coordinate 1,246,582 of OX465244.1, forward strand.
TATTTTTAATAGAAATATAGTATTTGATGCCTTAATATAGAAGGATACTATATTATATAGTAGGGTTGGCAACCCTAGTTATGCCAGCGAGCACTGGTTGCCACTCGCCGCGCGCGCGTTCACCGCGTCAGTCGCGTGTTGAACTAAATAATAAGTGTACCTACTTATTAACAATATTAAAACCAGACAGAAACACGAAGTTACTCTTGATTTTATAAGCAGTGTTATTTTACTTAATTCATTTAAGTAACTTAATAATACCTAATTTTACCTCTAAATCGGCGGCGAGTGTTAATTCTCTGAGCTCTCGTCGCGAACGCGGCATCGAGTCGGCGGTGTGCAATAGAATATAAACGCTAGCGGCCGACTATACGTTTCAATTTCTCTTGCAAGCCTGTGCTGCTTGCAATAGTAGGCAAATTTTTATGCCTAAAGTTGACTTTTGTTAGGGAGTGAGAATTCTATACGTTAGTACTATTATTTATTCTGTGATAATGTGGTCATAGAAGGTTTTGCCAAAGCTCACACAGCTTTTGAGGAAATTGAAAATTTGGTGAAACATGTGAATTCCTCTTTTTTTTTCAAACTTCAAGAAAACAGTATGTGGTAATTAAAGACCCAAAGAAATAAGATATAAGAATAAAAAAAAGCTTTTACATTCAAACCAAACACAGCGTCGGAGAAATAAAGACTATAAATTTAAAATCAAAGAGAAATGATACAAGAAGCATACAAGATTTTGTAAATAAAAGAACAACTCTTGTTCAATGCAATGTCTTGTATTTTATTTGACGTTTAATTTGTGTATTATTTCATTTTCCAGAAGGTATTATTATTTTAAAGTAAGGAACATTTTTTTTGTATTTCGCTTATAATATATTGGCGACTGTACAATGACTTGTTTCGAAGATGACGAGTCTGGAATATGACGAGTTTGAAAAATGACCAGTTTCGAAGATGACGAACGTGGAGTAAATCGGAATTCATACAAACTTTCGCGTTAATAATATTAGTCAGATTTCACAAATATTTTAGGGTAAGAATAATGTTCGGCGCGAATGGGGCTCGAACCCACGACCCCAGGATTAGATCTCGGATGGCAGCGCAACTACCAGTCGTCACTCGACCAAACCGGCCGTCAAGTAAATATGTAGTTATAATAATATAATTACCGGATACATTTCGGGGGTAGACAGTGAGGTACTTGTGCAGCTCCTGAGGCACCAGAGCGAGGACCTGCTCCGAAGTTTCGTTACTGTTCATCAGCTCTTCTGAAAGAAAAAAATTGGCGGTCAATTAAGCTGTACCATTAATGTTTAGCAAGATACTTCCATGCTGAAGCGTTCGCTGATCTCAACCAATCATAGAGGTTAAGCAACGTACACAGAGGCAGGGAACCTGATGGGTGACCAAAGTGGCAATTTATCACGAGTGTTTCCGTTTTTCGGAGGACACGTTAAGCTGCAGACCCACCGCGGCGCACGAAGAGGCTAGGCCATCTCCGTCTCTCAACAGGCCTGGGCCGGCAGTGCGAAAAGTGTCGATACACGAAGTTTACGGACTATGAAAGCGTGCGTGCGTAAAAACATGTTCGAAAGTTAGAAAAATGAGGTTAATCGGGCGCTTTTTAAGGCGACTACAGCACCTAAATTACGATTTTATGATGCGTAGATAAGCATGAAGCACTGCATTAAATCTAAGAAAAAAATACTACGGTAATATTCAGGACATAAACTAGATAAGTAGTTTGCTGAAAACATGATTCAGCACTTTTGGTTCGATAGAAAAAGCTCACAAAGTCACCTCTAAATACCAATATTGTGTATCTTATAAGCTGTAAAAACGATAGGAAAATGCACACAGGAACTTGAATTTGCTATCAAAATGTTCGTGATTGAACACTCTCGATAAGTAGTTAACGCATTTTTCGATTTTAGCTGTTACCTTTCCATAAATCTCATTTTTCTAACTTTCGAACATGTTTTTACGCACGCACGCTTTCATAGTCCGTAAACTTCGTGTATCGACACTGTTCGCACTGCCGGGCCAGGCCTGTTGAGAGACGGAGATGGCACTATTCCTATGTGTGCTGCCTTTATCGGGTGCTGTAGTCGCCTTAAACAAGCGCGACGGGTTAATAAAGAGGATTACATTATACGGGCATTAAAAATTGCAAAAAAGCGCTAGTTAAGAAAAGTACGCCTTTAAATAGCATAAAAAATACATATACACAATTAAAGTCCCACAGTTTACCCATGTGTCGTGGGTCCTTTGGAACATACACAAAAACAGAGACGAACACCCCCATGACCAACGAACAAACACCTGCTTTTTACACAAATATGTGCGAAGACGTTACAAATAAGTAGTCGACAAATGTTATATGTTGATTAAGTACTACCTTGATTTATTTGAAGTAACATCCTAATCTATTATGAAATAAAGCTAGTTTGACCTGAGAATCGAACCCAGGACCCGTCGATTAAGACCAAACCGGATGCATTGAAGATAAGAATAAGGAAAGACATAAAAATACAAAATTAATTATACCTAGTTATTTTTCCATATAGACCTTAGTCGATGGGTTAATGAATAACGAGGGACTTATTTAATTCCCGGGAATTGATGAAATCATAATTAAATTCTAAAACGGGTCTAAATTCGCGTATATATACACACATCAACAAAGTCTAAGCAACACGCACGATTTTTCATACAACAGAGGCCTCTTTGAGAAGCTGTGAAAAGTATTTAAGACACGTATTTTTAATAAAATCTTTAGTGTGAGCAAGTTCTATACCCGAATTTAAAATTCCTATAAATGAACTTTATCTAGCTTGAAGTTTGTGAAAAAGAGACGAAAATGAAAATTTAATTTCACCATTTCCATACTAAAAGCATAGAAAAACTGCGTTTTCATTTTCATTTTTCCCTCTTTTCAACAAATTTCAAGCTAAATAAAGTTCATTTATAGGGATTGAAAATTCAGGTATAGAACTTGGTCACACTAGAGATTTTATTAAAAATACGTGTCTTAAATACTTTTCACAGCTTCTCAAAGAGGCCTCTGTTGTATGAAAAATCGTGCGTGTTGCTTAGACTTTGTTGAGTAGTGTATTTATTTACCTATTCCCGACGTTTTATTTATTTATTTACCTATTACGACGTTTTGTATATTTATTTACCTATTCCGACAGGGCTTTAGGTAAATCACTTTCAACCTCTCAGGTGGTAAATCAGTCCATGAAACTGAACAACTTTCCCAAGAAACAAAGGTCGAAGTATAAAAAAAATTGGACTTCCCATACCAAATGCGCTATCAGCTGACGCAGTTTGTATGGGAACTAAAAAAATTTTTTTCGTATTCCGACCTTTGTTCCGTGGGAAAGTTGTTCAGTTTCATGGACTGATTTAGCACCCGAGAGGTTGAAAGTGATTTACCTAAAGCCCTGTATATATATAAGGTCCTAATTTATTAGTGACTTTCCTTCAAAGACGTTATTGTATAGGTTAATAGTATTCCAAAAAACAACATAAAATTTAATTATCTTAAAATAAAATTTAGCAAAAAAAATTAAAACAAATTTTCCATTTAAAGATAAAGGAATGGTTCTCTATCACTTGAAGCCGGCCACTCCCCGCTCGCCCGCTCTACTACTGCCATTGTATTTACGTTTGAATGGATGGGTTTATTCATCATAGTAATGAAAAAATATCATAACAAAATTTTTCAAGACCTTTTCAATTTAATATTATGCCTTTGTTTTTTTGACTGAAATGATATATTTTGACCTACACAATAACGTGTTAAAAGGAAAGTCACTAATAAATTAGGACCTTATATACGCGAATTTAGACCCGTTTTAGAATTTAATTATGTGTTCAAATCTCGAAAGAGTGTTATAATTGATGAAAGCGACGTTCGATAAGGGAATTCGTGAAATCCCTAAGGAAAAAATGTGATAAATAACATCAGGAATTTACGAATTTCCTAGTTAAGATGATGTAATCGTTTAGCGATGACATTATTTCCCGGGAATTCATGAAAATCCCCGATTTCCCTACGATACATATTTCGAGCAATTATAGGTACAAAAAGTCATATAAAGGCATATTAAGGCTCTGATCTATACTTAAGTAGCAGTCGTCTTTGTCATTTTGATAGTGAGAGAAAGAGACAATCAATACTTAAGTATAGATCAAAACTTGAGTCTCCTTCTTTACTACAGGCTTGAGACTCTGATCTATACTTAAGTAGCAGTCGTCTTTGTCATTTTGATAGTGAGAGAAAGAGACAATCAATACTTAAGTATAGATCAAAACTTGAGTCTCCTTTACTACAGGCTTGAGACTCTGATCTATACTTAAGTAGCAGTCGTGTTTGTCATTTTGATAGTGAGAGAAAGATACAATCAATACTTAAGTATTGATCAAGACTTGAGTCTTCTTCTGTGATACGGGTGATGAAGACCGCGTGGGGAAGAGTCCTCCCTTATCCGCATTTTTTTATATTTTTTTATTATAAAATGGGTTAACTCTTGACCTCAATCTTGACCATAAGGTCAAAGATGAGGTCGACGATGGAGCGAGTTAACCCAGAAAATGCCTATAAAGGCACTGGTACTCCCACGCACCGACGGAACACAGCAAGCTGTTTGGCGTCGGACTTCGGTAGGAGGGTGGTCGCGAACCAGACGGCCCTTTACAGAGCCTACTACACCGCATGAGACCATAGAACGACACCTCAGATTCAGAAAAAAATGAAGTGTCGTTGCCTGGGATGGATTACTAGGAGGCAGGTCTCATTTGTGTTTCCTTAGTCTCCTCTTACGACACCCACGGGTAGAGATGGGGTGGTGTTATTCTCAACCGATCACCACACGGTATTAAGATTAAGGATGCGCGGGGATATTTTGCGCGTCGCTCGCGATATGTTATCTTTATTAGGCGAACGCGGCGGAGTCCCGGGGGATGCGTGCGACGGACGGTTGATCGGGCGCTTTTTAAGGTTCCGTACGCAAAGGGACAAACGGGACCCTATTACTAAGGCTCCGCTGTCCGTTCGTCCGTCCGTCCGTCACCAGGCTGTAACCGTGATAGTTAGACAATTGAGATTTTCGCAGATGATCTATTTCTATGTGTCCTATAACAACAAATATTAAAAACCAGAATAAAATAAATATTTAAGGGGGCTCCCGTACAAAAAACGTGATTTTTTTTGCTCGTTTTTATAGAAAGTCTGTCCGAGGCTGTATCTCATGAACCGTGATAGTTAGACAGTTGGAATTTTCACATATGGTTTATTTCTATTGGTCCTATAACAAATACTAAAAAATAGAAAAAAATAAAGATTTAAGGGGGCTCCCATAAAAAAAACTTGATTATTTTGCTCGTTTTCTTAGATAAGTCTCTCCGAGGCTGTATCTCATGAACCGTGATAGTTAGACAGTTGAAATTTTCACAGATGATGTATTTCGGTTGCTACTATAACAACAAATACAAAAAGTAGAATAAATTAAATATTTAAGGGGGCTCCATACAACAAACGTGATTTTTTGCCGCTTTTATAGAGATAATGGTTTTTATAGAGTCCGACTCCCACTTGGCCGGTTTTATTTATTAACTCATTTTTTTAAATCTCTGTGGGCGCACTCCGCTCTCGATGTCGGCTCGAGTGAAACTGACAGCTGTCATCTTTAGTGACAGATGCCCGCTGGTTGGTGTGAATGTGGTTGAGGATGGGAAAGGGGACTGAGTTTGAATTTAAACATTTCACCATACTCTGTTATTTATTTAACATACGATTAGCAGCTAACCCGAGATTTGACAATGTCATTTTCATACTTTTTGTTTGACGTTTTGTCTGATTAACTTCTTAATCGTGGATTAACTAACTAACAGAGTATGGTGGAATTATAAATAAATAAATAAACGCTACACACTAAGCCCCACACTAAGGTTTTCCCTTGTGTCGTGGGTCCCTCGGAACACACATAAAGACAAACACAAACACCCATGACCCGAGAACAAACATCTGCTTTTCACACAAATGTTTGCCCCGACTGGGGATCGAACCCAGGACCCGCCGATCAAGAGGCAGCGTCACTACCACTCGACCAAACCGGCCGTCAAATTGGACCATAGTGTTTATAATGTTATGTTGACACGTACGATACACAGATTATACCACAGACATCTCCCCTGGGGGCCTATCCTTGAAATCGCTCGCCTCTTTTCGATTGATAGTTTCTACTGGTTTTCATTCGCGTTCTCTTTCACATTTTTGAAACGTTCGCCTTGCGAGTTGTGACCACTCGTCGACTCTGGTTGAGCGATAGACTAGAACAGTAGTATAAATATGTATAAATATGTAGTATAAATAACAATAGTATAAATATGTATACTATTTAAAACTTAAAACTATGACGGAGTCTGGTTTCGAAATTATAATAATCATGTAGAACTTAACATTGCGTAACTTAGACGGTAATGTAATAGATTTTAGTGGAAACTTTGTTGGCTTCTGTGTTAATTAAGTTGTTTTATGTCCAGTAGATTTACTTAATGCTGTATGTTTCCCAATTTGTTAAAATAAAAAATAAAATAAAAAAACAGTGTTTTTTAAACTGTGGGTCGCGAGTCTTACGATTATTTGTTTCCGTCGGCTATGTACACACGCGCACCAAGGGTACGGCTGAAAACCAGCGTTGGGGCCTCGGCTTCAACACATGCTGAGCTGTGTCCTATTTAACATCGCACTACACCACAATTATACATTGTTTTGTCGTCTCCTGTATGTGTTCTTGTCTTGTGTTTTATATTGTATGTTATTTTATTTTCTTTGTGTTGTAGTGTTTTGTGTCAAATAAATGTCTTGAATCTTGATCGTGAAGCCTTACTCAGGGGTCGCGGGTAAAGAAAGCAACAACGGGTTGCACTCCGGGAGTGCCGGCAGAAGTGAAAACTTGAACATTAACGTTGTGCATTAAAATGGAAATAAAACAAAATACACAAAAAGAGTCCGTTATTCTCTCAGGATTCGAACCCTCGACCTGTTGCTTACAACAATCTGGAAACTTTTCCACTCGACCAAACTGTCTACTTTCAATCCAGTAAAATAGTCTATCGGTATTTGCGCACTATGTGCGAACAATCGTTGACATCTGTCACAGAGATAATTTTACCATAGGGCTGCCCCGTCCGGGTTTCCACCCATGCTTCAAAGTACACGACGCTGCTAAAGAAGTTTTCACTTCAAAAAAGGTGGCAAACCTATCCTACACATTTTCGATCACATCTGACGATCACGGTCACGTGACATCTGACGCGAGTTCATCACGAGTTTAACATTTTTTCCCCGTACTAAAAGTGCTCAACGCCGCTAAAGAAGTTTTCACTTCAAAAACAATTATCTATTGGTCCTAATCCACAAAAAGGCACTACAATTTCAGTGGTAAGGCTGTACCTGTATAATGATGCCGTTCTTCCCCGCGACAAACTCTTTATAGTATGATTAAAAGTCTTCGACATAGATTTAGCCTAGTCTAGGGTGTCTTAGGGGCCTTAAGTGGTCGCCAGAATTTTTCAACTTCCAAAGGAGTCGCGAATTCAATAACGTTGAAAATCACTGGACAGGGTTCGAAAGGATAATTATCACGATATGATAATTATCGTAATAATAACATATGGATAATTATCGTTTGATAATAACAAGCAACAAAGCCAATGGAAATACAATCATCATTGGATGAAGATATTCCTTTGGCTTCTTTGGTCAATCTAAGTTAATTTATTTACGACTAGCTTTCTGCCCGGGACTTCGCTCTTTCCAAAAATTGTGTTACCTATGTGTTATTCTGATGCATAAGCTATATTATTGTTAAGTTTAATTAAAATCCATTCAGTAGTTTTTGTGTCAAAGAGCAAAAAATATCCATACAGCCACACTCACTTTAATAATGTTTTGTTCCAATTTGTTATGAACCAATATAACAAATTAATTTCTTACGCTGGTGATAATTATCCGATAATTATCAAGAAGCGTAATTATCTTGAAAATTTCTAACCCTGTCACTGGACGAGACCATAGGTTATAAAGATTGCCGTCAAAAGGTAAATTTGTTTTTCGACAAATTAATTGAAAAAAAAAAAAACATTAATTTTAAGACATTTTGCGTTCCATTTTGCACTAGTTTTAAAGTACTTTTTCTGCGTGAAACAAAACAAAGTTGACCTTTTGATGTTTGTTCTCAACACTATAAGCAAGTTATTCAAAAATGTGAAAAAACAGAGTCTTGCGACTCCGGAGGCGAACACGCCGAGAGTCAGACGAGCGTTTCAAAAATGGCCCCTGGTAGCCCTCCACGAAAAAAGCGTGATAGAAAAAAAAAAAAAACCTCTAATATATCTCTCGAGTTTTAGTCCCTCTGAATCTGCAAAACATTAATAATAAAAATAATGTTAAGTTAATTAATAAAAGCGAAAAAAAAATACTGGATAAACCTTCTAATTTTGAGTTAGTTGTTAATGTTAGGTTCTTAGTAGTACCTGTAAGTAAATATAGGCATATAATTTTAGAGGCCACATAAATAATTCTGCGGGTGACTACAGAAAGCTCCAAAAAAGAATCTGTCAACGATGAAAAAAAAACCTGCGACTGTTAGGTATGTTGTTATACATATGAGCACTACTATTTCTCACACTTTTGGTTAATGAGAAAATAAGTAAGGTCTGCCGTCCTGGGATCTCGGTTTATGTGATTTTAGGCAATATAACACTTTACATCCATAATTACGAAGCTATTTCCGAGCACTGCATTGTAAAATAAATAACATTTTTTATTTACTATTGTTACTATAATTCATTATAAGAATAATAAAATAAAATGTTAACATTATGTAATAAAAATAAAACATTGAGTGAGCATTGAGTATTTGAAATGAGCGTTTGTGTTGTAAATAAATAGAAAAAAAAACTATTAACGTAAAAAGAGCGCGAAATGTTCTTAAGAAAGAAAAAATATGGATCTAAGTATATTTAGTCGCTTATCAACTTTTGTAATAATTTAAATAGGCATACTTATTTTTTTTGGCATAATGACATTTTACAATAACAACTCGCATAACTGTTTTCGAATAATTTTTACTAGCATAAAACCTAACCTAACCACAGACAGTAATGGGTGGTAATGGTTAAAAATCATTATGCCAAAAAATAAAGTTTATATTAATATCTTCCAAGAGATCTCAAGGTAATTTAATATTAATAAGAATGATTTTTTTTTTATTTATTCCCACATTCGTGGAAGTTATGTTTTGTTACAAATTGATTTATGTTTTATAATTAAAGAGTGATGTGTTCATCTGTAACAGTCATATCATATGTGTCAGAAAATTGTAAGCTTAAGAAAGATTCTACAAAATTATCTTCCAAGAGATCTCAAGGTAATTTAATATTAATAAGAACGATTTTTTTTTTTATTCCCACATTCGTGGAAGTTGTTTTGTTACAAATTGATTTATGTTTTATAATTAAAGAGTGATGTGTTCATCTGTAACAGTCATATCATATGTGTCAGAAAATTGTAAGCTTAAGAAAGATTCTACAAAATTGTAAAATGCATGTGATGTAGATGATCCTTATCAAATAAATAAATAAATGACAGAGTAGAGCCCCTGGAGAAAAAAAAAACGATTTTGCAAAAGTTTTATTATGACAGCATAAACTTTGCTACATTCATTATGCCAAAATAAATTAGGAAGAAGAAATTATGCGAAAAACTATCCCAAAAAATACAAAAAGAAATTACCTCCATCCCTGTCCAATCCGTTATTGGTAGCTGACAGCAGAATTTGCACCCACAAGCAGAACAGCCCAAGAATAACGAACACACGAACAATTGACGCATATTTTAGCCGAGGCATTGCGCCGTACGCCCGAGAGATGGCGTTAGTCTCATTCTAGTACTGTTTAACCTCGGTAGGTGGCGCTATTTTTAATTTACTCGTACAAGCTCTTATCGCCTTAAAAAATAATTTATCTATTCATTTCTTATATCTTAAGTTTTGTGCTTATCATCTGTACTTTTATTTAAATTAAATTGTTATGATTTTATAGCGTATGACATTTTAGTATCTCATGATTTTATTTCATGATAGCGCTAAGAGATGGCGCTTTATAATAATTTTGTTCGTGTATTCTGTAAGCGGCTTTTCATGTTTTTCTTGCGGTTGGGTTTGTGATCTGAAACAAAAAAAAACGTTTACATAAACTAAAAAAAAATGGGACAATTGCTAGGAACCTGATAGTCATACTGGTGAATGGTTTGGTCCTAAAGAGCCTCGCCTTATATTTTCGGAGGCTCGGTATTATACACATCAACACGGTCTAGGGATATTGCACGACTTTTCATACAAAAGAGGTCTGTTTCAGAAGCTACAAAAGCATACTCGAGATACACGGAGCGCTATAATTTTAAGACGTTTAAGTGCTAAACCTGAATTTTTAATTCTAATCAATAAATTTTGTTTTACTTGGAATTTGTGAAAACGTGACGAAAATGAAAAAAATTTTTGCGTAAATTTGACCATTTTCATACAAAAAGCAAGCAATAAGTACATTATCGTTTTCGTTTCCGTCACGTTTTCACAAATTTCAAGTAAAACTAAATTTATTGACTAGAATTGAAAATTCAGGTTAAGCACTTGCTCGTCTGAAAATTATAGTCCTCCATGTATGTTGAGCATGCTTTTATAGCTTCTCAAATAGACCTATTTTGTATGAAAAATCGTGCAATATCCCTAGACCGCGTTGATGTGTGTACTAAGAAGTCAGTGATGGAAAAGATGCAGAAATCAATCCTGCTTAAATAGTTCGCCGATTTCTTTCTCAATCCAGTGCGTGCATAGACATTTTAGGCAGGTCAGGCAGTGAACTTTAAGAGATGAAAATTATTAAGATTTTAGAATGTTAGTTAAAACAACCTAAGGTTATTCAAATCCAAATAACCTGTGCTTCTAAACTTTTGTATGTATAACAGTTTGAAAACAAAATGCACGGAACACAAAATAAGCGGTTAGTATGCACACAGCCCGTGAGCCAATTATTATGAATGTCTTATATTTTAGTATTAAAATGTCTTACTCGGCCTTTTGCGATAATGTTTACTTTTTCTTGAAAAGGTAAACTTGAAAATTACGCAGTTTCGGAAAACAAACATCATCACCACACTTTTCACAACTTATTGTACTCATTTTGTTCTAAACAAATGTCTAATAATCATTATAAACTGATAAAACATTAATTTGCAAAAGTTTTCGTTCGTAGTTGCAAAAGAAAAACAATCCATTGAGAAAAAAATGCCGCAAAATTAAAAATCTATAACAGCCCTTCCAAACTTACCAAATATTGACACTTCTCAATTTGGTAGCATCGTTTTATAGGCAGAGCTTTTTTCGCCATACAATCAGTTCGTTAATTTTTCGCGGGGGAGGCGAAACAGCCCATCAGAAGCCAGCATTTTTAAACAAAAAAGGCATTTCAAACGAGTGCTTATAAGCCTTGCCATCTAGCGGCGGCGGCGAGCGGCACATTCTAATGTTGAACTAGTAACTAGTTTAGATGGCGCTGTTTCGAAAAGTTTAAATTCAGTAAAAATATAATGTAGATGACGTGATTTAGTAAAACGTTTATATTCGTTTGATTCAGTGATCGTTAGTGTACATTATATATTTAATTTTTGTTTTATTTTCCTTGAATACCCTAGGGTAGGCACTGCTTTTCTGCTTGTATGGAATGCACGCAACTGTCTCAATTGCCCTAGAACCCTGGCCGATTGTTGCTGGTCTCACCGAGGTCTTCAAAATTAAACATTTAGTATCACCTCCGACATTCGATTACTTATTACTTTCAAACCGATAAACGAATTTTGAGCAAATATAGCTAAGAACCATTTAGATTTTAAACAAAGAAAACTACTTCGAAATCGGTCTATTCGTTTAAGAGCTACGATGCCACAGACAGGCACACAGATACACACGTCAAATTTATAACACTCCTCTTTTAGGGCCGGGGGTTAAAAATTGAAAAATACTTTGAAACGATACCTAACTTATTTTTATGCAATAGGTCTTTACCTATGAAATTGCCGATTTTTTCTCAAGCTTTATTTTATTCATAATTTATTTGATTGAACAGCTATTACTAAAATTGTTTTTTATTTAAAACCTTTACCATATAACGGAGATATTGAGTCAAATTAATACATATTTACTTTAGATTTATTTGCTGAAAAAGAAGCTCAAATATAGCTCGTTTCATCCGTTGCCCGTTTCATTGCTTATTTTTGCTGTACCGTTGTTACAGTTACAACTTTCAATAAAGTAAGTATGATGAAACTTAACTTAATGTTGTCCAAACCTTCCCACACAATTTTGCTAAATTTGGATTTCGCATTCCCGAGAAAAATCCAAAAAACGTTAGTATGGAAAATTCAGTTTTCCAAAAATATCGTATGAAAAACGGCAATTTCATAGGTAAAGACCTATTATAAAATCGAAATAACTCACAAAATAAAGTATTTTTTCGAGTTCTCCTTATACAGGACACAGTTAGAACCAAGAACTAAATCACTAGTGACGATTTTGAGACCATTTCTAGTTGAGAGTTTAGATAAGATAAACATTATCTTCGTGACGTATTTGGGTATTTTATGGCATATAAACGTGATAAAAGAGATACTTTGTAGGTACAAGGTTGTGGTATTCATTTTTTTTATAGCTAATGGGTTTGCTACGAACTGTAGGGCAATCGCGTTAAAAAAAGTGGATTGAATCGCAATTGAGACGTAGCTGGGGGGCTACCACCTAAGCGAAGCTGATGCTGATTGAACGAATGGAACGATGTACATTGCTATGTTTTGTTCATGTCGTTAATCAAGGTCTCCTCATAAAGAAGCAATCGACAACGTTCCATTCGTATACCCAGCATCAGCTTCACTTAGGTGGTAGCCCCCCAGCTACGTTTCAATTGCGATTCAATCCACTTTTTTTAGCGCGTTTGCCATGGTTGCCCCGAAAAAAGCGGCAGCGCAGTAGACCACGACGTAGATGGCGCGACCAGCTCGACCAATTCGATAAGAAATGGATGGAAAAGGCGCAGGAGAGGAATCTGTGGAGGAAAGCGAGGGGGCCTTTGCTAAGCAGTGGGACACTAGGCTGGATAAGATAAGAAGAAGATAAGAATGGGTTTACTCTTGACCACAATCTAGCCCAGGGCAAAGATATGGTCAAGGATGTAGCAAGCTCACCTAGAAGATCCCTGGCATGCTTCAATCTCGTTAAAACGATAACAGTATCTATCAATACTAAAACTCCAGTTGCTGCGATATTTTTAGATCTAACGAAAGCCTTCAATTATGTATGTCATATGAAATTACTCGACAAATTGTACTCATAATATGGAATCAGAGGCAACGTGCTCAGCCTCTTCAAGAGTTATCTGGAAAATCGTAAACAGTATGTATGTATGTATGTAAACCCTTTATTGCAAACTCTTACAGTCTAATACAAAAGAACAGTGTGTGGAAATTCGGGGTATAGCCCACTCAAAGATTAACTCTTTTAGGTCTGCCTTTATTATGAACAATTGTGGTGTGCCCCAAGGAATTATTTTGGGTCCATTGCTGTTTAACTTATACGTTAACGATTTACCAGATGCAGGGGTCATCAGTGTATTATGTTTGCTGATGATACTACTTTGATAATAAAGACTAGTGATCCTCAAAACTTAAATAAAGAAATATGTAGCGAAATTCAAAAAGTATTGGACTGGCTTAACAGAAATAATCTTAAAATAAATATAGATAAGACTAATATAATTACAATTTAGGACATGCAGAGCGACGGATATACAATTAAATATAACATTTAGGCAAAAAATTAACTATTCCCATCGAAAAAATATTTTTTTAAATTTTTTTTTTCATAAATGTGTTCTTTGATTGATACTGGTTCAGGATTTTGAATATAGCTGGGAGGTTCTTTTTCACCCAGTATACTTAAGTAACAGTCGTTTTTGTCATTTTTATAGCGAGAGAAAGATACTATCAATACTGAAGGATAGATCAAGACTTGAGTCTACGGACCTAAGACTTGAGACTTAATATGCTGTTTGCGCATGCGCACTTACCGATGTTCTAACGGTGGGGGAAACTGTGTAATCGATATCTAGAGCGAATTTCTAATTACACGCTCAATTCCAGCTTCAAAACGGAACTAACTGATTGGTTACCTTATTAACCAATTACGGGCAAGAAAGTGCTTGTTAGGACAGATGAAAATGGAAGTAGAATAGAAAAAGCTTAGCTAAAAACCAGTACAATAACTCTTGAATTTATAAAAAATCTGTTTCCTCCGATATTTTAGGAACTTACCGCAAAAAATAAACTTAAACTTAGACAATGTTTTTAGTCATTTTGATAGTGAGAGAAAGATACAATCAATACTTAAGTATAGATCAAAACTTGAGTCTCCTCCTTTACTACAGGCTTGAGACTCTGATCTATACTTAAGTAGCAGTCGTGTTTGTAATTTTGATAGTGAGAGAAAGATACAATCTATACTTAAGTATTGATCAAGACTTGAGTCTTCTTCTGTGATACGGGTGATGAAGACCGCGTGGGGAAGCGTCCTCCCCCGCATTAAGTTTTTTTTTATTTAATTATAAGATGGGTTAACTCTTGACCTCAATCTTGACTATAAGGTCAAAGATGAGGTCGACGATGGAGCGAGTTAACCCAGAAAATGCCTATAAAGGCACTGGTACTCCCACGCACCGACGGAACACAGCAAGCTGTTTGGCGTCGGATTTCGGTAGGAGGGTGGTCGCGAACCAGACGGCCCTTTACAGAGCCTACCACACCGCATGAGACCATAGGACGACACCTCAGATTCAGAAAAATAATGAAGTGTCGTTGCCTGGGATGGATTACTAGGAGGCAGGTCTCATTTGTGTTTCCTTAGTCGCCTCTTACAACACCCACGGAAAGAGATGGGGTGGTATTTTTCTCAACCGATCACCACACGGTTAAAATAACATAAGATTTCTTTGCCTTTCCCGCAAGGGATAAAACAACAACAACAATAAACCACAACAAAATGACATTAAGTCAGTACCCGTCGCGTGCGATACAAATCTCGTACACCATGTGTTCAAAAAGCACGCGAAGGTTTAAGGAGGTCTTTTCCAGGGTGTCAGCTACCTCCATACCAAATTTTATCAAAATTGGTCTAGCCGTTTAAGCGTGAAAGAGTAACAAACATACATACCGTGTGGTGATCGGTTGAGAATAACACCACCCCATCTCATTCCGTGGGTGCCGTAAGAGGCGACTAAGGAAACACAAATGAGACCTGCATCCTATAGTAATCTATCCCAGGCAACGACACTTCTGAATCTGAGGTGTCGTCCTATGGTCTCATGCGTTGTGGTAGGCTCTGTAAAGGGCCGTCTGGTTCGCGACCAACCTCCTACCGAAGTCCGACGCCAAACAGCTTGCTGTGTGCCGTCGGTGCGTGGGAGTACCAGTGCGTTTATAGGCATTTTCTGGGTTAACTCGCTCCCTCGTCGACCTCATCTTTGACCTTATGATCAAGATTGAGGTCAAGAGTTAACCGATCTTATAATTTAAAAAAAAAACATACATCCATAGATACAATCTTTCGCTTTTATAATATTAGTAAGGATACTAATAAAATAAAAAAAAAGATATACATCCTTAAGAACTATCGTGCCTACCTAATAAGTATAATGGCTCTCATGTATTCCCACGGGAACCAATCCCCAGGCGTTGTCCACTGCTATGCTATTAGTCTTGCTATGTCCAGCCAGGCATTATAATTCCCCCCGAGCTGACACATCTAGTGAATATAATTAGTGTTTTTTTTTATAACGAGTATTGTGTAGGGCTGGCAATTGTTTTTTTTTATTATAACTGAAAATTAAAAATTTTAAAAACTTTATTTTAATATTATTAACGCGAAAGTTTGTATGGATGTTTGTTACTCTTTCATGCTCAAACAGCTGGACCAATTTTGATAAAATTTTGGTATGGTTAACCGTGTGGTGATCGGTTGAGAATAACACCACCCCATCTCTTTCCGTGGGTGTCGTAAAAGGCGACTAAGGAAACACAAATGAGACCTGCCTCCTAGTAATCCATCCCAGGCAACGACACTTCATTTTTTTCTGAATCTGAGGTGTCGTCCTATGGTCTCATGCGGTGTGGTAGGCTCTGTAGAGGCCCGTCTGGTTCGCGATCACCCTCCTACCGAAGTCCGACGCCAAACAGCTTGCTGTGTTCCGTCGGTGCGTGGGAGTACCAGTGCCTTTATAGGCATTTTCTGGGTTAACTCGCACCATCGTCGACCTCATCTTTGGTCAAGATTGAGGTCAAGAGTTAACCCATCTTATAATAAATAAATAAAAAGCTGACACCCTGAATTAACACGTAGGCTACGTAATTTTCCTAAATTCCCACGAGAACGAAGTCCCGGGCGTAAAGCTAGTATGTATAATGAGCTATGGACAGACAACAGCATATCAGGTTTTCTATTTGCCCTATGAAAGCAGTCATTGTCTAGTGTCTACTGCTATGCTATTAGACTTGCTATCCAACCAGGCATTATAATTCCCCGTGTGAATTGTGGCTAAGCTGACACATCCAGTGAATATAATTAGTGTATTAATGACGAGTGTGTACTGTGTAGGGCTGGCAGTTTTTTTATGACTGCAGTTTATACAAAGTGTTTAAAAAAAACTCAAAAAAGAAGATAATTCAAAATTAATAAAACTTAGCTTATTACGCAGCTCTATTACAAATATGACAAGTATGTCATTTTAATTATATGAAACTTTCATTTTGAAAGATGTCAAACCGTGCAACTGATTACTAGAGTTGTGACTATTTCACTTTTAAAATTTTTTGGAATTTCTTTTTTTTTTGGATTTTTTTGAAACACCTTGTATAATAAATAACACTAAAATTAAAAATGTTGAATCACCCCCGACATTATTGCTTATAACTTTTAAACGGCTGAACAGATTTTAATGAAACTTGGCTAAGAACACTCGGGATAAAATTGTCTATGACACAAAAAAAACTAAACGAAAATCGGTTCATCCGTTTGGGAGCTATGATACCACAGACAGACACGTTAAACTTATAAATAACATCCCTCTCTTTTGGCGTCGGGGGTTAAAAATAAAATAAACCAGGCGCCATATACTCAAAGGCCCACAGTAAGGTTTTCCCTTGTGTCGTAGGTCCCTCGGAACACACATAAAGCCAGACACAAACACCCATGACCCGAGAACAAACATCTGCTTTTTACACAAATATTTGCTTTGACTGGGATTCGAACCCAGGACCCGTCGATCAAGAGGCAGCGCCACTATCACTCGACCAAACCGGCCGTCAAATCAATAAACTGTATAATATATTTATTTATTTGTTTTCTTTTTTTCGGATATATGTACAATATTTGTTTAAGTATATTGCACCCGCTATTAGTTTTACTTAATGACTTTTTCATACGTAAAGGTTACCTGGAAGAAATCGCTTGAAGCGATAAGGTCGCCTGTATTTTACCTTTATGCTTATTTTGTTTTATCAGCCTTGTATGATTGCTTTTTTTTTTAAATTGTGCAATAAAAAGTATATCGATCTAATAGCGAAATATATATTTTTGGGTTCATTCATTACTAGCTTTCCGCCCGGGACTTCGTTCCCGTGGGAATTCGGGAAAATTATGTAGCCTATGTCCATCCCGGATAATGTAGCTTTCTAATGGTGAAAGAATTTTTCATATCGGTCTAGTACAGTCTTTCCCAACGTGGGCGATAACGCCCCCTTGTGGGCGCTGCAGGCCTAAAGGGGGGCGGTAAGAGACCCAGAAAAAAAAGGGGGCGTTGTGTAGGGCTTTGGGGTCGATTTATAATTTCATCTACCTAGCTAGGAAGACTCTTAGACACCGACTGAGCTCTCGACTCTCGACTACATCTTGTGAACATCAACTAATATTAATTAAGATATAGCTCAAACTCGGTTCGATATAATAGACCGCGGGCAATCATGTTTTAACATTTTTTTGTTAAATAATCCGATTTGTACATTCCTGTATCAATCGGCTGGTTCTATAATACTTGTTCTTGCTTGTCGAGTACGATTGGGCGTCGAATGAGATAAACGAGTTTATGCACGTTTGTCTTATTCCTGTTGGTGCGTGCTGCTTATGCAATCCTATATAAACGACGTAAATTTATTTTATTTTCATTTGCGGTTTCGCGCATAATAGATAAGCAGTACTTCATTATAACACTTACGTATTTCTCAAAACAAAACAATGTCGGAAGTAAAAAAGAAGAGACGGCAATACTCTGCGGAATATATTAAATTCGGATTTATTGAAAATCCCACAAACCCGTCGTCGCCTTTGTATCTTCTATGTCTAAAAACATTTTCGAACGAAGCAATGAAGCCTTCAAGACTGCAAGATCATTTGAATAAAATGCATCCAGATAAGAAAGACAAGAATATAGCATATTTTCAAGACCTAGAGAAGAAGCATAATACTCAGCCAAGTGTATCAAAACTATTTTCGGCGGCTGCTAAGCAAGTTGCTTCGTACTTGCTTAGCAGCGCTTCGAGCTTCGTACAATATCTCTTTGTTAATTGCTCAAAAAGGCAAACCACACAACATCGGAGAAGAGTTAGTTTTGCCAGCAATAAAGGAAGTAATAACTACTGTGATTCATAAACCGGCCGCAGATATTATCCGAAAAATTCCTTTGAGTAATAATTCTGTGCAAAGACGAATTGATGAAATGGCTGAAAACATTGAAGAATCATTGTGCAATCATCTGAGGACTAGTCAATTCTCAATTCAGCTCGATGAGTCCACTTTACCAACTAATGAAGCGTTGTTGCTATCTTACGTGAGGTTTATTAAAGATGAGAAAATACGTGAAGAACTATTGATTGCCAGAAATTTGGAGACAGATACAAAAGGCGAAACCATATTCAATACACTGGAAAAGATTTGTGAAGAGAAAGAGATTCCTTTGAAAAATATTATATCAGTTGCTACGGATGGCGCTCCGGCTATGACAGGGCGCCATAGAGGCTTCATAGCGTACTTAAAAAATAAAATTCCAGATGTCCTTGCTATACATTGCGTTATTCATAGACAACATTTGGTTGCTAGAAACTTAAGTGAACGACTATTTCAATCACTGCAATATGTCATCAAAGCAGTCAATAAAATCCGTAGCAGCTCTTTGAATGATAGATTATTTCATCAGCTTTGTGTTACTAATGACGAAGATTTCAACCGTTTGTTGCTTCATACTGAAGTTCGTTGGCTGTCAAGAGGCAATTGTCTGATTCGATTTTACAACCTGTTTGACTCTGTGATAGAGTTCTTGGAAATTAAAGATACAGAACTGCGCAACAAGCTCATAACATCAAAGAATGATATAGCTTACATGACAGACCTGTATAAATTGTTCAACGACATGAACCTCCAACTGCAAGGCGATGAACTAAATTTAATTAAAACAAAAAATGTCGTTGCTGCTTTCGCAGCCAAACTGCTTCTGTACAAAAAGAATATGGGCAGACGTGAGTTTCACAATTTTCCGAATTTATCAGTATCCTGCAGTAACGACGACTTGTTTGCCTACTGCCAACATTTGGAAAACCTCCACATTGACTTCACCGAACGATACCAGGACATTTTAAACTTGGAAATACCAGACTGGGTGTTGGATCCGTTTTCAAATGTCAACACAGCAATGTCACCTCAGCTGGAAGAAGAACTTATAGAATTGACAACAAACGAAGAAATAAAAATCAAGTTCAAAAATGGATATCAAGAATTTTGGCTACAAAAACCGATCCCGCAATTGTACCCTGGATTGTGGTCAATTGTTCAACGATTCTTGATAGCATTCCCATCGTCATATTTGTGTGAACGTGGATTTAGTGCTGTGGCAACGCTGCTTACTAAAAAGAGAAATCGTTTGCGTGTTACCGAACGTGGCGACTTGCGGCTGTTTTTGAGTAAATTGGAACCTGATATCAACAAACTTATTGAACAGCATCAGATTCAACCTTCACAATAGTTTTTATATAAGAATTGATTATGTTTGTTTTATTTTCAATAAAATATACTCTGTCCGAATACTATAAAGTTGCGTTTCAATAATCCGTTATAAGTACTTAGCGGTTTTTAAATATGTTTAAAAAGGGGGGCGTTAAAAAATAATTTATTCTTAAAGTGGGCAGTAGACAAAAAAAGGTTGGGAACCCCTGGTCTAGTAGTTTCGGATCCTATTCAATGCAAACAAACAATGAAATCTTTCCTCTTTATAATATTAGTATATTTAGACAAACATACAAATCTTTCCTTTTTATAAATTTAGTGTAGATAAATATTAGGGTTGATTTTTTTAAATAATTTTAGAGTTCTTCCCAAGTGGCAACCCTGTACAGAAATAGACAGGAAACGGATATTCACAATTTTCTAATTTTACCGCTAAAATTATACTAGTTTGTTGATTAAACGAACAAATAGGACATCGGGCAATTTTCACTATTATATGAATAGTTATTTATAGCAGATTGCTTTTTTAACCGACTTTAAAAAAAAGAGAAGATTATCATTTCGACTGCATATACATATTATTTCTTTTTTAGAGCGTCGGTGGTCTATCGGCGCGGTCAGACTCGTAAGCGAGTGGTACCGAGTTCAAACCCCAGTGCAACCAGTACCAATGACTCGTTTTCTGAGTTATGTCCATTAGTTGAACACTAACCGATGCTCTTACAGTGAGGGAAAACATCGTGAGGAAACACATTCAGGCAACCTGCTCCAATCCGGTCAAGTTCTCCTGTTAACAGGGTCATGGAGGTCAGATGGCAGTCGCTCTACTGTAATGACTTGACCTGCCAAACCCTGGATCATGGTCAAGCGTACCCAGAATTAGAAACGGGAATTAGCGTTAGGAAGAAGAAACAATTTTTTTTTTTTTTGTACTTTACCACTTTAGTCACCCATGCAGGTTCACCACCTCTGTGTACGTTGCTTAACCTCATTGACTGGGCTACGAGCGCTTCTGCAGATCGAGTACGATGGTGATAGCGCGCGTAATGCGCCTGACATAATTTTATAAGTCAATGGCCCGAGTATGTCAAAATGTCAACATAGACAACGCCAGATGGCGAGCAAGCCTTTGCGCGGGGCCCTCGCGCAATCAAAGTGAAGTTTCAGCGTCAGCTGAGTGGCACGTCGCGCGAGTTTGTCGCCATCGTGCTCGAGCTGATCCCTTCTTCACTCGGGGTACGCTTGACCATGATCCAGGATTGGGAAGGTCAAGTCATTACAGTGGAGCGACTGGCATCTGACCTCCGCGTGACCCTGTTACCAAGGGGAACTTGACCGGTTTGGACTATGGTTACACATTCAGTCTCCTGAATGTGCAGGTTTCCTCACGATGTTTTTCCTCACCGTAAGAGCATCGGTTAGTGTGCAACTAATGTACTTACATAACTAAGAAAACGAGTCATTAGTACATGGCGGCACTGGGGATCGAACTCGGTACCTCTCGCTAACGAGTCTGACCCGAAGCTCATCGTGCTCGAGCTTATTTATTTATTATTTATTATAAGATGGGTTACCTCTTGACTTCAATCTTGACCCTAATGGTCAAAGATGAGGTCGACGATGGAGCGAGTTAACCCAGAAAATGCCTATAAAGGCACTGGTACATCATATACGCACCGACGGAACACAGCAAGCTGTTTGGCGTCGGACTTCGGTAGGTGGTCGCGAGCCAGACGGCCCTTTACAGAGCCTACCACACCGCATGAGACCATAGGACGACACCTCAGATTCAGAAAAAAATGAAGTGTCGTTGCCTGGGATGGATTACTAGGAGGCAGGTCTCATTTGTGTTTCCTTAGTCGCCTCTTACGACACCCACAGAAAGAGATGGGGTGGTGTTATTCTCTTCCGATCACCACACGGGATATAACATTAAAATTTTTCTAAAATTAAAAATTTGTATGACCAAATAATTTTAAAGAAATTTTAAAGAACCTTTTTTTTACGTGGAGAAAAACCTGCGATCCAGGTACCCAGCCCCCGGGGGAAGAACTGGGCTATGTGGGATTCCTACCCACTAAAAAAACTCCACCACGGAAAGAGATGGGGTGGTGTTATTCTCAACCGATCACCACACGGCCATGAGCTGATGGTATGTAATAATGTTATGTTTCAAAAGTAAGTTTTGTCACGTTATGAGACAGTAATCAAAACCAAGACGTATTTGTATAAGATACTGATTATAATAACAAAATAACGGTAGGAACGCTTATACAAGGTGTTTCAAAAACACTCAAAAAAATAAGAAATTCCAAAATTTAATGTTGAAAGTGAAATAGTCGCAACTCTAGTAATCAGTTGCACGGTTTGACATTTATTAAAATGAAAGTTTCATATAATTAATATGACATACTTGTGATATTTGTAATAGAGCTGCGCAATAAGCTAAATTTTAATTAATTTTGAATTATCTTTTTTTGGGTTTTTTTTGAAACACCTTGTACATACAGGATGTAAAAGACAGCTTAGCAAAAACTGAAACCCTGGACTCAGACAATGATTCTGAATTTACCAAGTTTTTTAGAGAGATTTCATCCTTATAATTGACCCTAACGGTCGATGCAATAAAAGTACAGGGTGCAATTCTTACAGATTTTAGTCGGTTCGATTCCCGGGTGTGGCAAGATACTTTATTTTCATCTAAATATATCAAACAAAGTCGTGTTAGTTACACCACTTCTAATCTAACTCAAGATCGGCTGGACCGATTTCCATGGTTTTTGATTTGTTGTATTTCTCTCCGTCCCGAATAGCAGAATAACTATTAAAAACATTGGAAAATTGACGGGGAAATTCCCAGGGAAATTCCCACGGGAACGAAGTCCCGGGCGAAAAGCTAGTAGAACATACAAAGTGTTTCTTGAAAACGTCATAAAAATACATTAGCAAAATCAATATAAATCATTGAGCACAACAGTGAATTACATTTCTGACTTGGCGCCTATTCACAAAGGTGCAGTCTTCCTCAGGAGAAGAATAGGCAAGAAACTCCGAGGGTCGCTCTTTTTAAGTCAATCATATAAATTTTCTTACTTCTAATTTATTTTAATTTACTATTTTACAGTACTTTCTCTTCAGGTAGCATTATAAAATTCCACCCTGTATATGCGTGCCTTTCATAATATTTATCATTCTATACGTAAGATCTTTGAAAGTATTAAAATATGCATTAGTTTGTTATTATTACCTAATGCAGCCATGAGTAGAGGCCTGTGTAAATCTCCTACGCTCACGCCCACAATCCCTAAAGGGGTAGGCAGAGTATCAGTGGTTCTAGAACCACTAGATGCCACGTTTGACACAAATTGTGAGGGTTATCAGATGGAACAAGTTGTATAATGGTGAGAGGTGGTCAGCCTTTCGCCCATTATACAGCAAAACCCTCGCATGCCTCTTACAGACTTTTACTGTATACCTGGGAAGAGTAGGTAGCTGGCACATTCTAAGTTTTCCTTTCACTGTCCAGCGTGGAAGTGTTTTTTGCAAACAGCTTGCTGAGTTCCGTTGGTGCCAGGAGTACCAGTGCCTTAATAGGCATTTTCTGGGTTAACTCATCTATGGCCTCGGTCAAGATTGAGGTCAAGAGTTAATACATCTATACTAATATTATAAAGAGGAAAGATTTGATTGGTTGTTTGCATTGAATAGGCTCCGAAACTACTGCACCGATTTGATAAATTCTTTCACCATTACAATCCTTCATTATCCGTGATGAACATATGGTACATATTTTCCCGAATTCCTACGGGAACGAAGTCCCGGGTGGTATTTATTTATTTATTTATTTGTAAAAGTATACATGACAGATCACAGTCGTTACAGATTACATTGTATAAATCTAAATTTTAATTCTGGACTACAATCCACTGAGAATGTACACTAGTAAACAACATTTAGGCGAATTCAAAAGAAAAAATACTTGTAAAAAAAAATACTTGTGTGGTTTGCTAGTCTTATAATAAAAATAATAAAAAAAACCTTATTATCTCCTTCATGCTAATCTCTTGCATTTGGTCTGTACCCGCTTTGTTTTACATTACAGTAAAGAAACAAGAAACTTATTGTTGCATAAAACCATTTTGTTTTTACTATAACCACGTACAAGGACGTCTGATGTGATGATGCATGCAATTGTTTCACTACCAGTCAATGTCACTGTCTGTACAGGGCCGGAGCTAGGAAAATGGGGGCCTGTAGTATAAGTAAATCGATGTTAATAGAATAGAATAAGAATAGAATAATTTATTTCACAAATTGGGTTATAAAAAGAGTTACAACAGCGGGCCCTGCACTAAGCAAGCTTGTATCGCAGGCGCCCTGTAAGCGATTGCCTACTCGTGTACAGAGTTTTGGATAAAATTGATAAACATAGCACAATTTAAAAAGTAAACAAATCATATAAAATTAAATTAAAGTTGAACAAATTATATAAGGTCCTAATTTATTAGTGACTTTTCTTTTAACACGTTATTGTGTAGGTCAAAATATATCATTTGAGTCAAAAAACAAAGGCATAATATTACATTGAAAAGGTCTTGAAAAATTTTGTTATGATATTTTTTCATTACTATGATGAATAAACCCATCCATTCAAACGTAAATAATAATGGCAGTAGTAGAGCGGGCGAGCGGGGAGTGGCCGGCTTCAAATGATAGAGAACCATTCCTTTATCTTTAAATGGAAATTTTTTTTTTATTTTTTTTGCTAAATTTTATTTTAAGATAATTAAATTTTATGTTGTTTTTTGGAATACTATTAACCTATACAATAACGTCTTTGAAGGAAAGTCACTAATAAATTAGGACCTTATATAAAATTAAATTAAAGTTAAACAGATTACATAAAATTAAATAAATTAAAAGAAAAGAATAAAAAACAGGAACAAAGATGAATGTGAGTATGTTGGCATGCATGTTTGTGTGTATATGTATGTATGTGTGTAATGACGTACAATATACTTTATTGCAAATCTCTTTCAACCTCTCGGGTGGTTAATCAGTCCGTGAAACTCAACAACTTTCCCAAGGAACATAGGTCAAAATACGAAAAACAAATTGAGTTCCCATACAAACTTCATCAACATATAGCGCATACTCTGACACAAGGGTTAGCCAAGTTCGCCACATCTTGACTATACCTACACGATAAGAAGAAGAAGAAGTCTGACTCGCGTTCTGTAATACGGATCTAGAACTGACTTGGAGCCTCACGCAATTCAGGAACCGCCCATTCTCACCGGGAAGAAAGGGCCACAAGGCACACACTTCAGGGCCACAGCCTCTAAGTACGACCCAAACGACCTACAATCTTAACTTGCGTGGGCTTGCATTGAACCTACTGCCCCCGCTTTGATGGAAGTGGATTTATAAATAGATCACACTGACGTAGGAGATTTAACTGAAACCTGATACCACTACCTAATAATTTTATTAAAGTATTTATTTAATAAAATTATTAGTGGTAACTTAAACCTTATCCTCACTAATATTATAAATGCGAAAGTAGCTCTGTCTGTCTGTCTGTCTGTCTGTTACCTTTTCACGCCTAAACCGCTGAACCGATTTTGATGAATTTTGGTACAGAGATAGATTAGAGCCTGGGAAAGGACATAGGCTACATTTTATTCCACAGTTGGGCACGATATAACTTGTAGTCCACGCGGGCGGAGCCGCGGACGGAAAGCTAGTTACTTATAAAAATTAAACATTGTGTTGCTCCACGAAACGGACTATCAGCCGACTAACCCCTGCACTAGTATTAAAACTGTGTTGCAGCGGCGAATGAGACGGAACGCTCGTAATAAATTGCCGCTTTGGTCACCCATCAGGTTTCCTACCTCTGTGTACGTTGCTTAACCTCACTGATCGGTTGAGATCAGCGAGAGCCACTAAGCTACGAGCGCTAGTAATTCATTATAACACATGACACGTTTATCTAAAGTGTTCAATAATGCATTGTGTCACGTTCCATTCAATATCCTACGCATCTAATGTTGCAATCACAATTTTTATGGGCAGTGACCATAAGACAATGGCGCTGTCTTCTGAGTTAGACCGCAACTATGGGACCATCCATAAATACGTCACACGTTAAGGGGTGGGAAGGGGGTCGACAAAGTGTGACATTGTGTGACAAGGGGGTGGGAGGGGTCATAAGTTTCGTGACGTCACATTTAAAAATGTGTTATGAGTATCAAAACGAACTATTAACGGCAAACTTAACGTCCTCAGTCCCAAGCACTCTTTTAACGTTTTTACTTTGGTTGAGACAATCAATTTTGAGGTCCCAAAAAAATAACAACTGTATTAAGTACTGCTTTTATTGGAAAATTCAAAAAAATGGAAAATATGCAAAATATGTGACGTCACGCTAGGGAGTGGGGAGTCTTACAAATATGACCAGCCGTGACAAGGAGGGGGGGTCAAAAAATTATGAAATTCGTGTGACGTAATTTATGGATGGTCCCTATCCTCCACTCCAAACTAACTGTCCAAATCTTTCTTACTTCGTTATCAGCTCATATACGTCCCCACCGAGGGGCACGGGCCTCCCTTTGAAACACGAAGGGGATTTAGATCCAATATGAAAACAAATTTTCTCAGACGTGCGGGATTCATCACGATGTTTTTTCTTCATCGCTGAGCAAGTGATAATTAATGCGAAATCCGTACATAAATCCGAAAAGACGAATTTAGTTGTACAGGCCCTAGGATTTGAACTCGCAACCTTCCAGTTAAAAGTCTGGCTCATTACCAACTGTGCTATCACTTATCATCATCACAGTTATTAGAAAAAAAACACGAGTTTGGAGCTGCACAAGACAAGGTTTTTTTTATCATAGGATGGGTTAATTCTTGACATGAATCTTGACCAAGGTCATAGATGCCTATAAAGGCACTGGTACTGGGAGTACCGACGGAACACATCAAGCTGTTTGGCGTCGGACTTCGGTAGGAGGGTGGTCGTGAACCAGACGGCCCTTTACAGAGCCTATCACACCGCATGAGACCATAGGACAACACCTCAGATTCAGGAAAAACTGAGGTGTCGTTGCCTGGGATGGATTAATAGGAAGCAGGTCTCATTTGTGTTTCCTTAGTCGCCTCTTACGACACCCACAGAAAAAAATGGGGTGGTGTTATTCTCAACCGATCACCACACGGTTTAATTAATACTAATTTTAAATATCATATTGACACTCCGTCTTGTTGACGTAAACAAAGGCGGCATTACATTTAAAGAACCTTTAACTTTAAAGACCGTTTCTACAACTGAGCGTTATTGAATGTGCCAGCTGCCTACTCTTCCCAGGCATACTGTAGGAGCAAGTAGGTGGGATACGAGGGTTTAGCTGTATTGTAGGTGAAAGGCTGTTAACCTATCACGGACTATCACCACTATACGGCCGGTTTGGTCAAGTGGTAGTGACACGCTGCCTCTTGATCGGCGGGTCCTGGGTTCGATTCCCAGTCGGGGCAAATATTTGTGTAAAAAGCAAATGTTTGTTCTCGGGTCATGGGTGTTTTTGTCTGTCTTTGTGTGTTCCGAGGGACCCACGACACAAGGGAAAACCTTAATGTGGGCCTTTGAGTGTGAAGCGTTTATTTATTACTAGCTTTCCGCCCGCGGCTCCGCCCGCGTGGACTACAGGTTATATCGTGCCCAACTGTGGGATAAAATGTAGCCTATGTCCTTTCCCAGGCTCTAATCTATCTCTGTACCAAAATTCATCAAAATCGGTTCAGCGGTTTAGGCGTGAAAAGGTAACAGACAGACAGACAGACAGACAGAGTTACTTTCGCATTTATAATACACTGGGCGTCAAAAATAAGTAGTACACTTTTCAAATTGCAATTACTCCTAAACTATAGTAGTTACACTTATGAAATAAAAAGCAGTTTATAGTAAACTTAACGAAGTTTATTAAAGTTATATTTTATTTGGCATGAATAAAGTTTCAAACTTAAAATTAATATAAATACTAAAAAGTATCAATTTTTAACGATATGTCAACCACTTAATTTTCACGTTTTGGAACTTTTTCACAATTTAATAACTTGTGTTGCCGCCTCGGGCTCTAATTACAGCTTGGATCCGGTTTGGCATGCTGAACACTAAGTTTCGGAGGCGGTGTTGGGGAATATTTTCCCATTCTTCTATCAGCGCATGTTTTAGAGCCCTGAGTGTGGCAGGAGGTGGACTGCGCCTTCTGACTAGCCTCCCAAGCTCATCCCAGGCGTGTTCAATCGGGTTGAGATCTGGGCTTCTCGATGGCCAAGCCATCAAGTTGATGCCAACCTCCTGAATGTACTCTTGTACGTGGTGAGCAGTGTGTGGCCGGGCGTTATCATGCATTAGGATGGCTCCATCACCCATATTTATTAAATATGGCCCTGCATACTCGTTGAGGATCTCCGAGGCATATCTTTCACCAGTCAAAGTCCCATTTTCTATTACCACAAGCTCTGTGCGACTCTCTGAAGAGATACCAGCCCATACGTGTACAGAGCCCCCGCCATATTGGACTCTTTCCGAGATACAAGCTTGAATGTATCGCTCACCGGGTCGTCTGTAGACTCTCCGCCGTCCATCTGAAGTGTATAAAGAGAATCGAGACTCATCTGTGAATAAAACTCTAGCCCATTCTTCTTCGCCCCATTGTACGTGTTGACGGGCGTAGCGTAGTCTTGCTACGCGATGCTCTGTCTCAAGTTTGGGGCCATTTGCTGGTCTTAGAGGCTTCAGGTTAGCTTCAGCAAGTCTTCTTCTCACTGTACTCTCACTGATGTAGTCTGTTCGGGTCCGAAGAAGCTGTTGCTGAACCTCAACTGCATTAAGGTGTCGATTTCTTAACACAGTGGAAACAATAAAGCGATCTTCTCGGGTACTTGTGCACCTGGGTCTGCCATTACCTCGTCTCCTTAGATGGTTTCCAGTCTCTTCGTACCTTTGCTTTACTCGCTGAACCGTTCTTAAAGTTACACCCACCCTCCTTGCAGTACGACGCATACCTACTGATGCCCACTTCGAGAAAAGCTAAGATTCTTGCACATTCTTCTGGTGAAAGAGGCATGATTAGTCAAATTTACTCTCTGAAGATACCTATGCTTTTCAATTACAATTGCTTTATCAGCAGCGAATGTGTCAAACACAAAAATCCTAAGTAAGACAACACCTTTCAACAGTTTAAAAAAAGTGTTTTTATTTATTCGTTTTTTTTAAAGTCAAGCATTATAAGTTCTTATAATGCATGAAGTTTTTATTGAATAAGATTAAATTTTCTTTTTAACCTTTTTTGTTTCAAAGGTCTAAGTTTTATAGTTTGGGAGAAATCGCAATTTTAAAACTGTACTACTTATTTTTGACGCCCAGTGTATTAGTAGGGATATATACAACTTGTTCCATCTGTTATCCCTCACAATTTGTGTCAAACGTGGCATCTAGTTAGTTTCACTAGAACCACTGATGCTCTGTCTACCCTGTTAGGGGGTTATTCTCAACCGATCACCACACGGTGTAAACAATATTCTCGTTGCACTACAAAGTTTGAGATCGGTTGAGAATAATATCACCCCATCTCTTTACTTGGGTGTCGTAAGAGGCGACTAAGGACACCCAGAAAATTACGACGCCTCTTACGGGCATTTTCTGGGTTAACTCGCTCCATCGTCGACCTCATATATGACCTTGGTCAAGATTGGGATCAAGAGTTAACCCATCTCAGAATTAAAAAAAACTGAAATAATTTTCCACGTTAAAAACGCATGAGTCACCGACTTCAATCCCAACAACAGTTCGCACAAAGTAGATATCTAGTTTTTTGCGGACTACAATGCCTATTATAGCAAATAACTACAAACAGAAATGTCATTCATTTATTTAGATGATGTTCTAGTTTGTAGTATATTTTGTTTTTGTTGATTTTTTTTTAAAAGCGCTGAATCATTTTCGATAAAATTTATATGGGACCTCTTCAGGAGTATACTTTTTCGAACAAATAAAGAATTTTGAAAATCGGACAACAGTTGCCGGAGTAATCGCGTAACAAATATACAAAAAAAAAATACAGTCGAATTGAGAACCTCCTCCTTTTTTGAAGTCGGTTGAAAAATACGAGTTTGGAGCTGCATGCGTCAAAGTGCAACGAGAATATTGTAATACAATCATTGAGCACATGTGGACACGGTTATTAATTTGATAGCGGTGTTGACAGGATGTATGCTGTGCTTTCTGTTATCATGCATTATTTGTGCATGATTTCAAGTCTCTGTTATGATGTTGATAAACCCAGCTAATTTACGTGTTCAACTGTTCGTACAACAAAACTGATTCAACTTGCTTCCTTATGTTAGTTAAATCAAGTTTGAAGCAAAAATAAAAAAACTGTGATAAGCAGTGGCGTAACTATAGGGTAGCAGGGCTCTTATACAGTCTCAGGGGTGGAAAATCATTCCATGTCCAAAAATACTGATTTTACTGACTACAACCCTCTAAAATACTGACCATTTACAGATCAAATTTCTAGAATACCGACCCTTAGTCGGTCAGTTTGACATCGAAATACGAATGTTAGTTGCTGTTAGTTAAGTATGTTAACTTAGAATATGGAAAAAAAAATGTTTGTGAATAAGTAAGAAAAATGTTTTTGTGTTTGGCCTCCACCATCCCCATATAGCCAACCTGCAACGCCCTTTATTATTAAAAAAATTATAAACTTAAATTATTAAAATATTAATTTGAACAAAACAAACAATAAATTATTTTTTATTAGTGGAAGTATTAATTTATTTTTCTTGTCTACATATTTTTGCACCTTTTCTGCCTCTTTGATTTTCTTTTCTTCCCCTTCTCTTTCGTTAGCCAACGTAAGCAGCATCACGTTGACCATATTTACGGCGACCATCTCAATCTACAGAGATCAGACCACTTATGTGGAAACGTACCTACCCCTGATCCTCAAAATACTGACTTTACTGACCATTTTTCGAAAAAACTGACTTTTACTGACCTAAGCCAAAAAAACTGACTTTTACTGACTTTACTGACCATTTTCCACCCCTGAGTCTCTTATTTTGCCGTCAGACAAAAATCTTCCTAAAGACATACGAAAAAAGCAAATCAAAATAACTTCTAAAGCTAAACAAAACGGACATCAGGAGGTTTACCATGATCGCTTAGCGCGATCCAATTTAGGACCTAAACAAGTCTGCAACGCTTATTCGTACCATGATGGCTTATAAGCGATTCAACTTTGGCGCTGTTGCGATTCAAAGGCAGACCAGCGACAATTTATGTAGACATTTAAAATGGACCATAGACAAACGAGCAGTGAAAAAGCAGCGCCATCATGGTACCATTTTAAAAAACATTCCCTAAACAGAAATGCTTTTAAACGATTGTGGTAGGTACCCAGGATTGTGGTGGGTCTGCTCACGGGACACTGTCCTCCGAACCGACACCTAACAATAATGGGCTTAAAAAGTGATCCCAACTGCCCAGAATGCGACAAGGAGGAAACAAGTCCACAGTTCCTGACTGAGTGTCCAATGTACGCGCTGAAAAGATGGGAGACCAGCATGGATGAGATGGAAGAAATCACATACAATAGATTAGCATAAAGGAGACAATTAGGTTTGCAAAATCTTCTGGGAGGTTTAAAGAGGTGGAACTGCCAGTGCAGAGGTAAAACTCATGCTCTGTTATGGGGAATAGTGTGAAATGTTCCCAAATAAGTGGACTGATCACCCGCTTGTGCTTGACGGGCGTCCCCTCCATAGATATAGATAGATAGATAGATGCAATGAATTTTCCACGGGCCTCAGATGCTATAGTTTTACGCCACTAACGATAAGTTAACATCACTTGTCGTACCCTTACCCTCTGCCTTTCCTTACCCTCTGCACAGGTTAGCTGGAAGAAAACTCATTGCTTGAGTTAAGCTCGCTGTTGTACATACATGTCTTTTCTCTTGTTTTTTGAATATGTGTGCGATAGAATTTGATTTGTATGTCTGTAACGAATAAACTCAAAAACTACTGGATCGATTTTTTTTATTTATTATAAGATGGGTTAACTCTTGACCTCAATCTTGACCATAAGGTCAAAGATGATGTCGACGATGGAGCGAGTTAACCCAGAAAATGCCTATAAAGGCACTGGTACTCCTACGCACCGACGGAACACAGCAAGCTGTTTGGCGTTGGACTTCGGTAGGAGGGTGGTCGCGAACCAGACGGCCCTTTACAGAGCCTACCACACCGCATGAGACCATAGGACGACACCTCAGATCCCGAAAAAAATGAAGTGTCGTTGCCTGGGATGGATTACTAGGAGGCACGTCTCATTTGTGTTTCCTTAGTCCTTAGTATTTTAAAATTCTTTCACCTTTACAATGCTTCATTATCCCTGAGCGACATGGCCCGTATTACAGAAGGAGACTCAAGTCGTGATCTACACTTAAGTATTCATTGTCTTTTTCTCTTACTATCAAAATGACAAAGACGACTGCTACTTATCTATACTACTAATATTATAAAGAGTAAAGATTTGTATTTTTGTATGTAACGAATAAGCTCCGAAACTACTGGACCGATTTCAAAAAATTTTTCACCAAGGATGCTACGTTATCCCTGAGTAACATAGGCTACATAATTTTCCCGAATTCCCACGGAAAAGGAGTCCCGCGGAAAGCTAGGTATAGACTTAAGAAGGTTAGTAGAGCGTTTGAACGTGTTATTATTTAAAATCAAGATATCAAGCCGTGTGAGTCCCCGGCAGAGTAGAATAGGACCACCCTCTTTCTTACCGAGGTGTCGTACAAGGCGACTAAGGTGAATATGCAAGCAAGTTCATCTGCACACAGACGAGAAGGAAAACTCTGCAATTATATCAAAACCCTCGCCAAACCGTCTGCCAAGCGTGGTGAGTATGGCATTTACCCCTCATGTTTTTGAGGGAGGCCCGTGCCCCAGCAGTGGGGACGTATACGGGCTGATGAAGAAGATCAGGGCGACTATTCCATTAACTAATGGCGACCACTTCATCTGTTCAAGTGGTGAACTTAGACCATAAACGCTAAAAGACGGAGTACTTATGACGTCACAGCACTTTCGAAAGAGATTCAAACATGTGAGTTCCTACACGATAGTAAGAGATAGGTTACTTTAACGCCATCTCTTTCTGCCTAACCCATTATTTGATGTCACACTTTTCAAAGTGTGACAAACAAAGCGTTTGATCTGCAGCTTCAGTCTGTCATTACGGTTTTTAAGGTTTTGCGCATAAAGTTTATTCGTTTTTGTGGTGAATTTGTGAGAAAAGAGACTCCATTAGTTAAGTTGTTGTACAGCTTTTCTACAGCGAGGTATGGTTGGGTGCAAGGAAGGGGTAAACTATTGCTATCTAAAAGGGGCACGCTCCTGGCTCCGTCTATAGAGTGTATGGCAGGGGTGGCCAACTTGATTATACCCAAGATCTCCTGTTTACTAACGAAACCCTGTGCGATCTACCAATTACATACTTCTTGAAATCTTAAATGAAACAGCGTAGTTTAGTACACAATCATGTAGTATTTTTTTTATTATATTAAGAGAAAAAACTTAATTCTGAAGTGTTTTTTTATTTTTTTGCCTTGCCACGATTGACTGGACTAAAAGTCGCGATCGACTGGTCGATCGCGATCGACCGGTTGGCCACCCCTGGTGTATGGTCTAAAGGTGGCGAACGAAATTTAGAAGTAGGTAGTTTTTGAGTTTATTCGTTACAAACACACAAATCTTTCGACTTTATAATATTAATGAAGATGCAGATAAAGATAAAGGGTGATACGTTTTTAATTTTAGAGTTATTATTAAACTAGCTTTTCGCCTGTGGCTCCGCCCGCGTGGACTACAGGTTATATCGTGCCCAACTGTGGGATAAAATGTAGCATATGTCCTGGCTCTAATCTATCTCTGTACCAAATTTCATCCAAATCGGTTCAGTAGTTTAGGCGTGAAAGGCGGACAGAGTTACTTTCGCATTTATAATATTAAAACATATTAGTAAGGATTACAACATTACAAAAATTGCGAAAACAGATTTCACGCGATGTGTTATCAGTTATCAAGTGCACTTAATGCAGTTATTTGTTCATACTGTAATTTACGATTAGAATCGCACATCGTCCACTGATGTTGTTTTCATAGTAAATTGTCAACATTGCTCTTCGATGTAAGTACACACGACAGCGAATCAGGTTATACGTGTTGACCTTGACGTCGTCATTATATAAGGTGTTTTTTTATTAGACCCAAATATTTTAAGGGGTGGTATAATTTAAATAAAGAAATAGGATTATTAATGTTTTAGAAAAAAAATCAGTCTAGTTTTTGTTTTATAATTTTCTAACAAAAAAATAATATTTTCATCATGTATTTTCAAAACAGCCTGTAGTTTTAACTCCTACTACCTCACGCACGCACACTACGCTGTCATTCATAAAACGCGCGAGTAAAACGATTACAGATATCAGTGCATCCCTTTCGCTCAAACGAAATAAAGCGGTGAGTCGTAATAAAGCTGCTACTCACGTACAAACGGTTGGGCCAATCTGTGACGTCATTGAGGGACAGAGCTATACTAGGAAACGAGAAGCAAGAAGCTCTTTCTCGCTTTCTAGTATAGCTCTGTCCCTCAATGACGTTACAGATTGCCCCAACCGTTGGTATGTGAGTAGCCGCCTTTACAGCCAGGAAGAACGAACATGCCACGGACACACCATGGATCCATTTTCATTGCTTTCATTAAAGAAATCGCACATTTTCATTAAAAATTATGCAAAAACTGATACTTACTAGGTCAGCAGTAAATGCCTATCGTCGCACAGTGACCGACCGGGTCAATGAATGTCAAACTAGGTAGGTAGGTAGCTTTCCCCCGCAAACTTAGTACGAGTGAGATTCGGTATATCGCGCTCCCTAGGGAACACTACAAATTATCGGGATAAAAAGTATCTTATGTCCATTCTCGGATGTCAGACTATCTAGGTGCCTACCTCTCAAATTTCATCCATATCGGTTCAGCTGTTTAGGCGTGAAAAGGTAACACAGACGGACTGACAGTTACTTTCGCATTATAATAGGTACCTATTAGTATGGATTCAAGTTTCAAACTTATTTTATTCTTAAAAAATGCAAATGTACAAAGTAGGTATTCGTAGGTCATAGGTGTAAGTACCTACTAGCTAGGTATGTCTGTACTTGTACGTACCCTACACACGGCGATCAGACTCGATATACCTACCTACCTCTCGGTTCTACTTCACTAGACTGACCAGTCAGGTAATTATTTAATTACCTACCTACTCAGTAAAAATAATTGAGAATACATTAATAGCTTTTAGATGTGCAGATGCAGGTAGGTAGTTTGTATGAGAAAAGTGGGTCAGAGGGTCATCTTAGGATAAAACATGGACATACACAATAAAATTTATTTATTTAAATGCGTACTTACATAGGTAGAAACATTACTTATTACCTAGGTAGGTACTAACTTAAATTAAACACTGAAACACTACACCTACAGAAATCGCTCACAGTGTCCACCTTCTTTTTCTAAACATGAAGTCGTTCTGCGTTTAAATTGTATTCTTGCACTACGCAACACTTGTGAAGTTACGGAAACGAACACATTCCTCCACCACCTGTCCACCATTTTTTCACGTGGAGGTACCTACTGCACTTAACAACATAGACACGGCTTTTCACATAATCCAATGGAGTCAGGTCCGGAGAACCAGCTGGCCATGGTACCGGGCATCTGCCGAGCCACTCTGGAAACCGTCTGTTCAGGTATTGGTGTACGCTGCGTTCAAAATGCGCGGGTGCTCCTCCGCGCTGGAACGTCACGTAATGGTCCCACGGAAACGGTAGGTAAGGATGATGTCCATTCGTCCTGCAGCGTGTGGCAAATCACCATGTACTCGTAGGTAGTTCATGGCGAAACCAGCACCCGCTCGTCGTGTACTTGGTCTAGGATTTTCTTCGCTCCTCTAGATCCACAGGTCGTGTAGATGGATGTCCTTCACCGCGCTCCGAGTGCAAGTACCAGTACAACTCGTAGACAATATTCCTGAACATGGAATACCTGCGGCAAGTGTCGCTGTTCAGTTGTGGAAAGCGTCGGTGGCCTGCCCTCGACGAACTGCTGCCGGTAAATCTCGCGGCCTTAATTGATGCTCTTCTGCGTCGAGCCATGCCACCATAGACTTTGTGGCCATGATCTCCACGATAATATGATGAGAATTATTGAAGTTTCAAATGCGACTAACGTCCATGACGGACACGAAGAAACTGCTGCGTGCGCGCGGTGACTTTCAAAAATAAAATATTTTTTTATTTTTAGGGTTCAGTGATTCAATGTAAATCTTTATACTAAATCTAACTTCGATAAATTATTTAATTACGATTTCTTTATACTTAATAAACTTTATTTACCTAATTACTTAATAATAGAATTCTGTCTACTGCATATTGGATTGGTTTTCCGAAACTGAGTTTCCTTTCACCTGATTGAATAGGTACCTATGCGAAGGCTTATCGCTAAGATTGCGAGAGCGGGACCCGGATTGATAACTTTTCATTCATATTAATCCATATTGTAACTTTGTTACCTTTTTACTCCAAAACCATTATACCAATTTTGATGGAATTTAGTAAGGAGTTTGAACCTTGGAAAATGGCATACTAGTACTCTAAACTAATATGCATACTACTGTCTGTTTATCTGTTTGTAACTTTTTGACGCCTAAGCGCTTAACCGATTTTGATGATATTTGTAGAATAACAGTTTGTTTGAACCCGAAGGAAGGATACACTCTGACATGATAATGTGAAGTAGCTTTACATAATACCTATTGTAAAATCGAAAGTAATTCTGTCTATTTTTTTTACCTTTTCACGCTTGAACCACTGAACCGATTTTGAAGAAAATTTTGTAGGTAAATAATTTGAACACCACTAATGAATGGCATCCATAATAATATCACAGATAAGATAATACTATACTTATTCTAATATCAATGCGAAAATAACTGTATTTCAATCTGTCTGTTATTTTTTAAGCATAAACCACTAAACCTAATTTTTATGATACCTATTTGATAGGATAATACTTTGAACCCTAAAGAAGAATAACGTAAAGTTGCGGAAAGTTAGTATTTTAAATGCGAAATATTTCGTTTTCATACCTAAACCACTGAACCGATTTTGATGAAATTTGCCAGAGATAGTTTAAATCGTGGAGAAAGTCATCCATAATCCATACTAAAATTATAAATGCAAAAATAACTGTTTTACCCTTTCGCATCTAAACCGCTCACTTGATTTTGATGAGATTTTACAGGGAGATACTTTAAATCCTGGGGACGGACATCCAAATTCCATACTAATAGTATAACTGCGAAAATAACTGTATGTTAACTTTTCACGCTACTACAGCTAAATCGATTTTGATGAAATTTGGCAGAGTTTGAAACTTAGGAAAGGACATCCATACTAATCATTAGTGTGAAAATAACTTTCCGTCTCTCTGCCTGTTTTTACGCCTTAATAGTTGAAACGATATTAATGAAATTTGGAAAAGTGAAAGTTCGAAACATACCTAAGGAAAGACAAGACTATTATGTGTTTCGAACTTTCAAATACAATAATGTGAAGCAGCAATAAGCTAGTACTGTAAAAGCGAAAGTAAATCAGGTATCTTTACACGTCTAAATCATTGAACCAATTTTGATGAAATTCGGCAGAAAGATCTTCTTTGTTTGATTTCTGATGTAAGCATGTATGTAAAACAGAGTTGTCGATTACAATAAAAACGTAAACTTTAAAATGGTATAAAACGTAATTTTAAAAATCGTCAAAATCAGTTTTGATATCTACATATTCTACATGTAGCAAATATTACAAATTGTAATTGAAACATAAACTCAAAAAAAACCACACTGTTCTTTTAAACTTATTGAAGTCAATTTAAAATCGGTCTATCCATTTTCTTAGATCCCGGGCATACACACAAGTTTTTCGGAAACAGTCAAGAGTTTAAAAATAAATGTACGGAACCTTCACCGAATTAAATCATAATTCACAAAGCACAAGCCGCTCGTTTCTGATTGGCGTAAATATCCTTAAGCCGCGGCCGACTGCCAATGAGATACAAGTGATTTGTTTGACTTTACCGACAGTCCACGTGGATACCTAAGACACCTCTACGATTAAAATAGGTGCCTATAGCTAGTTTTGCAAGAAAGGTAAATCACAATTTAAAATCACTAATTAGAAATGATTTTGTGATGATTTTTACTTTAAAAATTGTTGGTTGAACTTGTAATGTAGTAGACGTGTAGTGAGGTAGGTATGTACAGTCAACGGCACATCAGGTTACCACAAACTGTCAAATTTCCCCAATGGATTGTAAACTCTAATACATACTTAGAGATAAAATTGAAAATCGATTGAAGAAATTTGACAGTTTTGGATAGCATGATGTGCTGTTGTCCCTACCTACCTATCTACATACCTAGGTAGATTTGTAATGACAAGTAGGTAACTCCTCAACTAAATAACTTAGCTGGGTATATCGTATTTGGGCTTCTCAGTTTGACCTGCAGCTCTAGCACGATAACGACAAACTCGCGCTCGGCTCACGCTGAAACTTCACATTGATTGCGCGAGGGTCCCGCGCAAAGGCTTGCTCGCTATGGCGTTGTCAATGTTGACATAGGACCGCGTTGTTGTCGCGGCGCTGTCACTATCGTACTCGGCCTGCAGTGTGTATGTAATTAACCGACTTCAAAAAAAAGGAGGTTCTCAGTTTGACCTTTGTGTATGCAATTAACCGACTTCAAAGAAAGGAGGTTCTGAGTTTGACCAGCAGGGCAATCGCGCTAAAAAAAGTGGATTGAATCGCAATTGAAACGTAGCTGTGGAGCTACCACCTAAGCGAATCTGATGCTGGGTAAACGAATGGAACGTAGTCGATTGCTTCTTTATAAGGAGACCTTGATCAACGATATGAACCAAACACAGCAATGTACATCATTCCATTCGTTCAATCAGCTTCAGCTTTGCTTAGGTGGTAGCCCCCCAGCTGCGTTTCAATTGCAATTCAGTCCACTTTTTTTAGCGCGATTACCCTGCTGTATGTATGTAGGTATGTTAAAAAAAAGTAACCCAAAGCTAAAGTAAATGATTAGGTATGTTTGTCCTCGATTATCTCGCATTTGGCTGAACCGATTTTGGTACAGTTTTCAGAAAAATATTTGTGACATTTAGGAGAAAGTTTTAGTATCATCAGCCTGTGTCAGTCCACTGCTGGACTGACACTGGCCGAGTATTTAACCGACTTCAAAAAAGGAGGTTCTCAGTCGACCCGTATGTATGTAGGTATGTTAAAAAAAAGTAACCCAAAGCTAAAGTAAATGAATCACCTAACAGACACTAAAAGTATGAAATAAAAAAATTAATTAAAGAAAAATAGGTAGGACCTACCTACTTACCAAAACAAAAATTATAATGTCTTCTTCACCGACTTCAATAACTAAGTAAATACCTAGGTACCTACCCAGATTATTATTTTATTTTGCTTTTCAGTGGGTCGGTTTTTAAAAGGCGGTTCCCTTTTTTTAAAAAAGAAGACATTATAACTTTTGTTTTTTAGGTACCTAGGCAGTTTTAACCTTGGAGAAGGACATACTAGTGTTCCTAATTAGTAAGTTTTTGGTAGCTAGTTTATTTACAGGCTTTCATGTAGACAGACAAAATAAAACCAGATAAAAAAACAGGTAGTTACTGTATTGTAGGTAGTAACATATGAAAACAACAAAATAAATAAGTAATTATATTCGTTATTCGTCATTGTTATAATTCGGAGTGTTTAAAAGTTACAATTCATTTACATTTACACCTGTAGATAGATACCCACAAGCAAGTAGGTAGATCAACACTGTCTTCGCACTCTTCTGAACACTTGCAAACAGAATGTTGGTAGGTAGACATTAAATACTTTCACGATGCGAGCATGCACTTCATCCGCTGTTTGGATTGTATGGTCCATTAACACCTGTAGATAGATACCCACAAGGAAGTAGGTAGATCAACACTGTCTTCGCACTCTTCTGAAACCTAGCAACATAATGTTGGTAGGTAGACATTAAATAGGTAGGTACTTTCACGACGCGAGCATGCACTTCATCCGCTGTTTGGATTGTATGGTCCATTAACACCTGTAGATAGATACCCACAAGCAAGTAGGTAGATCAACACTGTCTTTGCACTCTTCTGAAAACTTGCAAACAGAATGTTGGTAGGTAGACATTAAATACTTTCACGATGCGAGCATGCACTTCATCCGCTGTTTGGATTGTATGGTCCATTAACACCTGTAGATAGATACCCACAAGTGAGTAGGTAGATCAACACTGTCTTCGCACTCTTCTGAACACTTGCAAACAGAATGTTGGTAGGTAGACATTAAATACTTTCACGATGCGAGCATGCACTTCATCCGCTGTTTGGATTGTATGGTCCATTAACACCTGTAGATAGATACCCACTAGCAAGTAGGTAGATCAACACTGTCTTCGCACTCTTCTGAACACTTGCAAACAGAATGTTGGTAGATAGTCATACTTTCACGATGCGAGCATGCACTTCATCCGCTGTCTGGATGGTCCTCGGTCCTCGTTCCCATAATCTAGATCGTTTGCGAAAATCCCCTACACGTGAAAATCCACCGGCATGAGATCAGGCTAACTTGCTGGCCAGATGATGAGACCGCCTCGACAAGTACAGCGTCCGCACCGCGTGAGTGCCGGTGCACCATCGCCCACCTCATGATAGCGAATAGGTATCATTTGCAGAGATACTCTTGGTTCATAAAGCCGTATGGAATTTTAGAGGTTAACTTAGCGAAGAGATGCGCGTGATCCGATCCGAGTGTCAATGTCAATGGCAACTAGCCCCACGCATGCGCGAACCGGGCGCTGGGTAGGACGCGGGGGACCCGGCCGCCGCGCGCCGCCGCGCCGCTGACCGTAGCGTGTGGCGGGAGCGAGAAAAACACTGTTATTACGTTTTTACTATGGCTGTGACTATGGAAAAGAGCGGGAAAGAGAGCGAGTAGCGGCACCGTGTGTCGGCTTCATTGATGTTTTTGATTGTTTGTATTAGTGTGAGTGTAATGTAATTACGTATTCTACACGGCACTACATACGTACACGTAGTACAGTGGATACAAATGATGCTACAGAGTGTTTAATTTTTATTGATTAGTCGTATTGTTTTTGTAATTTTCCTAGAAAACTAGCGTATGAATATAAAAATAAATTACACCAATAGAGTTTATTTAGGTACCAGATAAAGCCCTTAAAATATTTGGGTCTAATAAAAAAT
Source organism: Aproaerema taeniolella (assembly GCA_949987775.1). NCBI lineage: Eukaryota > Metazoa > Arthropoda > Insecta > Lepidoptera > Gelechiidae > Aproaerema > Aproaerema taeniolella. The sequence continues at coordinate 1,288,233 of OX465244.1, forward strand.
CACCTTATATGTATAAGACATTTTAAACAAAAGCTGTGCAATTTGTTAGTTAGTAAATCTAAATGTTATTCGGAGTTTCTTGCCTATTCTTTTCGAATAGGCGTAGAGTCAGTAGGGTCAAAAGAATGAAGTGTATGTATGTATTTAAATCCTTTAATGTATGTTTGTATGTATTTAATGTAATTTTGACTAATTGTAAGTGGCGCATGGCGTCCTGAATGTCCTATAAAATAAATATTTTTGCCTATTTCTATTACAACACAGAAGAATAACTAGTAGATAATCTAAAAGTGCAAAATACAGGGTGAAAAAAAAACCTCCTAGTAATACCTACCTATTCAAAATCACTTACAGAAAATAGTATAAATAATAGGTTTTTTTTCAATCTTATACACAATTTAAGTACTGAATCAATGAAACAAATTAAAAATGCAATTCGTACATTACCAATAAGTACCTCTATAATGCCTATAAATTTTTATCCAACTTTTTATGAATCAATAAGTAGGTACATTTAATTAGCTACCTTGGTATATTACGATTCAAACACTAGATTTTTTTTGCCTGCCCATTTATGAATCTATATGTCACTGGGAAATTGTAAAAACAGTAGGTACCTAATATTATAATTTAAATAGTGAAATTATACATTTACGAAACTTTACGACTTTTCGACGGCCGGTTTGGTCGAGTGGTAGTGACGCTGCCTCTTGATCGGCGGGTCCTGGGTTCGATCCCCAGTCGGGGCAAACATTTGTGTGAAAAGCAGATGTTTGTTCAAAAAGCACGCGAATGTTTAAGCTGTCGGTTCAAGCTGCTGTCAATTGACTAGTTCAGGAGTTTTCAAACTGTGCGCCGTGGCGCCCTGGGGCGCCGTGGAAAGTACGTGAGGCGATTTATACTCCGTATCCTTAAGTATTCGCGGGTACGAAATGAACAATGCCACGCTTTGAAAAATGTGTGGAGATCAACAAGCTCTCCCAGCACATTGACTAAGTAGCTACTAAGTAGTAATTCTCTTTACTATTAATTAGATAGTAACTCTCTCTTAAGGCGACTACAGCACCCGATAAAGGCAGCACACATAGGAATAGTGCCATCTCCGTCTCTCAACAGGCCTGGGCCGGCAGTGCGAACAGTGTCGATACACGAAGTTTACGGACTATGAAAGCGTGCGTGCGTAAAAACTTGTTCGAAAGTTAGAAAAATGAGATTTATGGAAAGTTAACAGCTTAAATCGAAAAATGCTATAACTACTTATCGAAAGTGTTCAATCACGAACATTTTGATAGCAAATTCAAGTTCCTGTGTGCATTTTACTATCGTTTTTACAGCTTAAAAGATACACAATATATTGGGTATTTATAGGTGACTTTGTGAGCTTTTTCTATCGAACCAAAAGTGCTGAATCATGTTTTCAGCAAACTACTTATCTAGTTTATGTCCTGAATATTACCTTAGTATTTTTTTCTTCGATTTAATGCAGTGCGTCATGCTTATCTACGCATCATAAAATCGTAAATTAGGTGCTGTAGTCGCCTAAAATGGTTTCTTTTAATTTGGTATTATTGCGGACTCCTTCGTGCATATGACGAAAGAAAGGACGATTCTACGGGATATTTTAGAGGACCGACGCAATCATTTTGGTAATTTGTATTGTATTTAATTCTAAAAATATACGTTTCAACAAAATTTACGCCTATCGGTTTTGAAGGCGATCGCCAGTCTGAAAAAAACTACCATGCTGTCAATCACAAGATTTAGACGGGTAATTTATGCCGTGACGACAAGCCTGCTTTCTCTGATACACCTCATAATGACAGACCTCACCCTGACATTCCATTCCTTTCCATTCCTCCTGACGCTCTTTGACAGCACATAAGAGGTTAAATCCCCCCCCCCCCACGGAAAAAGAAGCAGATGCAAGCTTGCTGATTTATACCGACCCTAGACTAGAAAAAAAGTAGGGCATCCGTTCCTACACATGGAGATAGTACTTACGAGGTGAAAGAAATAGATTGAATCCTCTTCGACAAGTGAAGCCATGAAGCCTTACAGAGCCACGGGCAACTTCATTGATGCGAAGTCAACACGAATGAGACAAAATCAACAAGACCAGACCGGACGGACTTGTTAGAGTGGTCTGGACTTGGACTACCGACGATCATTGACGACCAGTGATGATGCTATGCAAGTTGGATATCCGCTCCGAACTTTGAGTATTGGTTTCCAATACTGAAGGATGTTACGGACTCCTTCGTGCATAGCTATATAGTTTTTGACTAAGACTTGACAGATGACGAAAGAAAGGACGAATCAACAGGACATTTTAGAGGACAATTGTAATAATTTTGGTAATTTGCATTTAAGTAATTGTAGAAATATATGTTTCATAAACAAAATTCACGCCTATCCTTTGTTAGGACGTAACAGGTATTCTAATAAATAAAATAAATAAAAAACTCAGCTTCAAATCTATATATATAAAAATGGAACCCGATTTTCGTTGTCACGGCATCACGCCTGAACGGCTGGACCGATTTGGATGATTCTTTTTTTGTTGTATTCCTTATTGTCGGGAGAAGGTTCTTATGAAAGAAAAAACTAAAAAAGTGCCACGGGAACGAAGTCCCGGGCGGAAAGCTACTTGTTAATATTTAAATTTTTGTTCCTTTTTACCTAACTCATTGTACCTATTTCTTTCAACTGTACCTATCTATTTCGACTAGCTAGCTGGGTTAGAGCGCCGGGACAAAATTCTGAACTTGTAAGTGCGCCACGGTCTGAAAAAGTTTGGGAACCCCTGGACTAGTTGTTAAAAGAAGACCAAGTCAGAGGACATTGTGCGGTTTAAAAACTCTGACACCAGGGTTAGCCAAGATCACTACATACTTGATAATACCTACACGAAAAGGAAGTGATTGTATTTGGTCAAAGTCCTCATAAAATGGCCAAGATTACAAATTAAAAAAGTTATTTAGAAATAGCTCTTCAGTTAAGTAAATTATGAACAAAATAACACTTGGAAAAATCTAGCAATTTCATACTTAGACCCATATTATTAACAGATGCAGTCAAAAGCACTTGACACTTTACATATTTGCTACGAATATGGTAAACAAACAATATAAGAATCACATCAAGGTCAACAACAATGATGTCTGCTCAAGTGGACAAGTTTTCTTAATACATATTATAATACATATATTATTATTAAATCTAGATATTACAAAGCCACAAAATTAGGCTTTCAAAAAACCCAATTACTGAAGATTCGTGTACTTTTGTACACAACAAACATGTTAACAAAATACTTCTTCAATATGTATGTAATTGTAAACTAATGTAATCTTATGTAAGGCTAACTTTACAAACTGGCTTTAATCACTAGATCCGATGAAGAAATGACCGGTTTACTCACCGCAGGTGTTGTTGAGTCTTCTTTACCGCGACCTCAATAATGAAACTTTATTTTTCTTACGTAAATACACAAGCAAAATTCAAGTTTAGTTTATAGACAGCTTTACATTAGGTACACAAAAAAACAGTCTACAGTCCCCGAATCACATGCCGTAACTGTTGTTTCGCACTGACACAGAAATATCCGTAACAAAAGTACCTATTTTAATTAGAAATGTGCAAAAATCGCGAACCACTTTTATCGATCTTTTTTACGAAAACCATTTACGCTTACACTGTCTGTTTTAGTTCAAAGTTATGACAAGAAATGCACGGGTTTAGTCTTAAAAATGTTCTCTTATATTGCAAGTCTTGTCACATGATGTCAATAACTAATTAAATTCAATTTTTGGGTCGTATTAAACGTACGACTCATCAAAGAAAACATGCACAGTGGAAGGAAGGGGGAAATTAAAGTTTTTTTTTTGTATGAGATGAGAATGACATTTAGGTTAAAGTATTGCTATAATTTCCACTAAGACAACTACCACCTGTTTATGTTTGCGGTTCTTTGAGTATTCTCTAATACAACTTGAGCGAGAAGAGTTCGAATTTTTTTGTAAATTTCGGGTGAGTTCTGGGGAAAATTGTTCAGTTTCACAAGTAGAATGCCTTAAAGTTTCGCTAACTAATTTAAAGCCATATGTATGACCTCAAAGGCATAGGCGTATATAGGGGGGGGGCCGGGTGGGCCGTGCCCACCCCAGTATGGTCTAGGGCCCACCCCAGAATAATGGGCTACCAATTCGAAATTCTATAATTGATGGCAAAGTACTGATAACTTCACACAAAAATCATTAAAAAAATATCTACAGCTGAGAAATCTACATACTTACTTATTATTACATACTATAATACAGTATTAGTTACATTTGAATACACAGCGTATTAAGCTAGAGTACATTTAATTTTCGCCAGGCCCGCGGCCCCCCCCAGAAAATAACCCTAGATACGCCAATGCTCAAAGGGAGGGCAACTGACCTAAACCTAATTTGTTCTAATGATTTAGAAACTACCCAAAAAAATAAAGCTGAGAACGTTGGCAATAAAAGTTTTAGTTCGTTCAATTACACGCAGATTAATTACATCACATTCCATGTAAAATTAAGACTGTTTATAGAATTTTAGGTATAGCGAGTAAATTCGATAGAAAATGTTAATAAATCATTAGTGAGGAACTTTATCTTGTACTCAGACGTTCTTTTTTATTTTATGATGATTTCCTGTTGTATTTTTTAAAACTGTGTATCGTGTAAAGGAACTTATACGTCAATGTCATAATTTGCCAACTGTTTTTGTTGTGGTTTTGTTTAGGTTTCTTGCTTTGAGTATGTAGTATGTTTCTTGCCTATCCGGATGGATGAAAATAATTACTACTGCTTTGTTTAGGTTTCATTCGTGATTTTTTCAGTTTTCAAAGAAATTTAAATCAATTGAAGTATTACATTAATTTGATAATGTATGTATAATGTATTTTTTTAATGTATTATTTTTCTTAATTCTTGAAGATTTCCTTTTTTATTACCAAAATAACCTCCAAACTCTAATAAAACCTTAATTTAATCTTTTCGTTCTCGTAAAAATTTCGTTAATATTCGCCGAATTTCTTGTTCACTTTGTATAGGGAACCTGTGCAAAGTTTCATCTTTCTAGGGCTAAGGGTTTGGGCTGGGCTGTGATGAGTCAGTGACAATGAGTTAGTCAGGATTTTTCTATGTATATATTTTTTATTATGTCCCACTGCTGTGCAATGGTTTCCCCAACTTTACTCCAGTGTATAAGATTACCAAACCAATATAATTCTTCAATAGTAATAAAAAGTCAGTAAATTAAAAAAAAAAAAAGTTAGTTTTATACTTAAGTGATTATATTTTTAAGAATTTTAAATACACATAGGTTTAGTAATTAAGTTCGAGCATTTGTGCATTGTTTAACGCGAGAGGTTAAGAAGTATACATATACAATTTTTTTTAAGTCAGACACAATAATTTTTTAATGTTTTTTTTCGCCCTATGGATCCCACTGCTGGGCAAAGGCCTCCCTATTCTTAGTGCCTCAGTATAGAGGTCGATTTTTTTGAGAATTTCGTATAGGTTCTTGGGGACAGTTGTTCAGTTTCATAGTAGAATCATCCCAAGTTTTGCTTACTAATTTAAAGCCATATTCAGGGCTTTATCTCTCTTTTAACCTCTCGGGTGGTAAATCGGTCCATGAAACTGAACAACTTCCTCAAGGAACATAGGTCAAAATACGAAAAAGAAATTTTGATCTCCCATACAAAATGCGCTAGGTATATGCTGATGAAGTTTGTATGGGAACTCAAAATTTTTTTTTGTATTTTGACCTATGTTCCTTGGGGAAGTTGTTCAGTTTCATGGACTGATTAATCACCCGAGTGGTTGAAAGAGAGATACCTAAAGCCCTGTATATACCACTAACATTCCGCTCGAGACTTCGTTCCCGTGGGAATTCAGGAAAATTTTGTAGCCTATGTCTATCGGGGATAATGTAGCTTTCTAATGGTGAACGAATTTTTGAAATCGGTCCAGCAGTTTTTAAGTTTATTTGTTAAATACAAAAATACAAATCTTTTCTCTTTATAATATTAGTGTAGATAAAAGCGAGTGCAACTAGCCCGAACCTATTCTTTGTCCACACAGTCTAGTCTTGTGCTATATCCTACCAGTTCTGTGGGAAAGAGACTAGTTTGTCGCACCATCTCTTTCGTCTTCACCACCTAGAGCAGGGGTGGCCAACTTGATTATACCCAAGATCTCCTGTTTACTAACGAAACCCTGTGCGATCTACCAATTACATACTCCTTGAAATCTTAAATGAAACAGCATAGTTCAGTACACAATCATGTAGTATTTTTTTAATTATATTAAGAGAAAAAACTTAAATGTGAAATGTTTTTTTATTTTTTGCCTTGCCACGATCGACTGGACTAACAGTCGCGATCGACCGGTTGGCCACCCCTGACCTAGAGTAAAAAAAAAAAAACGCTACACACTCAAAGGCCCACACTAAGGTTTTCCTCTTGTGTCGTGGGTCCCTCGGAACACACATAAAGACAAACACAAACACCCATGACCCGAGAACAAACATCCGCCGATCAAGAGGCAGCGTCACTACCACTCGACCACGCGTGGCTGAAGCCTTATTAAAAAGATTTAAAAAAACTCTTGTGGGTGACCTCGTCTTTTTACGCCTGGTGCCAGTAGGAGACTTTCTTTGTCCAAAACTCTGTCGTGTATACGAGTTACATGACCATCTAACTGCCGTACTGACGTTGTCTCTTTCACTCTTGATGATATAAACAAGGATAGCATGATATTTAATTACTTCTTAACTTTAATTGACGTTTCTGAGTACGGCAGTAAGTTGCACTTTAAACTTTTGGGTTTTTTAAGTTTAATTTAAAATAATTTTTTTTTTTAAATTTTTTAAATGTTTTTTTTCAGTCAGAATGACAGACAGTGAGCTCGATTCATCAGAATTAGGCACGAAGTCTTATTGGCAGAGTACCTATGTGAAAGAAATCAGTAACTTTGAGGACCACGGTGACCCAGGTAAGGATAATAAAATAAAAACAACGGGTTGCACTCCGGGAGTGCCGGCAGAAATGAAAACTTGAACATATATTACTTCCTTGCGGTCTACTCTCCCTCCGTCTTACGAATTTTCGATCAGGTCACGTGTCCTGACGCGAGTTTAACATTTTTTACCCATCCCAAAAAGTGCACAACGCCGCTAAAGAAGTTTTCACTTCAAAAATAACATTAAGATAATACACTATGAGCCTAGCCCAGTGAAGCAGTGATAGCACAATTGGTAATGAGCCAGACTTGTGAACGGATGGTCGCGGATTCAAATCCTGGTGCGGGCCTATACCACTAAATTTGTCTTTTCGGATTTATGTACGGATATCTAATTATCACTTGCTTAACGGTGAAGTAAAACATTGTTATGAAACCCGCGTGTCCAAGAAAATTCATTTTTGTAAGACGAGCGGTCCACCAACCCGCATTGTGCCAGCGTGGTGGACTTATGGCCTTCATGTTTCGAAGGGAGGCACGTGCCCCTCGGTGGGGACGTATATGGGCTGGTAAAAAATAATACAAAAAGCGAATTCCATCATTTTCGACTTTTCGTACAAAAGCAGGAAAAAAAATGCATTTTCGTATTCGTTTCTGTAATTTTTTCACAAATTTCAAGCAAAACAAAATACATTGATTACATAAACACTTGCTCATCTTTTTTATTTTATCTCTCCATCATCTCTATGTGTCTTGAACTTGAAACATCTCAAACCTCTTTAGTATGAAAAATCTTGCAATATGTTGATGTGCCATATGCGGATTTCATGGTTTTCCTTTCATTTAATTTATTATTCTTACAGATTTTAGTCGATTCGATTCTCGGATGTGACAAGCGAATTTTCGGAAGTGACAAGCGTTTTCTTTCTTTTCAAAATTAAAGGAATATTTTCTTCGAGTTTAATTTTCTATCTACCGCGCGCCATACAATGCGGGGCCAGTTCAAAGTCCAAAGTGTCAAGCTTGACGTGCTCTGTACTGTACATAATACATTTTCAAAATCAAAATGTTTTTTACAATATATTTCAAACAATATATTTTCGTAATTGTTTAAAAATACGCGCGAATTGGACTGGTAATCGGCACATTTGATTACCCACGAAACAGGCCTGGCCTAGTGTGGGAATCAAGGCAAATCTTTTAAAATAATCGTGCAAAATGTTACATAAAAAATTGTCATTTCTAATTTCATGTTTTTAAATTGTAACATTATCTGAATAAACTATTTTGTATTTTTTTTTGTATTTTTACAGGGGAAGTATGGTTTGGCGAAGACAGTGCCTGCAGAGTTATTGATTGGATTTGTAAATGTGATTTACCAACCGACTGTGCCATTATTGATATAGGTAGGTATGAGTTACTCTTTAAAATAAAGGATTTTTTATCTTTCACAAAGACTTTTTTCATTTCTATCAAAGAATTTTCATTCTATCTTCTAAAAACACTTTCATATTCAAAAAAGACTTTTTCATATTTTAAGAAGACTTTTTACATATTCAATAAAGACTATAGTCAGTGAAGACTTTTAGACTATAATGCAGTAGAAAACATGCTTTATTAAAATAGCACTTCATTTTTTTAAATCTGAACTCCACTAGGACTGTCACAGGGAATGATTGAGACAACTCTTATACAAGTATGCTTTCCGTCTGCGGCTCCGTCCTCGTGGACTACAGGGGGGCTATGATGATCGCCACGACATATTATCTCACGCACTATCTCATGGTCACGTGACGCTTTCCCGTAATCTCATTGGTCGAAACAGTCACGTGACCATGAGATAGCGCGTGAGATAATATGTCATGGCGATCATCATAGCCCTACAGGTTATATCGTGCCCAGCTGTGGGATAAAATGTAGCCTATGTCATTTCCCAAGATCTAATCTATCTCTGTACCAAATTTCATCAAAATCGGTTCAGTAGTTAAGCCGTGAAAGCGTGACAGACAGACATATTGACAGAGTTACTTTCGCATTTATAATATTATTAGTAGGGACTACTTTCTGGGATTGTTCCTTTATTGTAATTAATTATTAAGTAGTAATAAAGGTATATAATTATTGCTGTTTTACTTTATTTTATCTTCTACGTGGTTTTTCATATTCAAAAAAGACTTCTTCATTTTAAACAGACTTTTTCGAAATTAGTACCTACTATTTTTCCCCATCCACCCGAAGGTGATTTGATAGCTAATGATCTCTAGCACGGGCGTAGCCAGAATTCTATTTCGGAGGGGGGGGGGGGGGTTTAAGAAAATAATTTTGGAGGTAACAACAGATATTGCCGATACTACTTTACGGTGTTTCGTAGAGGGATGAGGGCAGGAAGATGATAATGATTTTGAAAATGTCGGGGGGGGGGGGGGGTTGAACCCCCAAGACCCCCCCCATGATTCTAGTATCACCTCTTGAAGCGATCGTGACGTATTACCAGTAACCCTATTTAGAAGACATTTTTCCCGCGACTTTGTCCGCGTGGAATAGTTATTTTGGGCAGCTTTTCAGATTAAAACATTTTTTAAATTTTATTATAAGATGGGTTAACTCTTGACCTCAATCTTGACCAAGGTCATAGATGAGGTCGACGATGGAGCGAGTTAACACCGAAAATGCCTATTAAGGCACTGGTACTCCCATGCACCGACGGAATACAGCAAGCTGTTTGGCGTCTGGACTTCCGTAGTAGGGTGGTCGCGAACTAGACGGCCCTTTACAGAGCCTACCACACCGCATGAGACCATAGGACGACACCTCAGATTCAGAACCAATTGAGGTGTCGTTGCCTGGGGTAGATTAATAGGAGGCAGGTCTCATTTGTGTTTCCTTAGTCGCCTCTTACGACACCTACGGAAAGAAATGGGGTGGTGTTATTCTCAATCGATCACCACTCGGCTAAAAACTGTTCCATCTTCTCTCTACCTCCAGGGTGCGGTAATGGGTACACCCTGACGGAGCTGGCGCGGGAAGGGTTCACTAACCTCCTCGGCATCGACTACTGTGATGAAGCCATCACCTTGGCAAAGAAGGTTTCACAGAAGGAGTTTCCATTTGTTAAATATAAGGTAAAAAACTTCTTCTTATCCTGTAGGTATAGTTAAGTGTGTGGCGAACTTGGCTAACCTTCGTGTCAGAGTTTTCAAGCCGCACAATGGCCTCTGATTTGGTTTTAACGACTGTAGTCAATCAACACTAGCCTGGACGGCTAACAAACTGAAAAAGTCAAAAATGTTTATTTCATAGAACATACAAAGTGCTGCTTGAAAACTTCATAAAAATACATTAGCAAAATCAATATAAATCATTGTGCAAAATAGTGAATTATATTAGCATTTTTGACTTTGCGCCTATTCACAAATGTGCAGGCTTCCTCAGGGGAAGAATAGGCAAGAAACTCCGAGGGTCGCTCTTTTTGGCGACTATAGCACCTAAATTACGATTTTATCATGCGTAGATAAGCATGACGCACTGCATTAAATCAAAGAAAAAATCAGGACATAAACTAGATAAGTAGTTTGCTGAAAACATGATTCAACACTTTTGGTTCGATAGAAAAAGCTCACAAAGTCACCTCTAAATACCCAATATTGTGTATCTTTTAAGCTGTAAAAACGATAGTAAAATGCACACAGAAACTTGAATTTGCTATCAAAATGTTCGTGATTGAACACTCTCGATAAGTAGTTAACGTATTTTTCGATTTAAGCTGTCACCTTTCCATAAATCTAATTTTTCTAACTTTCGAACATGTTTTTACGCACGCACGCTTTCATAGTCCGTAAACTTCGTGTATCGACACTGTTCGCACTGCCGGCCCAGGCCTGTTGAGAGACGGAGATGGCACTATTCTTATGTGTGCTGCCTTTATCGGGTGCTGCAGTCGCCTTAAGTCGATCATATAAATTTTCTTACTTCTAATTTGAATTGACTTTGTATCTTAATAACTATTAGTATGAAGAATATGGAAATGCTGTACATATATCTAATCGTACTTATACTATACTTTTAGCTCAGTTGGTTAAAGCACCAAGAAGATCTAATCCTGGGGTCGTTGGTTCAAGTCCCATTCGCGCCGAACATTTTTCTGTCCCTAAAATTATTTTAGATTTTCTAATATTTATGTTGGTCGGGAATAGAATCCACAACCTTCATGTAAGTACTCAATAGATAGGCTATTTAACTGATCAATATCCTCCCTAACTTTATCTCTTGACAGTAACATAAATCCTAGTTTCTACTGATTTCAATTTAATTTCTATCTTGTGTTTGGTACGTAAGTTCCCTCCTCTTAGTTATCTTTTTTTGCAACGCATTTTTTTACTACGTAAAGTTGGCGGCATTGCGACCATACAGATTGCCATATTACAAAATCTCTTTAATTATAATCTGGATACTCTTTAATAATTAACTTATCCCATCCTCGTCTCCAAATAATAAGTTCTTTAACAAAACACGTTTTTATAATAAACACCGAACTCCGTATATTGTTTTCCACCAAAGACTGTCACTTAGGGTTGCTATTACACAAAATACATGACGCTATGTATACCTACAATAATTAATGTTAAAAATGAAATGATATTATTTTATTATATTGTCATGAATGGTTGTGAGACTGCTGATCTCACAGACAAACCGTTTCAACGGTTTTGTGGGAGTGTTTTTAATAATTTTGTATATGCAATAAAAAAAATTACCATGGTTCCCTGGCAAAAGGGTCGCTCCCTCATATGGGACGCTACCTGCGTCAGTACTTTCGCACCCTCTCATTTAAACAGGACCACACGAGTGGCAGGGGCAGCGGCAGAATGGGCAGCCTGTCAGAAACACGTTAAATACACGGCGATGGGACAATCGTATATCTTTGTTCCCATCGCATTTGAAACGGCGGGTCCCTGGGGTAGAGAAGGTAGGGAGTTGATTCGGGAGATTGGCCGGAGACTGTCAGCTCGTGGTGGTGACTCCCGCTCTGGCTCCTACCTGGTCCAGCGTCTGTCTATTGCCGTCCAGCGCGGCAATGCGGCCAGCTTGATGGGGACGTTTGGCCCGGGTCAGATTCAGGGCGGGTTATTTAATTGACGAAACTTACGTGGATCTTAAATTTTTGTTTGTTATTTTGACATTTATATGCAATTGATTAATTAAATAAATTAATAAAAATTCTAAATAATGTTTTTTTTGTTTTCAGAAATTCGACATAACCTTAGACAATATATCAGATTTAGATTCAAAATTCGATCTAGTGCATGACAAGGGAACGTACGACGCTATTAGTTTAAACCCCGAAGACCCGAAGGCGCAGCGGGAGAAATACATTGAGAAGGTTTATGAAATGCTTAGTGATAATGGTAAGTTTATTATTTTATATATATATTTTTTTTAATCAGTACGCAATTTTTTTGTACGTAAACTTTATGAAAATTTAACAGACCCGCATTTTTTTTATATCGTTTCATGTGATTATCAAGCTAATAGCTGATTATCGTTTCATTTATTTATGAAAATAAATCAACATTTTTTAATGGAAAAAAAACATCGTTAACTTGGTAATAGTACTTTTTTGTGACACCTGTGTTTCTGCATTTTACAAAATTCATCCTCTAACTAAGACGTTAAAGGCGTATCAAAATCTGAAAATTTTGGAAAAAAAAATCTTTCTCCTTATTTACGTTCTATCAACGTTACTGACACCGTTAAGAAAAATTTGCGTACTGATTAAAAAGTCACCTGTATACATATACAGGGCTTTAGGTATCTCTCTTTCAACCTCTCGGGTGGTTAATCAGTCCATGAAACTGAACAACTTCCCGAAGGAACATAGGTCAAAATACGAAAAAAAAAATTTAGATCTCCCATACAAAATGCGCTATTGATGAAGTTTGTATGGGAACTCAAAAATTTTTTTTCATAGTTTTTTTTCATACCTATATTCTTCGGGAAAGTTGTTCTTTCATGGACTGATTAACCACCCGAGAGGTTGAAAGAGAGATACCTAAAGCCCTGTATGTACATTTATACTATCTATTACTTTTTCTCCACACTCAAAGGTTGCCGATAAGATATTGCTTCTTAGCAATGGGGCCGACTTTTGTACCCTGACATAACTTTCTGTATTCTAAATATAACTGTAGCTTATCTCTCTCTCTCTCTCTCTCTCTCTCTCTCTCTCTCTCTCTCTCTCTCATGTTGTCAGCCCTGGTGTCAGAGTTTTCAAACCGTACAATGTCCTCTGACTTGATTTTAACGGCTGTAGTCAATCGACAACAGCCGACCGACAGTGCCCTCCGAAGCACGGAAACGCTCGTGAAAAATTGCTACTTTGATCACCCATCAGGTTCCTTGCCTCTGTGTACGTTGCTTAACCTCACTGATTGGTTGAGATTAGCGAGCGCCACTGGGCTACGAGCGCTTAAGGCGACTACAGCACCTAAATTACTATTTTATGATGCGTAGATAAGCATGACGCACTGCATTAAATAGAAGAAAAAATACTACGGTAATATTCAGGACATAAACTAGATAAGTAGTTTGCTGAAAACATGATTCAGCACTTTTGGTTCGATAGAAAAAGCTCACAAAGTCACCTCTAAATACCCAATATTGTGTATCTTTTAAGCTGTAAAAACGATAGTAAAATGCACACAGGAACTTGAATTTGCTATCAAAATGTTCGTGATTGAACACTCTCGATAAGTAGTTACCGCATTTTTCGATTTTAAGCTGTTACCTTTCCATAAATCTCATTTTTCTAACTTTCGAACATGTTTTTACGCACGCACGCTTTCATAGTCCGTAAACTTCGTGTATCGACACTGTTCGCACTGCCGGCCCAGGCCTGTTGAGAGACGGAGATGGCACTATTCCTATGTGTGCTGCCTTTATCGGGTGCTGTAGTCGCCTTAAAGCATAACTTCAATTATCGATTTATTTTCAGGAATCTTCGTGATAACTTCTTGCAATTGGACGGAAGATGAGCTGAGGCGGCATTTTTCAGATAAATTGAAGTTAAAATGTGTTATACCGACGCCACAGTTCAAGTTTGGCGGGAAAACTGGCAGTATGGTGTCTTCGGCTGTTTTTGAAAAGAAATAAAAAAATATTTATGTTTTTAAAGTTGCTTTTTTCTTAATTTAGTATTTTTCAAACGCTTACCCGCGTGAGGGATATTCCCAAATAATAGGTCTTTACCTATGAAATTGTCGATTTTTTCTCAAGCTTTATTTTATTCATAATTTATTTAATTGAACAGCTATTAGGTACTAAAATTGTTTTTTATTTAAAACCTTGGCCATAGAACGGAGATATTGAGTCAAATTAATACATGTTTTCTTTAGATATATTTGCTGAAAAAGAAGCTCAAATATAGCTCGTTTCATCCGTTGCCCGTTTCATTGCTTATTTTTGCTGTACCGTTGTTACTGTTACAACTTTCAATAAAGTAAGTATGATGAAAATTAACTTAATGTTGTCCAAACCTTCCCACAAAATTTTGCTAAATTTTGATTTCGCATTCCAGAGAAAAATCCAAAAACGTTAGTATGAAAAATTCAGTTTTCCAAAAATATTGTATGAAAAACGGCAATTTCATAGGTAAAGACCTATTATTTTTGTAGGGAAAGAAAAATATTCGGCGCGAATGGGACTTGAACTCACGACCCCAGGTCAACACAACGTATGTTCTCAGTAAGGGAATGAGTTTCGCCGCTTGACTTGAAGGCACGATAGCTCAGTTGGTTAGAGCGCCAGGAGATGTAATCCTGGGGTCGTGGGTTCAAGGTCCTATTCGCGCCGAATATTTTTCTTTCCCTAAAAAAATATATGCTTTTTTCTTTTTCAAGAGACGGTCTAACTTTAATGAAAGTTAAAGCTTTTTTAAATGAAATACAATAGACAATATGAAATACAATGGGAGGTTTTCTTTTTGAGTATTAAAAAAAAAAAGTAAGTATTTCCCCAGAGCTCTCTAGATGGCGCTGAACTGACTCCGTTACTAGGTGCCAAAGCCAAAAGGCTTGGAGAAAAACATTGCGTCAAATATTCTGTTCGTTTGCTTCGGCTTTCCGATCATCCTAGTTTTCTCGCGATTTGTTATAATTCAGTTTTGTTTGTTCGTTGTTTTCGTAAAATCGCTAACTACGTGTGATAGATGTAATATTGATGTGATATGACAATAACGTTTCGTTTTATGATCTCAAAATTACGTTCAAGTGAATGAGGGATTTTCTTTTTCTTTTTTTTAATTTTTTCCCCAGTCGCCGGATAGATGGCGCTAAACTATGTACGTTACTGCAAGGAACGGAACGTTAAATTATTTTTGATTAATTCACTTGAACGTAATTTTGAGATCATAAAACGAAACGTTATAGTCATATCACAACAATATCACGTCTACCATACGTAGTTAGGCGATTTTACGAAAACAACGAAAAAACAAAACTGAATTATAACAAAGCGCGAGAAAACTAGGATGATTTGAAAGCCAAAACAAACTCAGAATATTTGATGCAATGTTTTTCACCAATCCTTTTGGCTTTGACACCTAGTAACGGAGTCAGTTCAGCGCCATCTAGAGAGCTCTGGGGAAATACTTTTTTTTTTTAATACCCAAAAAGAAAACCTCCTATTAATCAAAAATAATGTACCGTTCCGTTCCTTGCAGTAACGTACCTAGTTTAGCGCCATCTATCCGGCGACTATGTAAAAATTTAAAAAAAATAAAAAGAAAATCCCTCATTGTTAAAGCCGTCCTGGGGGCTACCACCTGAGCGAAGCTGATGCTGGGTAAACGAATGAACGTTGTCGATTGCTTCTTTATGAGGAGACCTTGATTAACGACATGAACCAAACACAGCAATGTACATCATACCATTAGTTAAATCAGCATCAGCTTCGCTTAGGTGGCCCCCTTGTTTACGTCAACAAGATGGAATGACGATATGATAAAGTAGCATTCTTTAAATTTATGTTTCTGTAACTGAGTATAAATAAATCCTTACTAATATTATAAATGCGAAAGTAACTCTGTATGTCTGTCCGTCTTTCGTGCCTAAACTACTGAACCGATTTTAATGTAATTTGGTACAGAGATAGATTACAGTTAGGCACGATATAACCTTTAGTCCACGCGGGCGGAAAGCTAGTAAAAAATAAACGACACACACTCAAAGGCCCACAATAAGGTTTTTTACCATTGCCCCTCGAAAAAGGGTCCGTTATTCTTTAAAAACAGTGAATAAAATGCTGTTTATTTCACTGAGTGAATAAAACATTTTGAATTCGGAACATGCGCGAATATACGGATTTTAGTAAGAAAACAAAAGAAAATGTGCAAGGAGGTTGCATACTCTCGCTATAAAAACTTACTGAAACTTGGCTGTATGGAATATGGCTCGGTTTAAATTTAGAATAAGGAATTCAGACAATTTTCTGTGCAATTTTCATACAATTAAAGTTTCTGTTAAAAGTTTTTGTCTCAAAATCATAAAATGAGTTCGACATCCAGTGATGAAAGTGAATCTCTCATTCCAGAGTCCTTTCGCGTTAAAGCAGCAGCTATTGTTGATAATTTACTGTCACAGAGTAATTATTTTATTTTTCTCGTAGTCAATGGTAAAAAGTAGAGTACCTAACACGTGAAAAAAAGATTCATCTCGGCTCTTGTATCCCTCGATCCACTCAGGATTCTAGTCTAGAATCTTTCGCTCCTCTTGGGATACAACTCAATGCCTCGAAAAGAATTCACCTTTTTTCACTTGTTGGGTAATCTACTATTCCCTTGTGTCGTGGGTCCCTCGGAACACACATAAAGACAGACACGAACATCCATGACCCGATAACAAACATTTCCTTTTTACATAAATATTTGCCCCAACCGGGAATCAAACGAATCAAACCCAAGACCCACCGATCAAGAGGCAGCGTCACTACCACTCGACCATGGTTTCGTACCCTGCATAAAAATAATAAAATAACAGAACGTACTTGTGTTACAACTTTTTATTTTAAATACACAATCAGTTATTACCGTTTTACAAGTTCCTTAATATCTAATAAATATTTAACATCTTTACATCTTACAATTTTACTTTAACAATTTATAAATAGACTTTTTTGTGCATACATTATAAATGCTTATACCTTACTTTTTTATGATTTTAACGCGAAGTTTAACAATAAATATTTTGTACAGTACCTATATTTTCACATTGTGGTTCGTCGGCTAATTTCGTATTTCTAATAAGTTCCCCCTCTGCCCTCCTACCGAAGTCCGACGACAAACAGCTTGCTGTGTTCCGTCGGTGTGACCAGAATAGGCATTTTCTGGGTTACCTCGATCCATCGTCAAGAGTTAATAATCCTTCTCTAATAAAAAAGGTGATTTTCAAAAGACAAGAACGAGACACACTGTTTGCTGAGAGACGTTAAGAAAATAGAAGTACTGAACCTACAGTTTTTTTCTGTACGAAATAATAAAGTACCTATTTGTATGCTTTGTTTTTCCGAATAAACAGGGCTTTAGGTATCTTCCTTTCAACCTCTCGGGTGGTTAATCAGTCCATGAAACTGAGTAACTTTCCAAGGAGCATAGGTAAAAATACGAAAAAAAAAATTTTGATCTCTCATACAAAATGCGCTGCTGATGAAGTTTGTATGGGAACTAATTTTTTTCGTATTTTGACCTATGTTCCTTGGAAAGTTGTTCAGTTTCATAGACTGATTAACCACCCAAGAGGTTGAAAGAGATTTACCTAAAGCCCTGTATTTTAATGACTTATTCATATTGTGATGAAAAATCTAGGTACAGGGACAACAGCACATCATGCTATCCAAAACTGTCAAACTTCAATCGATTTTCAATTTTATCTCGAAGTATTAGGGTTTACTATGCATTGGGGAAGTTTCAGTTCGTGGTAACCTGATGTGCCGTTGTACAAAAGCCACAGATCAGGGCACCTATTCCACAATGAAAATGGTGACCTTTTTATCCGTTCAGGTGGTGAAATTCAGAACTAGGTATCGAAACCTTATAATCGAATTTAAAGTCACCATATGAGCGGCCCCTCAGGGGCCATTCATAAATTACGTCACACGAATTTCATGATGTTTTGACCCCCTCCCCCTCCTTGTCACAGCTGGTCACATTTACAAGACTCCCCCCCTCCCTAGTGTGACGTCACATATTTTGTATATTTTCAATTTTTTTTTGTATTTTGTTAATAAAAGCAGTACTCAATAGATTTATTTTTTTAGGAACTCATAACTCGTTGTCTCAACAAAAGAATTAACTTAAAAGAGTCCTTGGGACTGCAGGTTAAGTTTGTCGTTAATAGTTAACGCGTTTTGATACTCATAACACATTTTGAAATGTGACGTCACGAAACTTATGACCCCTCCCACCCCCTTGTCACACAATGTCACACTTTGTTGACCCCCTCCCCACCCCTTAACGTGTGACGTAATTTATGGATGGTCCCTTAAGAGGATCGTCTCAGTTTTTTTTCCCATATAAACGACGTCAATGGATTCCATCCCCTAAACGTCAACGGATCCCTGTGGAATTTTGGTATAGTATCAGGAACACCAAAAACTAGGTCCGTATGTTTTGATATTTTTAGTAGACAAAAATATATTTGAGACTAAAAGTCAGCATTTTTGGTCAAAAAAATTCTCAACATTTAAGAGGTGACAGTTAAAAAACTAAGAACGATTTTGGAAAAAACAAAACGTACAAACCTCATTCATACGCTTACGAATCGAAAAACGTACGATTTCATTAAGTTTTTAGGGTAGGAATTCATTGACGCCTAGACTCAAAATTTTGGAAATAAAACTCGGCATTTCGCCGGAAAGCTGCAATTGTCCCTTTCGCACAAGTCTGAGGCGGGTGGTCGACATCGAGACAGTATGAAAAACAACTGAGACGCCCCTCTTACCTAATAACAACGTTTTTATTTTTTTCTGGCAAGTGAAAGTTAGTAAACTATTCTACAAACATCTCACACCTAAAGGAATACCAATTATTATTTACAATAGTTTTCAAGTATCTGGAATGGATTAAGGTTATGTTTATGTAATAAACCTAAGTTTATGTAAATACAACAATTTCTCAATTTTCAGAAAACAGTTAAATACGCGTCGAGCTTTTCATTTTAACTTCGTTCGTATTGCTAAGAGCGTAAGATTATACTTTGCTCACAAAATGTACAAAATACGGTCAGCAGGGCCAATCTATTAAAAAACTAAACTGTGTGTGTTAATGACATAAAAAACAAAAAATAAAAATAAACGCTAAACACTCAAAGACACTAAGGTTTTCCCTTGTGTCGCAGGTCCCTCGGAACACACATAAAGACAGACCCGAACATGCCATGACCCGAGAACAAACATCTGTTTTTTTTACACAATATGCCCCGACTGAGAATTGAACCCAGGACCCGTCGATCAAAAGGCAGCGTCACTACCATTCGAGCAAACCGGCCGTCAAATTGAGCAAGTCCTAGGTTCGTATTACAGAACGCGACTCAGACTCTGATCTATACTAAAGTGGCAGTCGACTTTGTCATTTTGATAGTGAGAGAAAAAGACAATCAATACTTAAGTATAGATAAAGACTTGAGTCTGTGTCTCCTTCTGTAATACGGCCCTAGACTCCTACCTACAAAGGACCAGTATACCCATCTAATCAGATACATATGACATCACCCGACGAGGCCCAGGGTTTAAAAAGTCAATCGTAAAACTTCTACCTATTCAATTTGTTTATTTGTACGTCATTCTAAGAAAAAACAACGGTTGTTATTGAAAAACACACACACGTTCACTCCTATATCCCTAACGGGGTAGACAGAACATCAGTGGTTCTAGAACCACTAGATGCCACGTTTGACACAAATTGTAAGGGTTGTCATGGAACAAGTTGCATGATGGTGAGAGGTGGTCAGCCTTTCGCCCATTATACAGCAAAACCCTCGCATCCCTCTTATAGACTTTTACTGTATACCTGGGAAGAGTAGGTAGCTGACACATTTTAAGTTTTTCTTTCACTCCCATTCCAGCTTGTTATTGAAAAAAAAAAACAACGGGTTGCACTCCGGGAGTGCCGGCAGAAGTGAAAACACTTCAGAACTATTACAATTATTTTATATTAAATAATTGTAATAAAAAAAATCAACTTCCATCCATAATTTCAACGACTCTTTCACCATCATTTCTTTGTCACTTTTTTCATTAACAGCATTAATAGATGCACTTTGTTCAATTTCCATATTTTAAATACTTTATATAAACGAATTTTACAATTTCGACGCGCGGTATCAAGCGGTATACATTTTCGACGCGCGGTATCAAGAGAGGGGGATATCACTTCCTTGCGGTCTACTCTCCCTCTCACGTGTCCTGGCGCGACATTTTTTACCCATCCCAAAAAGTGCACAACTTTTTGGGATGGGTAAAAAATGTCAAGTTTTCACTCTCCCTCCGCCTTACGCATTTTCGATTCGTCCGGTATGACTTTGTACGTGCGTAATCGTTATATTTTCATAAGATTATATCTATGTATTTTAGAACTTGCGAGGTATGTTTTAGGTGTGAATATCTATTTATTATATCAATAACGTATTGCATTTCAATTATGATAAAACTGGCAGGTAATTAATAAAAATTAAGGTGATAATAAATAAAATTGTAAAACTAACGCTCGTTCAAAGTTACTTCGTTGGTTTCGTTGACATCTGTCATGAGATCAAGCTATTTTACCATAGGGCTGTCATCCGTCCGGGTTTCCACCCATACTTCAAAGTGCACAACGCTGCTAAAGCAGTTTTCACTTCAAAAAAGGTGGTAACCCTATCCTACGCATTTTCGATCACATCTGACGATCACGGTCACGTGACATCTGACGATCTGACGCGAGTTCATCCCGAGTTTAGCATTTTTCCCCATACTAAAAGTGCTCAACGCCGCTAAAGTTTTCACTTCAAAAAAACCTTAATTAAGGGCATTTATCGGCCGGTTTGGTCAGTTGATCTACTGGTAGTACTCCAATATTTTTGTCGAGAACTGACGTGTCGCCGATCTCTTTAAAATTATTAATTTTAAAACCTGAAAAGTGTGCCCTATTTCTCTGCCAGTAAATTGTTATTTGAGCGTTTGTTTTATAAACTTCCTTTCGCGGTCGATTTGGTCGACTTGGCTTCACCTATAATAATATGTTTATGTTATTCTGACATTAGAAATGGCTAACATTAATAAGCTGAACATTTATTACCAAAATTGTAGGGGACTTAGGACTAAACTTAAGACTTTGTTTATGAACATATTACATGAGACGTATGACGTCATCGTATTAACTGAGACATGGTCAATCCCTGATATTAACAACAATGAGTTCATTGATTCCCGCTATCTAGTATACAGATGCGATCGTGATCGTGAAGTATGTGGGAAGCGGGACGGTGTGGCGGGGTGCTGGTGGCGGTGCGGCTCGACCACATCACTGGCAAAGCATTCAAACTATATGGCTTCGTGATGAGAATGAGCACAGATTTCAAAAAAACCTAGCTCTTTTCTTTACCTTTACAAAACTCTCATAAGATCACAACTAGAATACGCGACAGCCATTATGGAATCCATTTTACGACAAATACAATAAACAAATCGAAAAAGTTCAACGTAACTTCATCTGTTTAATAAACTACAATTAGTTTAGTGATACCAGATTAAATTTAATAAATAAGAAAACTTACTTATTAAATTTAATCTGGTATCACTAAACTCTCGTAGGAATATGTTGGACGCCATGATTCTGTATGACATAGTGCACAATATGTTCGATTGTAACATGCTAACTAACAGTATTTATTATAAAATACCGAGCGGTTCTCAACGCATCCGTGATAAATGCCCCCATAAACTCTTCTCTCTCAAACATATCTATATATATAAAAGAAAGTCGTGTTTGTTACAACACTTATAACTCAAGATCGGGTAGACTGATTTTGATCAAATTTGGTATGGAGGTAGCTGATACCTTGGATTAACACATAGGCTACATAATTTTCCGAAATTCCTACGGGAACGAAGTCCCGGGCGTAAAGCTAGTATATATATATATATATATATATATATATATATATATATGTTTCAGAGAGAAGAGTTTATGGGGGTATTTATCACGGATGCTAGCTTTACGCCCGGGACTTCGTTCCCGTAGGAATTTCGGAAAATTATGTAGCCTATGTGTTAATCCAAGGTATCAGCTACCTCCATACCAAATTTGATCAAAATCAGTCTACCCGATCTTGAGTTATAAGTGTTGTAACAAATACGACTTTCTTTTATATATATATAAGATAAGATAAGATATATACATACACTTCACTGCTCCCTCTCAAACCCATTGCTTATTTTTGTTTTTATTGCTGATATGAATGTTTTATTATAATATTGTTACCACAATACGTAACTTCTATCATTCTAGTTTACAACTTGTTACCATCAATTCTCCTCAAAGTATGTTTGTTTATAACGTGATAATGTGTTGATGCACATGATCTGTTCTACCTCTTTTTTATATAATTACCACGAGGATTACGTAGCTGGTTATACGATTACCAAACCCGTTGTTTCTATATAAGTTTAGTACATAAGCTTCATTGTATAACTGTTTGTAATCCCAAATAAAAAAATAAAAAAAAAAGGGACCACTTTGAGGGTAGTCAATAAGAGCGATTAACATAGCTTATTACATTACATTTTCACCTTTAACGACTACCCTCAAAGTGGTCCCTTTTACCAGACACAGTCACATTTGTGTTAAAAGCAGATGTTTGTTCTCGGGTCATGGCTATTTGTGTCTTTCTTTATGTATGTTCAGAGGGACCCACGACACAAGGGAAACCCTAGTGTGGGCCTTTGAGTGTGTAGCGTTTATTTATTTTTATTTATCTTCGTTATAAAAAATAAAAAAAAATTCTGATCTACTTAATAGTTTGCCTGAAGCCATTCAACAAAAAAAATAAGAGGCGACTGAACCAGTGTTTTTGTATAGTTTGTAAATTAATTAATTATTTAAAATCACATACTTTGTTTTTTTCAATGTATTTTGAATTATTCATGAAGTATCGTAAGACATGCGAAAAAACGAGTTTGTGTAGTTAGTTATAAATTATTTATTTGCAAGTAATAGTTGCTCATGTAATAAATAATAATACACACATCAAAAACGTCTAAACAACACGCACGATTTTTCATACAACAGAGGCTTTTTTGAGAAGCTGTGAAAACTATTTAAGACACGCATTTTGTATAAAATCTTTAGTGTGAGCAAGTTCTATACCTGAATTTCCAATTCCTATAAATGAATTTTATCTAGCTTGAAATTTGAGAAAAAGAGACGAGAAAAAAAAACCACAAGTTTTTTAGACAGATTGAAAACATTACATTTCAAATCTGTCTAAAAAACTTGGTAAATTAAATGAAAGGAAAACTATGAAATCCGGCATTACAAAATTCTACCCATATATGTATTATCGAAACAAAGGTAAAAACATAATATATACGCGAATTTAGTATTAAATTAAGTTTTTAAAGGTTACTTAGAGAAAATTGTTTAGTTTCCTGTAACATATATAACATTAAAGCAATGTCACATTAGCGTTTTAAACATTTATAATATATATAAAGATATGTTTATTAAAGCTAATCTAAATTCAGTTTTACTCTTAAATATTTAATAACTAACACACAAAAATGCTTCTAATTGCACAGTAAATAGTTATACACGCTTTTCCCTTAAAGAGTAAGCAGAGGCGAGGCAAGTGTTACTTACTAAATTACTATATATCTATTTAACTATCTGTGATATTAATTAATGGGTACTATGTGTTGTGTAGAATAAATAACATATAATGTGGTAGTATATTTCGTTTATGTTGATTTTTTAAAAAGCGCTGAATCAATTTCGATAAAAAAATTCTGGGACTAAATGAGGTGTATATTCTTTCGAACAAAAAAGGAATTTTGAAAATCGGCCGACAGTTGGCAGAGTTATCGCGTAACAAACATACAATAATAAAAAATAACATCAAATTGAGAACCTCCTCCTTTTTTTGAAGTCGGTTGAATTAGTGATAAAAGTTAAGTATTTGAATCTGACAATGAAAGTAAACTATTTCAAAAGAACCCTTAACGCCTTCTGGCATTGTCAATGTTGACATTTTGATATAGGACCGCGGCGCGTCACGCGCTCGAGTACATCGTGTTCAAGCTGCTGATCGCATAATGTTTTTTTCTCGTATTTGGACCTATGCTCCTTGGGGAAAGTTGTCCAGTTTCGTGGACTGATTTACATCTTTAATTTTCACTAATTTAAATTCACCCTAAAAGTTGGGAAAAGTTATTCAAACAAATAAATAAAACTGCCAGTTTAGCCTGCCGTTCCATTTTTGCAATGCCCGTCAGGGTTCATATAGGGCTTTAGGTATCTCTCTTTCAACCTCTCGGGTGGTAATCAGTCCATGAAACTGAAAAACTTCCCCAAGGAACATAGGTCAAAATACGAAAAAAATTTTTTGATCTCCCATACAAAATGCGCTATATGCTGATGAAGTTTGTATGGGAACTAAAAAATATTTTTTTCGTATTTTGACCTATGTTCCTTGGGGTAGTTGTTCAGTTTCATGGACTGAATAACCAACCGAGAGGTTGAAAGAGAGATATCTAAAGTCCTGTATAGAAGAACATATTTTAGATTAAGACCTTTTATACTCTGTACTCTGTAGATATAAATAGCAATAAATGATTGAATTGAATTCAGTTTTTTTTCAAAGAAACAGCCCTTAAATCTATTTATAGTTAATTTTTAACCACCCAATGTGTATGAAAACATTTGAAACGTTTTTAACAACTTTCAATATTAATACAATACGTATACCCTTTAAGAAAAAGGATTTTCAGAAGACATTTTTTATACATTATAAATAATCACATTATAGAAAGGAAAATGCATACATAGACCGAAGTATATCCCTTGTAGGGTAGGCAGAACTTTGACAAAAAATAATAAATATTCTTAGACACAGCGCCATCTAACCCCCAAACTAAGCAAAGCTTGTACAGAGGCCAGCACGTCAAGTTACCTCAATTCATTGCAAAACCGTTCTTGTTGCAACAGCACAGAGTGTACGAAAGGGTAACTTGGCTCTACGTACTGTGGGAGCTAGATAACTCTATACTTTTATTTTTTCTTAATACATACATATACAGACATATTATATACAGAAACACCCAGCCCAGCCTCCTCACAAATACTTAACTCTGATATAATTTTAATACCCCAAATCTTTGCAGCTCTGCCTACCCTACGTGGTATCGTATTGCACACTAACACGATCACGAGATTTAGGTACATGCTTGGCCAAAACAGAAATCTAAGGATATCAATATCATCTCATTGTCATGATCGCGAAATATATTAAAAAAAGGAAATTCTTAACACTTTTATAAGTTGCGCCGATACTTATTCTTGCAGAAGTTTTAGAGTACGGCCAATTTAAAAAATTGTCCTCTGAAAACATTAAGTATACACTAAATTAACGGAGTTAGAAAAGAAAAAAATCAAATCAAATTAGTAGAAAATAGTAAGAATACTACTATAATATACGGAGAACCGTATAGTCAGTTTTATACTTAATGTTTTCAGAGGACGAATTTTTAAATTGCCGCGGTTTCTCGTGGACAGCTTTCGTTGGCCAGACTCTAGTTTTAGGAAACGTCTCGCGACGTCAGCGCGACATTTCCGCGTACACCAAGCGCATAATGACGAAAACGCGTCTAATACGCTACGCCTAACATTGGGCTGTACGCTACGTTGTTGCCGTGTGCAAAGAACTTTTGTCGGCGCATTTCTAACGAATATTTCTGAGACTACTTACAAAAGTGGTTAGACTAACGACTATTTGGCAACATGCAGCCGCTTCACCGATAAAACTACTTGACTATACAATATAAACATAAGCCCATTAAAAACTACGAGAAGAAACATCAGTCCTGAATACAACTCTGCTTCAGAACCGAAGGCGCTTAGCTATATACGGTCACAGTACCCATCTTCGTTCGTGCTTTTGTAGATCAGGTATCCAAATACAACAGCAAAGGTCGTCATGACAAGCGTCAAGAATTGAAATACTTTCAACTGAGTCACTTGACGGTTTAACACCTCGTAGTTTGACTGGAGATGATTCAACGCATTTGCAACTGAATCCTGTTTATCATCAATCTTTCCGTCTACAACACTGCCGTTTCGAGGCAAGTTCTGCTCAGGGAATTGGCATTTCAAGCGGTATTCATCAACTTTGCTGCCAGAAGATTTCTGCCACACTTCAGCCACTTCTTTCGGCGACAAATCAGTCTTTGGAATCTGTACAGACATCACCAAAAATCGGTCTTTCGTAACAGTCTTCATTTGGAAACCTGACTGGACCACGATCAACACTATTTGGGACAACCCCGGCGCTAAAGTTCCGGAGCTTGGTCTAACTCTGAATTTCTCAGGAGAAGTTGTCCTGATCTTGAATGAAACGGCGTTTTCGTCCATGTTTGTGATGGTGAACTGGCCAGAAATTTCGTCGCCATCATTCTTGAATATTATCGTATCATTAGGAACCAATCGCAGCATTTCTCCGGGCGAATGATCACCTTGTTCCGCAAACGTAACTTTCTTAGCTGGAGTTAGATCGTTACGGTTCTCAGGAACGAATTTGAAAACGTAATCGTCTTTCCCTCCCCAGCTCGCTAACGCCTGCTCCGGAGGCACAATTTCGCTTAACGTATCTTTTGTAACAAACTTCATCTTCTCAACAGCTTTAGCTGGTAATAAAGTCTTGACAACTTTGAACGCGGCAGACAGCACCCATGGCATTTGGTAAATGACTATGTAGTTCAAGAAAAACGGGTAATAGTACTTGAAAAGCGATATCAAGTATTTTATCAGCTCCATGTCCATGTTACCTAGACCACAGCCGTCCATATCGAAGAATAAAGTAATCTTCTTACCCTGTTCTTCGCGCTCGACTCTGTCGAACCAGTAGATTATGATTTTCTTCAACTCTTCCATATCTTTCTGGCCTTTGTAGTGGGTTTTTGATTTCACTATCATCAGTAGACTACCATCTATGTCGCGGCCGTGCGGGAAGAACGTACCTGTAAAGATGACGGCAGGGTCATTACTGTTCTAAGTCTATAAATATTAAAAAAAGGAAAGATTTGATTGTTTGTTTGCATTGAATAGGCTCCGAAACTACTGGACCGATTTAAAACATTCTTTCACCATTAGAATCCTACATTATCCCCGATGAACATAGGCTAGATCATTTTCCCGCATTCCCACGGGAACGAAGATAAAATAGGCGCTGAAGGCTGTCTTTCACGCGACTTGGAATTAAAAAAAGACAATAGGAACTCATAAAGGTAATGTTTTGTTAAGTTTTCCGCACTTAGCGGAAGTGTAGTAGGCTTGGGGCTAGCTATTCCAGTTAAAACAGGAGATTTAAGCTAAACAATTATCAATAAAATAAATATAATACAATACAAACGAATGTGTTCCGTCGGTGCGTGTGAGTACTAGTGCCTTAATTGGCATTTTTTGGATTAACTCGCTCCATCGTCGACCTCATCTTTGACCTTGATCAAGATTGGAGTCAAGAGTTAACCCATCACATAATAAAAAAAACAACGGGTTGCACTCCGGGAGTGCCGACAGAAGTGAAAACTTAAACATATATTACTTCCTTGCGGTCTACTCTCCCTCCGTCTTACGAATTTTCGATCAGGTCACGTGTCCTGACGCGAGTTTAACATTTTTTACCCATCCCAAAAAGTGCACGATAAAGAAGTTTTCACTCTCCCTCCGTCTTACGAATCGTTTCCTGACGCGAGTTTAACATTTTTTCCCTATCCCAAAAAGTGCACGCTAAAGAAGTTTTCACTCTCCTTCCGTCTTACGAATCGTGTCCAGACGCGAGTTTAACATTTTTTACCCATCCCAAAAAGTGCACATCGCCGCCGCTAAAGAAGTTTTCACTTCAAAAAAAACAAAAAAAAACTATAAGGTAGGTATTATCTTGCTACTAAATTGCAACACGACAGTAAAGCAATTAGTAACTTTATTTCAATGAGTAGGTAATAAATTACCCTTAACTCGGATTAGCAATCGTTATCTAAGGACAGATAGCGTGCAATACCACGGTTGTAGATTAGAAATAACGAAATAATAGTTTCGTCTTCTTTGACCGCATAAATAAATTCCACTACACTCTTACCTACATCCCTTTGTCCCATTGGGGTAGGCAAAGACCATAGGGGGCTACCACCTAAGCGAAGCTGATGCTGGTTGAACAAATGGAATGTTGTCGATTACTTCTTCATAAGGAGACCTTGATT
This sequence comes from Aproaerema taeniolella, assembly GCA_949987775.1. NCBI lineage: Eukaryota > Metazoa > Arthropoda > Insecta > Lepidoptera > Gelechiidae > Aproaerema > Aproaerema taeniolella. The sequence goes on from OX465244.1 coordinate 1,316,726, forward strand.
ATAGACATGAACCAAACACAGCAATGTACATCATTCCATTCGTTCAATCAGCATCAGCTTTGCTTTGGTGGTAGCTCCCCAGACTGCCACTTGCTACGACCCAAACACACCTCTTTCGCTTCCTCTACATTCACAAATCGCTTTATACTATACATTCGTCGGATTCGGGTACTCCTAACTCGGCTTTTTCTCAGAACGACTACAGCACCTACAGCACCTACAGCGACTACAGCACCTAAATTACGATTTTATGATGCGTAGATAAGCATGACGCACTGCATTAAATCGAAGAAAAAAATACTACGGTAATATTCAGGACATAAACTAGATAAGTAGTTTGCTGTAAACATGATTCAGCACTTTTGGCTCGATAGAAAAAGCTCACAAAGTCACCTCTAAATAGCAATATTGTGTATCTTTTAAGCTGTAAAAACGATAGTAAAATGCACACAGGAACTTGAATTTGCTATCAAATGTTCGTGATTGAACACTCTCGATACGTAGTTAACGCATTTTTCGATTTAAGCTGTCGCCTAAGGCGACTACAGCACCCGATTAAGGGAGCACACATAGGAATAATGCCATCTCCGTCTCTCAACAGGCCTGGGCCGGCAGTGCGAACAGTGTCGATACACGAAGTTTACGGACTATGAAAGCGTGCGTGCGTAAAAACATGTTCGAAAGTTAGAAAAATGAGATTTATGGAAAGGTAACAGCTTAAATCGAAAAATGCGTTAACTACTTATCGAGAGTTTTCAATCATGAACATTTTCATAGCAAATTCAAGTTCCTGTGTGCATTTTACTATCGTTTTTACAGCTTAAAAGATACATAAAGATATTGGGTATTTAGAGGTGACTTTGTGAGCTTTTTCTATCGAGCCAAAAGTGCTGAATCACGTTTTCAGCAAACTACTTATCTAGTTTATGTCCTGAATATTACCGTAGTATTTTTTTCTTCGATTTAATGCAGTGCGTCATGCTTATCTACGCATCATAAAATCGTAATTTAGGTGTTGTAGTCATCTTAAGTATAGATCAAGATTTGAGTCTCCTTTTGTAAACAGGCCGAAGTGCGTTCGCCTAGAGCGCCCTCTTCCGACTATATTCGCTCTGTATATTTCTTTTGTCAATCTTCTTTCACTCATTCTTTTCACATGTCCAAACATTCCTTTCTCTATCCTCGTCACTATATCTTCTTTCATACCACATCGCTCTCGAATCTCGTTATTTCTCACCCTATCACTCAATCTCACACCACACATGCTTCATGATTACTCTCGCGGGCATTAATATCCATCATTGTAGTTCAGACCACTTAACTCTGGATATCTCTATCTAAACACTCATGCCTATCATCCCTTTCAGGGTAGACGTAAAGTCATGTGGTTCTAGAATGGATTCGAAACGAAATAATCCACCAGAAAACCAAAGTCACCGATATAGTGAAGATTTCATACCAATTACCTTTTAGTTATGGAGCTATCGTGTTGGGTCTGCTGCGTTGAACCCTCCGCCCAGCAGGCACACCAAGATCGTTTTATAGCTCCGAAACGCTTGAAGCACTTAGGTTTGAAAATTTTTTCTCGGTGGCACCAAGTAAAGCATTAAAGCTTTAAAACTTTAGCCGTTTCCGTGTACGGGAGGTGGGTCTGCTGGGCTGATATCCGTCCAGCAGACCCACAAACAACGACTAAATATGGTTCTTTTGGCATCAATAGGCACTAGGAAGGCACTGTGTAGTGACATACATAGAATACCTAAATTCATTGTTTAAGTTCCGTGGGTCTGCTGGCCTGAGCCACACGGTTCGCGACCACCCTCCTACCGAAGTCCGACGACAAACAGCTTGCTGTGTTTCGTCAGTACGTAGGAGTACCAGTGGCTTAACCCTTTTAGCGCCAAGAGTTTTCGTCAAAAACGCCCACCACACGCCGCGACAAATTAAAAAAAAACAATAATGTCTGATATATCAGACTTTGGCGGTGAAAATGTTAATGGAATTTCTGGGTTAACTCGCTCCATCGTCGACCTCATCCATGACCTTGGTCAAGACTGCGGTCAAGAGTTAACCCTTCTCATTAAAAAAAAGGTGAAGAACTTCGGATTCCAGCAGAGATAGAAATAAAACGAAAAAAACTGACAGCACGGTCAACCATCATTATTCAAACATGCTGAGCTATTCATGTGAAGCGCTCGTAGCCCAGTGGCGCTCGCTGATCTCAACCGATCAGTGAGGTAAAGCAACGTACACAGAGGCAGGGAACCTGATGGGTGACCAAAGTGGCAATTTATCACGAGTGTTGCCGTGCTTCGGAGGGCACGTTAAGCTGTCGGTCGGGGCTGATGTCGATTGACTACAGTCGTTAAAACCAAGTCAGAGGCCATTGTGCGGTTTGTAAACTCTGACACCAGGGTTAGCCAAGTTCGCCTCAAACTTGACTATACCTATACGATAAGAAGAAGATTTACTCCGTGTAGTCTGTAGTTAATGTTACGCAAGTATTTATGACTTTTTAACTATGATTGTAGGCACAATGCAAAAGATTAAGTGTAACCCAAAGAGCTATGGAAAGGAGCATGTTAAAAAAGAGAAGAATCGACAAAATCAGCAATAAGAATTTAAGAGAAAAAACCGGGATTGCTGACATAACATATAAAACAAAACAACTAAAATGGAAGTGGGCTGGACATACTATAAGAGGAGGAGAGAAATGGAGTAAGACTATTACCCTATGGCACCCTAGAGGGCACAAAAGGAACAGGGGTAGGCAATTCAAAAGGTGGGCGGATGAACTTGTGGAAATGGCAGGTAAAACTTGGACCAGACTCGTACACAAGAAGGAAGAGTGGAGAATAATGGGGGAGGCCTTTGCCCGAAGGCACACAGAAATGGTTAACGAAGACAGTAAAATAGAAATAGATTAATATATTATGTATTTCTGATTATAGGCTATAAATAAATAAATAAATAAATAAATAACTATGATTGTATACAGTCAGCAGCAGATCAGGTTACCCATTTACACTACGAAAGCCGGCGCTATTACGAGCGAGGTAAGGGCGACGTCAAGGTAAATATGTTTAGCCTGATGCTACCGTGTGTACTTATATTTCTATGAAGAGAATGGTATGTTTAACCTTGAGCAATGTAAACAAATGTAGCTAAATGAATAAATGAAACAAAGTAAGTTCCATAGCTACTTAGATGTTGTTTAAATGGGACAATGTTTTTACATTTAAACCTACTAGCTTTCTGCCTGAGAATTCGTTCCCGTGGGAATTCGGGATAATTATGTAGCCTATAGCGGTGATAGCCCAGTTGGTCATTACCAAACTTGTAATCCGAAGGTTGTGGGTTCAAATCCTGGTGCGGACATGTACTACTAAATTCGTGTTTTCGTATTTATGTACGGATTTCTAATTATCATTTGCTCAACGGTGAAGGAAAACATTGTGATGAAACCCGCCCGTCCAAGAAAAAATCATTTTCGAAAGACGAGTGGTCCACCAACCCGCTTTTGGCCAGCATGGTGGACTATGGCCTAAATCATCTTCGTGTTTCGAAGGGACGCCCGTGTCCCTCGATGGGGACGTATATGGGCTGTTAAAAAAAAATGTAGCCTATGTGTTAATCGAGGGTGTCAGTATCAAAATTGGTCCAGCCAAAAGAGTAAAAAACGTCCATACATACATCCATACATCCTCACAAACTTTCGCATTTTTATAATATTAGTAAGATTATTAGTTTTTAGATTATTTATTTATTTCTACCAAAACATTAAAAAATTTGGGTCATAATATCTTAGTGCTCCGAAATCATCATCTTCACCTGCTAGCGGTGCACCCTGATGATCAACGGACGAGGCTCTGACGTACTACAACCCATTAAGGGTTTCTCTACTTGATATTGGTGACTTCGCCATTCTATATTTTAATTTCTATACATTGAAAAAATTTCATTGTGGACACCATTTTTCACACAGCGGCACAGATCCTGCATAACCCGGGATTCCTATCAGAGGCACGCAGGAACGTGAGAAGTCTTGCGTGCTTCTGGGAGGACATTGGCTGGCTGGAATAGCTAGTCCAAACAATATCACGCACAATGGCCCAATTAAGAGGCTAAGTGCAGAAAACGCCCGACAAACATAACATAACCATTTTTCAAAATAAATAAGAATTTAATTGAAAAAACCAATTTTAAATAAGTGACTGTAAAAAGGACAAAAACACTCCAGCAGTATGTGCGCTCTGCAAGGGCAATCACCCAGCAAACTATAAAGGATGCCTAGTGTACCGTGAAATCCAAAGCAGAAAATACACAACCAAACGCAAAGATACTGACAAACAACATCAGAAACAAATGGAACATACAACCAATATTATTCTAGACGAAGTACCTCACAGGATTGAAGTCACACAGGTCCCTCATAATAACAGTTCAGATGTAAGACCACGACCAGCTTATAATGAGGTAACAAAAAGACGTGGCACTAGTATACCTAAACCCAACATAGAGAATTTGGAACACACAAACTCTCAGTCAAACCAATTCAGTTACGATAATAATCCAAACAAGTTTGAAAATATTCTACTTGAAACAATGTCTAAACAAGCACACAAAATAGATATACTAATTCAGCAAATGGGAACACTAATGAATCTCATAACCATGTTAATAAGCAAGATAAAATGACCAGCTTAAGAATTGGAACATGGAATATCAATGGCATTATTCCAAATAAACATGAATTAAAAATCATACTCGAAATTAATAAAATTGATATAATGCTTATCTCAGAAACACATCTCAATGACAGGTCTTCATTTAACCTGGACAACTATGATATATACCACACTAATCATCCTGATGGTACTTCTCATGCTGGAGCAGCTGTCCTGATTAAGAGCAACATAAAGCACTACATACATAGTGAATATAAACAAAATCACATCCAAGCTACTACAGTGACGATACAGGATAGAATGGGAACTACTAATGTAAGTGCAGTATATTGTCCCCCAAAGCATAACATTAAAGAAGATATGTTCATAGATTATTTCCAGACCCTTGGAAACAGATATATTTGTGGAGGAGATTGGAATAGCAAACACACCCATTGGGGATCGAGGCTCATAACAACTCGAGGTCGTGAATTAAAAAAATGTGTAGATGCTCTAAGGTTGAGAACTCTATCAACTGGTGAGCCCACTTACTGGCCCACTGATCCTAACAAGTTACCTGACTTACTTGATTTCTTCATTATCAAGGGCTACTCGGACAGCTATTACGATGTGAAGGGTTGCCTCGACACAACTTCTGATCATTCACCAGCTATAGCAACATTTAGCAAAACTGTAATCTACAAAGAACAACAAATGATACTTAGTAATCATAAGACAGATTGGGTTGCTTTTGAAGAACTCTTAGAGGCAGAATTGGACCTGAAAATCAAATTGAAAACTGAAGAGGACATTGAGGAGGCTACATTCCTTATAACGAATAAAATACAGGAAGCAGCGTGGCGTTCTACTCCTTTCTTGGAAGCCTTGAATAAAACTTCAAATATACCGCTACAAATACGCGAGAAACTTAAAGAAAAGAGAAGGCTAAGAAGACAATGGCAACTAAGCAGACACTCTCAAGATAAAAAAGCATTTAACAGGGCGGCCAGGGAACTGAAAAGTATGATCAAGGACAGCGAAAATTATACATTTAACCAGAAACTCTCATCTCTTTCTGCGACCAAGAAAGATAATTACTCATTGTGGAAAATAACTAAAAAATTCAAGAGACCTCAACAAAGAATACCACCTTTACGACAGTTAAGCTCATGGGCCAGGAAACCTCAAGAAAAGGCTGAACTATTTGCACAACATCTCAGTCAAGTATTTACACCTAACCCCTCAACTAGTATGGAGTTTGAAGATGAAGTGGATAGATTAATAAACAGTGATCAACAATTGTCACTGCCTCTGAAAATAGTTACACCACGAGAGTTATACAGTACAATAAAAAAATTGGGTAATGGAAAAGCACCTGGATTCGACTTGATCACAGCAGAAATATTGAAACATCTTCCTAGAAAAGCGATTGTTTTCTTAACTATGCTGTTCAATGCTATACATAGAATACACTACTATCCCCACATGTGGAAGATATCCCAAATTTGTATGTTACCAAAGCCGGGAAAGCCGCCAACTGAACCTAGCTCGTACAGACCAATTAGCCTCCTTCCAACTATATCTAAGGTTTTTGAGAAAGTTTTCTTAAAAAGATTAAAACCAGTTTTGGACAACGATAACATTATACCTGATCACCAGTTTGGGTTTCGTGAGCAGCATTCCACAGTTGAACAAGTACACCGTGTTGTAAATAAAATAAGACACTCTCTAGAATGCAAGGAATATTGTGCTGCAGTCTTTCTAGATATTCAGCAAGCCTTTGACCGAGTTTGGCACAAAGGGCTCTTGTATAAACTCAAAACAAAGCTACCAAACTCTTATTATATGGTATTAAAATCATATATATCAAACAGACAATTTCAAGTTAAATTCGGAGAAGAACTATCAAAATTCTACGACATCCAAGCCTCAGTCCCACAGGGTTCGGTTCTAGGCCCAGTCTTGTACTCTATTTACACAGCTGACTTGCCCCATAGCGAGGATGTGGTGACCGCTACATATGCCGATGACACTGCCTGCCTCGCAAGTGACAAGGACCCCGAAATCGCCTCACGGAAACTTCAAACACAACTGAGAAGTATAGATCATTGGCTCGAAAAGTGGAGAATACAGCCTAGTACCACAAAATCTGTACAAATTACATTCACTCTCCGTAGGGGAGAATGCCCGCCTGTCTCCCTTAGAGGTAAAGAGCTACCTAGTCAAAGCACTGTGAAATATCTCGGCCTTCATCTAGATCGCAGGCTCACCTGGGCTAATCATATCAAATCAAAAAGAAAAGAAGCAAATCTGCAATTCAAACAATTGTACTGGCTTGTTGGGAGAAAATCGCATTTGTCGCTGAACAACAAATTACTGGTGTATAAAAGTATCATAAAGCCCATATGGACATACGGAATCCAGCTCTGGGGTTCTGCAAGCAACTCTAACCTGGAGATCCTACAGCGGTTTCAAAATAATGTCTTGAGAACAGTAACATGCGCCCCATGGTTCACAAGAAACTCTGAAATTCATGATTATCTTGAAATGCCTTCAGTTAAGGAGGAAGTTGCTAAGTATTGCATCAAATATAAAGAAAGGTTGAAAAATCACGCTAATCAACTGGCTAGAGACTTGCTGAACGACAACACCACAAGACTCAAAAGATGGCAGATACTGCGACTAGACGAGAGACGCTAGAGAGCGTATTCTTTTAAATATAGAGATGATGTTCAGTGGAACTTCTCTCTTAAAATTTTTAAAACACGCACACCATCTGATTATAGCTTCGATAGCTGATTGCAGATCCAAAACATAAAAAAAAAAAAAAAAAAAAAAAAATAAGTGGCCACCGATGGCTCTTAAACGCATGGATCAATTTTGATGCAGTTTTTGTTTGGAACCTAAAGTAACCGAGATGGTTTTTAGCTATATTTGATCTTTAAGACAAGACAAAGACAAAAACTAAAATACATTTTATTTTATTTAAAGCAGGGGTTCCCAAACTTATTAGTGCTGTGACTCCCTTGGGTCTTGGCTATTGTTTTACGACGCCCCTCAACGTAGTCGACAAAAATACTAACGAATTTTTGTAGGTAGGTACTACTCTAGTAACAGGCAATCAGGAAAACACGAATTTGCAAATTATTTTTTTATTTAATGGGAACATAGAAAAAACATGAATAATAATAAAAAGAGATATTTATAAACTGGCTGGCTCCTAATGAGATGGATGTGCTTGTTTTTCTGAGCATAGTTTTTGAAAACGGGGCTCCAGTTTGGAAATGGCCAGTCTCATTTCTTTCTCTACGTCTATTTTAGATCTGTACTTGTTCTTTATTACTGCAACTGCAGAAAAACCTGTTTCAACAAGTATGAAGTCGCAAATGGTAATCCCATCAAAAACAATACTTGTCAAAAAACCAAGTCTCGCAACTCAGTTGTTCTGCGGTAAAAAGTTGTGAGATCCATGTAATACCAAGTCGGTTATTAATTTATTCAGTCTCTACTTAAGCGACTTTCTGTCTTAATACGTCCAGTCTCTAAGACCACGATCGTGGTCCATAACAATTGAAAATCAATTGTGTCTGGAATCTCCGTACTCGAAGCATTAAGTTGTTACGTAATAATTAACAGCATCTTATAGTGACGCATATCAATATTAAAATTCTTTAATGTGTATTTACACGCGACGCCCCTAGGATACTGTCGCGACGCCCCAGGGCGTCGCGACTCACAGTTAGGGAACCCCTGATTTAAAGTGTATGGCTTGTGCACGCCAGTTCTCAATCTTAATGTCATCACACTTATCACTGTCGTTCTCTGAGCTATCAGAAGTGTTGCCACTGTTTTCGCCATTTTCACCGCTGACGTCACTTCCACTGATGACGTCACTTTCACTGATGAAAATTGGTTCAGTCATTTAAGGTCTATATTACAGGAGACTCAAGTCTTGATCTAAACTTAAGTATTGATTGTCTCTTTCGCTCACTACCAAAATGACAAAGACGATTGCTATCTATCCATCTATCTATGGAGGGGACGCCCGTCAGGCACAGGCGGGTGATCAGTCCACTTATTTGGGACTATTTCACACAATTCCCCATAACAGCGCATGAGTTTTACCTCTGCACTGACAGTTGCATCTCTTTAAACCTCCCAGAAGCTTTTGCAAACCCAATTATCTTCTTTATACTAATCTCTTGTATTTGTTATTCTTTTACCTCATCCATGCCTATCGTCTCCCATCTTACCAGCGCGTACATTGGACATTCAGTCAGGAAGTGCAAAGGCAATTGCTACTTAAGTATAGATTAGAGTCTAGAGTCCCATTCTGTAATAAGGACCTAAGAGTTAGGTATAAGATATTAATGTTGGGTAGGTATGCATTTTTTTTTCATTCTATTTACAATCGGTCTTTAAACCAACCATAAGCAGGTTTTATCAGGGAGTCGGGTCGGCGTGTCAGAAAAGGGGCAGCCCACGGGATAATGATTAATTTTAATTTTAGTTATTAATACTGTTTTTAAAATTAAACTTCTATATAACTTCAGTTTATCATTAATTAACCCGTCGCGCGATTGTTTACGCCGTTTGCGATAGTAATCTCGTAAATGTGTGCATTTGGCGCGCGAAGGCTGAATAGACAGCACCATACTATTAAGGAAACAAATATTACGTAGACGACTAATACGCACGAGGGTCACCAAAAAAACAAAATATTTCTGCCACTAAACCGCATTGTGCCAGCGTGGTAGACTATGGCCAAAATCCCCGTCGTGGAGGCCCGTGTCCTTCAGTGGCGATGGATATAGGCTGATAAAAAAAATCTACCTACCTTCGCTGACATAATCCATTCGTATGTTACTTTCGTTGAGCTCGTTTGCGCCGACTGTTTTCCTCCAAACAAGGATGTCCCATAACATATCTGCTGCTGCTTTAGGGTCATTCTCTGCATGGGCTATGACCCTATTCACGTATTTATCGTCTTTAACCCGCTCTAAATCTAAGGGATCAAATTCCCCGGGTGGGTTTGGTACTCCTTCTTTCAAACGATTTTCGAACAACGCGCGTACTTCCGCCGGTGAAGCCATGGTTAGAAAGCTTCACCGTAAAACGCAGTTAATACAAATAGATTTCCGCAAACGGACTGAATGTTTTAATAAGATTTTCCGACGGTTTTTAGAATAATAGGTAGAAGGTACCCGTCTGAGTCAACGATTACAAAAGACATTTGACCAAGGTTGACATTTCGTTAGAATGTCAACAAATAGTGTTGGCTGTTCTAATCATTTTGACTATCGATAGATTTGTTAAAATTTATTTGGTTACGTTGTTTGATTAGAAAATATTTTTAAATTAATGAAAACCATGTAGTTTTACAAACTTTACGAAGCGAATGGAATGAATCACCCAACAACTTTTTTTCGAAAGAATTTAATACCTATTGATAGAAAATTCCCAAAATTGAAATATTTATTACACATAATATACGTTAATGTTCCAGTGTTAATTCAAAAAGTCTTTGATTAATTTAACTTTGGGCTACTTTGATCAACAGTAGTCCAATCAGATAATTGGTTACGTATAAAATCAAAAGACTATATTGTCCGTGTGAAAAGTTTTGTAACAATTTTTATTTTAACCTAATTACGATCATGGCATCTAGTAATAGTCATAAACTGTAATACCTTGTGTAATATCAAGTACCTTGATGTTTTTTTTTGCGCCAGCCCGATATCTAGTTGGTGTACTGTTGATCGAAGTTTTTTGTTACATAAAAAGAACGGGCAAATTTTTTCGATATCGACAATCTAGGTAAATAGAAATCACTACGACTTTTATTATCTATCGATCCCATAGATTGTGGATTGAAATGTTATACTGCCTTGTCTTGTGCAAGTATTGGGGAAGTTTTCTTGAAATGATTATATTTTAGTCAAAAAAGAAGAAATCACCCTAATAATTATCAGCATATCGTTTATTTTATTATTATTTTATATACAACTTAAAGGGAAATTAAGTATACATAACGGTACGTACATCTTCATATTCATTACAGTGCTTCTTTTCATGTTCATAATCTTGATTCTATGTATTCAGGCTGAAAAAGAAAATATTTTACTTAATTTTTTATATGGAAACCAGATTATAAGTTCTAGAATATACATATTATGCTCACGCCTATGATCCCTGTCGGAGTAGGCAGAGCATCAGTGGTTCTAGAACCACTTGATGCCATATTGGACATTAATTCCTAGGGTTATTAGATGACACATAATGCATATTAGTGAGAGGTTATCACCCTTACGCCCATAATACAGCAAAACCCTCGCGTCCCACTTAGGTACTGACTTTCACAGTATGCCTGGGAAGAGTTGGAAGCTGGTATAAGTTTTTTTTCCCTCTCAGTCCAGCGTGGAAGAAACACCAATAATAATATACTTACAGACACAAACCAATATGAATCCCTCTTAAATATCATTCTGGATATAAAACCCATTTCACTCTCCGGCGCTATAGTATGCAGATGTAAATGTTTCACACTTCTGAAAGGAGGCCAGTGATAGCCAAACCTAACATTATCGAGGGATAGGCCTTTATTTGATAGTAGGTCTTTAGATACCTTGAGCATTTTTATTACTGGAAAAAAATTACTAATTATTTTACTAATCTTTATACACAAGAGAAATTTTAGAATATTATTTTATAACTTTCTTTAGACAACAAGATGAAATGGAAAGATCTAAACGATGGAACAATGAATGAAAATGTTTTAGTTGATCATGTATGTAGCTTTTGTTTCAATAGTTATTTGAAGTAGGTAAAGAATTTAATGATAGAATTATTCATGTTGAAAGTACGCATTATCTAATCACGTTATCTTACACAATGGATAATGTATTGCTTAGTGTGAATTGATTAGGTACATTAAGCTCTTCAAAACTAATTTATTTTATAATTTTGTGCTTGGTCCTACGAAACAAGCACAAAAATTATAATTATATACAGTGTTTGTCCAAAGAAGATCTTCTAGCCAACTTTAGAAACTTACCCAATTCTTTATGAGAAGAATCAAGCGCTCTAACGTCTTCAATATGCCGTTTTGGAATCGTTAAAGTATGGAACTGTGAGGCGGGTTTTATATCTCGAAAAATACACACATCCTCGTCTTCATATAGCAATTCTGTATCATCAAGCTTATTAGCTATATTACAAAATATACAAGAAGACCTGTCTACTGCCATTTGAATAATTTGTCGAAGAAAAACCGGGAAAATGTGCGGAAAAATCGGGAAATATTTCCTTCGGGTAGATCGCGATTGCTGAGCTAACGTTCCGTTCCACTTCAGGTCGTTCGTAGTACCTTCACTTCGTTAATTAAGCAAGTAATTAATCTCTAACAGCTAATTCATAGTAAAAGTAAGAAGTAGGTGCCAATTGATTTATTGTTTTTTTTATTATGTACTAGAAAGTTTTTTTACCGATATTATCATTTTCAAACTTAAAGTTTTGCGGCCTCTGCATGAAATAGAGCGTGTTTGACGTTTTCATTTTGCCCCTCTACACGTGCTCTATAATTTGGCTTATTTTAGTCATTATACAAGGCCCCTTTTCGAAAGTAAATAACTTGTGTTCCAATGAAACGAACAGTCTTTTAGCTGTCAATTTGACAAAAAGGAGCTACTATGAATTATCGTTCTAAAGTCACTCTAACTGAAAATAGATTATTTTTTATCTCATTCTTGCATAACGTTTTTGGTATCTTGCTCTTGCTCTGACATTCAAAAACACGTTCGAGTTTCGAAATAAGAACAAAAGTAGACCTAACAGCTGGTAAAAAATGTTGTGTTAGTTACTTTGAGTATGTAGTATTATTGGTTAGTTATTAATTTGCTTGCATTTCTCAGATTTCTCGACCAAATAGTTATTATTTTATTGTGAATATGAGTGTGAATGCATTTGGAAGTTTACCCAGTGATTTTAAAACGTCAGAGACAATGTCCTTAACGAGTTTAGCAGAAATATGTGCGGGTTGTCTTAGTAAAAATCGTCATTTGAAACAACTGGATAACGACGAAGCACAGTATTATAAAGAAATAGTCAAATCAGTGGTAAGTTCTTCAATCTATCAGCACAGTCCATGTATGTAGTTACTTACCGTGCTGGCGTCTGTACCTAATTAAATATTTAAGAAATAATAAACTATCCGTTTGTTTTGATATAATGAATTTTTTCATAGGAATCTGTGGAGGGACAGTACATGCGGCCGAAGTCATGTGCAAAAAGCTGGTTTCTTATCAAAACATATTTTAATTTTTGATCAAATTCGAATTACTTATTGCCAATCACAGTTACAGGGATCACAAAATGATAATCTTATTTGACATAGTTTTTGTATTGAATTGAGGTTTTTTTTTTGTAGACTAGGACAGAACAAGCATGTCCAATGGTGTGTTGGGAATGTGCTGGTGAGATCCGACGGTCTCTGCGGCTTCAACAACGAATCAGAACGGCACAAACGGAGTTACAGATGCTTTTGGTAGGTATATGTCAACATTCTTTCTCTATTGTAAGCTATAGAGTCTATGGCAAATCTGTAATATTGTAATTTTACTCAGTCAAATTATAAAATCTCAGTACTTTGTGTACTGCCCCATATTATTCACTTTGACATAATTTTTATAATATTAATACAATGTAACCTGACCTAACTTATCCTAATTTCTAATATAGGATGATGGGCATTTTGGTATCGGTATTAGTGTGGAACTTGGTACCAGCACCAATTGAAATAAATGATACATAGTTAAAAAGGTAATTTTTTGTAGAAAAAGAATAATCGAAGCGCTCGTCCTGATTAATTGTCCGATTAGAGTAATCCTGCCTTGAAAGTTATTTATTTTTCATCATTTTATTCATTTTTTCTGCGACATTATTCTTCATTTTGGTATAGTATTGTTATTAATTATATTAATTCCATACCAATGTGCCCACCACCACGTTGCCTGTCAAATTTTTTCAGTTTGTTTTCCTCGGACTTGACACTGGCAGTAATGGTCGCACATTATACACGACCGGTTGCCATGATTTTAAAAAAAAAGTATTTTTATTAATTATATTAATTCCATACCAATGTGCCCACCATCCTTTATAATTTTATTATCCAAATTGTATTGTCCACTTTAAGTCTTTGAGCCAGTGAAGTGAGTAAGTGTGAATAAATTGTAATGTTAATTTGTTTTAAACTGCTGGCTGTCCAAGTCCAACTGTCGGAGCGAGCAGTTGGGCTGTATAGATTCCTCGAACGGTAGATTCCAAAACTTGAAAAAAAAAAATAATTTGTATTAAAAATTGCGTTTGAATTTTTTATTTATTTATTTGAATTGTAGAATAAGTTACTTAGCTAAAATTGTATTATCTAGTTAATGTATGTAAGGAGTGATACCGTGAGGCTGGCATAACCACCTAGAGTGGCTAAAGCCTGGTTAAAATTTCAAGATAAAAAAAAAAATTATATCATGGCTGATATTTTCAATTTTCAGTTTACATACCTCAGGCCACTTTTACACTAATATTATAAAGAGGAAAGATTTGATTGTTTGTTTGTTTGCATTGAATAGGCTCCGAAACTACTGGACCGATTTGAAAAATTCTTTAACCGATAGAATCCTACATTATCCCCGATGAACATAGGCTACATAATTTTCCTGAATTCCCACGGGAACGAAGTCCCGATAGATTTAACGGGTTTTAAATGACCAACAAAGTAAAAGTTATTGTTAAACTTTAATTTATGATTCCAGCTTCACAAAAACGGTTACCACCCACCAAAATCATTATCAAACTTATCTCTGCATATCCCTAAGGAACCCCAGCTCATTTACGAAGACACAGATACAATAAACCGGACAGATGACGAATCTCGACCATTTTTCATCAAGATGGAGGCCCGTGATGATGATGATAGTTTTGAGGGGTTATATGTTGATGAGAGTGAGCAGTGTGATGAACAAATTTATGATAAAGATTTAAAGGTGAGAATATTGTGAGTTTAAATTAGTTTGTGAAACTTTAGGGCGTAATTCTGCCCATGACACACAACAAATTTCTGTATCTATCTATGGAAGGGAAGTCCGTCAAGCACAGGCGGGTTATCAGTCCACTTATCTGGGACCATTTCACACAATAGGGATGTTGACAGTGCTTGTTTTTATGAATTATTGTATGTGAAACAAAAAATAATGCTAGAAATATATTATTATCCGAAAACAGCATTAGAATTGGTTTATAAATGAACAAGTTATTGGCATTTATATTATCGTAAGGACTAGCTATCTCGTTTTGTGGGGCGAGCTAGCTATCTCGTTTTTACCTACGCAAACAAATGGCGGTAACGTCACGTGCCAGTAACTGCATCTCTTTTTCGTTGTTTTATAGTTTCCCCCTCTATTGAAATTTAATAGCTTGTAATTTTTAATTTCTCAATAGTTTTCAAAAATTATTTCGGTTTTGGGTTTTGGATTCAGGTCCTTTTTAAGATAAACAATTTAAAAAAAATTAGTCAACATCCCTATTCCCCATCACGGCGCATGAGTTTTACCTCTGCACTGAAAGTTCCACCTCTTTAAGCCTCCCAGAAGCTTTAGTGAACCCAATTATCTCCTTTATGCTAATCTCTTTTACTTGTTCTTCTATTACCTCATCCGTGCCTATCAAATTTCCTAACTTTCCCTAGGTGGCACTTCACTTGGCGTTGCGTGTTCGCGTAGCATATTCGTCGCATTTGTCCAAATATTCGTACGTAGTCCAAACAGCACACACACGACGTCCTCACTTGGGATGCCAACAGCAAATAAGGTCTAATAATCATATTGCGTCCTTTGATGTGTGACCATAGACCGACAAGCGAACGGATCGGCGTATTTGCCTATTTGTGTGTTTGTCATAGACGAATAAATCCTTCACACATGGTATTTTTGGCCGAATACAGGAAATACGCAACGCTAACTGAAGTTCCACCTTTAGAAATATAGGTCAAAAAATGAAAAAAATACCGTTTCCATACAACTTGAGCTATCAGCCTTAGCATGAAAAGTCGTTTTTTTGTGAATTTCCTTAGGGATCGTTTAGTTTAAGGCGACTACAGCACCCGATAAAGGTAGCACACATAGGAATAGTGCCGGCCTGGGCCGGCAGTGCGAACAGTATCGATACACGAAGTTTACGGATTATGAAAGCCTGCGTGCGTAAAAACATGTTCGAAAGTTAGAAAAATGAGATTTATGGAAAGGTAAAAGCTTAAATCGAAAAATGCGTTAACTACTTATCAAGAGTGTTCAATCACGAACATTTTGTTATCAAATTCAAGTTCCTGTGTGCATTTTACTATCGTTTTTACAGCTTAAAAGATACACAATATTGGTATTTAGAGGTGACTTTGTGAGCTTTTTCTATCGAACCAAAAGTGCTGAATCATGTTTTCAGCAAACTACTTATCTAGTTTATGTCCTGAATATTACCGTAGTATCTTTTTCTTCGATTTAATGCAGTGCGTCATGCTTATCTACGCATCATAAAATCGTAATTTAGGTGCTGTAGTCGCCTTAATGCGGTGGCGCGCAGTCCCGCATTGTGGTGGATTATGTCCTAAATCCCCTTCGTGTTTCGAAGGGAGGCCCATGCCCCTCGGTCGGGACGTACCTTTATGGGCTGTATTTTTTTTTTTAAATATTAAGAATTAGGTAGTACTAATCTGTTCTGTTTGTATTGGATGAACTTGTAGCATTCTAAAGTCAGTATGGTCAAAAGAACGAATGTGTATGTATGTATTTAAGTCCTTTAATGTATGTTTGTGTGTATTTAATGTAATTTTGACTTATTTTAAGTAACATCCTAATGTTCTATGAAATAAAGATAAGTAATTGTTTGAGTTTGAGTTTTAAACAGTCAAATAAAGTTTTTATCTATTTACCTGTTATTTTTTTCCAGGCAGTATTAAAAGAAAAAACAGTAGAGTTTGACGAAATAACAACAGAAGGAAGTAAAATGAAGACTGAATTAGAATTTGACGCGTCGGACGACGAGCCTCTCACTCTGAAGAAAGAGAAGAAGAAACGAGAAGGAAAGAAGAGAGGCAGAAAGAAGAAGTCGGAAACAGAGACTAGTGAGTAAGACATATATGTGACTGTGAAAATGGAAAGGTACAACTTTCTTGATAGTCGTTAATGTTCACAATTCGTGTGACGAGCTATTGCAAATAGTTGTTCCTAAAAGCTGTACCTTTACTAAACACAGTCACATATCTAATCAAAGTCAAAGTCAAAAGTGTTAATTTCATTGAACATATAAAATGATACTTGAACACGTCAATATTATGAATTACATTAGCACTTTTGGCTTTGCGCCTATTCGCAAAGGTGCAGTCTTCCTCAGGAGAAGAATAGGCAAGAAACTCCGAGGGTCGCTCTTTTTAAGTCAATCATATAAATTTTCTTACTGTTAATTTTAATTGACTTAATATCTGAATAACTCTGGAGCTGAGCAATTTATTCCCATGGTTGCTTGTCTAACAGATAATCCGAAATTCTATAATAGCCCTTTTTACAAAGTTTTTGTTTAATTATCGTCTTAAATTTTTCTAAAGGTAGGTTTTGAACACACATGGGAATCTTATTGTAGAAGCGTATACATTGACCCATAAAAGAGTTTGTTACTTTGTAGAGACGGCTGTCTAGTATATCCAAGTTATGTTTACATTGTGCCTATCACAATTTTTCTTAAACAATTGTTCATTTTTCTTTACATACAAAAGATTATTAAATATATACTGGGACGCAAATGTCAAAATATCTATTTCCTTAAATCTATTTCTAAGAGACATTCTAGGTCTCATTTGATAAATCGCGCGAACAGCCCTTTTCTGCAGGACAAAGATCTTATTAATGTCGGCAGCATTACCCCACAGCAAAATGCCATATGACATTAGGCTGTGGAAGTAACTGAAATATACGGTTCTCGCGGTTTCTACGTCCGATAATTGACGGATTTTTTTAACCGCGTAAGCTGCTGAACTGAGTCTGTTCGCTAACTTATCAATATGAGGACCCCATTGAAGCTTTGTGTCAATAGTGATACCTAAGAATACAGTAGATTCTACAACTTCCAGTTTTTCATTTTTAACCTGTACATTGGTATTAAACTGTTTAACGTTAGGCAAGGTAAATTTAACACATTTGGTTTTTTTCTCGTTCAAGAGTAGGTTATTTGCAGTGAACCATTCAACTACCTTTGGGATCGCAATATTCACGTCGTCATAATTAGTGTCATATCTTTTCACTTTAAATAAAAGTGATGTGTCATCTGCAAATAATACGATCTCATGGGCCTCTTTAACAAGAAAAAATCTACACTAAGTCTACACTAATAAAGAGGAAAGATTTGATTGTTTGTTTGCATTGGATACGCTCCGAAACTACTGGACTGATTTCAAAAATTCTTTCACCATTAGAATGCTACATTAACCCTGAGTGACATTGGCTACATAATTTTTCCGAATTCCCACGGGAAGAAATCCCGGGCTGAATGCTAGTTTTTTATAAAAACATCAAAGCCAAAGGCGCTGTTTTATACACAAGCGACGTGGCACGGCGATCAAAGCAATGTAAAATGAATCTTAATAGCTATGGAGCACAGGTTGTTTTCGTCCGTCGCTCCGTCTTCAGGTGACGGATGTCTCTTTGTGCTTCTATTTTCGGGAAAGAAACCTTTGCTCCATAGCTATTAAGATTCATTTTACATTGCTTCGATCGCCGCGTCGCCGTGCCACGTCGCTTGTCTATACATATTATAACCTTTTCACCGCCAAAGTCTGATATATCAGACGTTTAAGTTTCGTGCCCTCGCCGCCAAAGTCTGATATAACAGACAAAAAAATTTTTTTTTTTTTTTACTTGAGTATCGTTCACCAAGCGTTCGCCATACGCCACGACATTAAAAAAAAATCATTTTTTTGATGTGGCGTGTGGTGGGCGTTTTCGACGAAAACTCTTGGCGCTAAAAGGGATAGAGAGGAAAGATTTGATAGTTTTTTTATTTGTTTGCATTGAATAGGCTCCGAAACTACTGGACCGATTTGAAAAATCCTTTTACCATTAGAATCCTTTTGCCATTAGAATCCTTCATTATACGTGATGGACATAGGGTACATGATTTTCCCGAATTCCCACGGGATCGAATATATAATATAAATAACGCCTATGGTATAAGTGTTTGCAAAAATAACGTTAAAAAAACAATAGTTTCAGGCATAAAACCTGAAAAACGCGGCAGGCGCGAGGAACCGGCGGGCGTGGTGAACAACGCTAGAATACAGAAGAAGTTAGAAGTACTGAATGTACCGCCGGACGCACTGGAGATGATAGTGCTTACGTGGGAGGAGGTAAGTGAGGGCTGAGGTTTTATTTTTATGTAGTTTATACTTTGCGTTGTTGCTTCTTGATGGAACTCATATTATTACAAATGAAAGACATGATTTTATACTAGTTCCACATATTTTTTGTATTATTTTTTAGGTTATGGCAATCGGCCGTGTATAACGTGCGACCAGTACTGCCAGTGTTAATATTTTTATGCGACCTGTTTCGATCACATCGTCTTCAGGCGTGTCTTTTTATAATTCGGTTTTTTAATTTTAATAAATTCCTTGCTCTCTTTAAGGGGTCATCCGAATATTACGTCGCAGCTTAATTTGACGTAATATGTGGATGACCCCTTAAACTGTGATATAGAAGGGTACTGTTACAATAGATCTGGCAAGGTCGCAGTGACACGGGGGCCTGCGTACAAGCTTGACCCCAACCCTTCGAACTCCTTAAATAATAATAATAATTACGTCACAGCGTATGGGGGAGGGGGGGGTCATACCAAATGTGACAATAAATGTAGCGTGACATAGGGGGGGAAAGGGTTCAAAAAGTCGACATTTTGTGTGACATAATAATAAAGCCCCTAATTTCGCTAAAGAATTTTTGTGTGACGACTGGCTTTCCTTCTAATTTGACTAGACCATGCCTTTATCCTATTGGAGTAGTCAGAGACCACAGATTGCCATTTTCAACTATCTAAAGACACCTTCGCTCCCTATACATTCAATACCCGCTCGTCGGATTCGGGTACTCCATTTTGTTTTAAAGCTGACGTTATCGAGATGGTTCTGATATGTAGTCTTCACCGAGATGAGACTACGTTTCACAACCGCTACTAGCTGGTCGGAATGCTGTCATTAACCTTTTCACCGCCAAAGTCTGATATATCAGACGTTTAAGTTTCGTGCCCTCGCCGCCAGTCTGATATATCAGACAAAAAAATTTAATATCGTTCACCAAGCGTTCGCCATACGCCACGACATTATTTTTTTTTTAATTTTTTGATGTCGTGGCATGTAGTGGGCGTTTTTGACGAAAACTCTGGCGCTAAAATGGTTAAGCATCGGTTTAAATTTAAAATTGAAAGGCCGTGTTCGCGAATGCGGATGAAAAACAGGTGACAGTAATCCGGGGCCAGGGGCCATTCACCGAGAGACATCGAAGTGTGTACATTGTGCGCGTAAGCGTAAAATTGTGTATACTGGGTGAAAAAAAAACTCCTAGCTATATTCAAAATCCTGAACCAGTATCACTCAAAGAACACATTATGTTTTTTTAAAATATTTTTTCAATGGGAATTGAAATTAGTTCATTTTTTGCCTAAACGTAGACATTACTCCTACAGCAGGCACGCGAGGGGTGCGGGTAGCGCGAGGGGGGTGCGCCCGAGTAGTGTCTACGTTTAGGAAAAAAAAAATCCCACAGATAAAAAATAAAAAACAAAGTATTCAGTAAGTGATACTGGTTCATGATTTTCAATAAATCTAGGAGTTTCTTTTTCAACCTGTATAAGTCCAAAGACGTATGATTGTGTCCGGTAAAGGAAATAAACTGTTTCTACCTGCAGCTCTAGCACGATAACGACAAACTCGCGCTCGGCTCACGCTGAAACTTCACTTTGATTGCGCGAGGGTCCCGCGCAAAGGCTTGCTCGCCCTATGGCGTTGTCAATGTTGACATTTTGTCATAGGACCGCGGTGTTGTCGCGGCGCTGTCACTATCGTACTCGGCCTGCTGGTCTGCAGTGTTGTTAATCCAAGCCCTCCTTGCAGGTCTTAGCAATATTTGATTAAAATTGGTTCAATCGTTTAAAAGTTACAAGCGATGAATATCGGGGTTTAAGGCGACTACAGCACCCGATAAAGGCAGCACACATAGGAATAGTGCCATCTCCGTCTCTCAACAGGCCTGGGCCGGCAGTGCGAACAGTGTCGATACACGAAGTTTACGGACTATGAAAGCGTGCGTGCGTAAAAACCTGTTCGAAAGTTAGAAAAATGAGATTTATGGAAAGGTGACAGCTTAAATCGAAAAATGCGTTAACTACTTATCGAGAGTGTTCAATCACGAACATTTTGATAGCAAATTTAAGTTCTTGTATGCATTTTACTATGGTTTTTACAGCTTAAAAGATACAAATATTGGGTATTTAGAGGTGACTTTGTGAGCTTTTTCTATCGAACCAAAAGTGCTAAATCATGTTTTCAGCATACTTCTTATCTAGTTTATGTCCTGAATATTACCGTAGTATATTTTCTTCGATTTAATGCAGTGCGTCATGCTTATCTACGCATCATAAAATCGTAATTTAGGTGCTGTAGTCGCCTTAAACAAAAAAAATAAATTTTAGACATATAAAGGCTTATGACTGCATATGTTTCCCAGGTAGAATCTGAAAGGCAGCGCTCGTTGTCGAGCGTACAGTACACTCGACACGAGCACCGCTGCAGTGCGTGCGCGCTCGGCTTCAACCACCGAGCCAAGCTCACGCAACACATGAGCAAACATGACCCGGTCAGAATATTATACGTTCATTATTTATTTAATATTTTTTTTAAACTATTTTTTTTAAATTATTTTTTGTCTAAGATCCTAACTAAAAACGCCTTCACCAACCTGTGTAAAGCTGACGTAATTATTTTGAGGTGATTATACAATACAGGTTGAAAAAGAACCTCCTATCTTTATAAAAAATAAATAAAAAATAAAATAAAATATTTTTTTTTTAATTTCAGGTATAAACCCATATTGCATCATATTTAAATACAAATTAATATATAATTAAAATAAACAATAAAAAATTTAATACAATGTTATTAAAAATTGAATAATAACAATTACAAAATATTACATGTCAGGAGAAAAAAAAGTCAAAATATAGAATTATTTTAA
The DNA here is from genome assembly GCA_949987775.1 of Aproaerema taeniolella. Classification (NCBI taxonomy): domain Eukaryota; kingdom Metazoa; phylum Arthropoda; class Insecta; order Lepidoptera; family Gelechiidae; genus Aproaerema; species Aproaerema taeniolella. The sequence goes on from OX465244.1 coordinate 1,338,711, forward strand.
ATGATCAATAAAAAAATAATAATCAATATTCAAAATAAATTATATTTTATCACATTAAAATGCTCGTCGTAGATATAAAAATTGTCATAAACTGACCTGATAATTTTGTTCAGAGACGCACGCGCACGTTCTTCAAACGAGGCTCTCATCCTTCTCATTACCGCATAGAAATCATTAACTCTCCTGAATCAGTATCACTTACAGAACACTTTTTTATTTTTTATTTTTTCCTAAACGTAGACACCACTTGGTATTTAGGCCATATTCCACCATGCTGGCTCAATGCGGGTTGGTGATCCTAAAAAATTAATAAGAATTTATAGTCTTACTCTTAATAATAAGAATTTATAGTCTTACCTTTAATTTCGTCTACAAACGTTGTATTTATTAATATTTTCAATTCAATTTCTTTATTGCAAGTCACAAAAAATTCTTAAAAGATCTTACAACACAATAACAATAAGTCAGATGTGACGCCCCGTGGAGGCACAGCAATTTAAGGAGAAGAGCGACTAGCTATGTTAAGTTTGAAATAATATTTATATAATTCAATTTAATGTAAATTATTAACATTTCAAGTATTTATTTATTATAATTAACATTTTCAAGTAATAATGTTATCAGAAGAGGGACAGTTAATGCGATACAAACATAAAATTTTATTGTTTGTTTTAAAGATTTGATTGTTTGTTTGCATTGAATAGGCTCCGAAACTACTGGACCGATTTGAAAAATTATTTCACCGTTAGAATCGTACTTTATGTCTGATAAACATAGGGTACATAATTTTCCCGGATTCCCACGGGAACGAAGTCCCGGGCGGAAAGCTAGTTGATAATAAATACATTACACATTACAATACGGAGTATAATGGTAACATTGGTAACTGCACCTTTGCGAATAGGTGTAGAGTCAGTAGGGTCAATAGAACGAAAGCGTATGTATGTATTTAAATCCTTTAATGTTTGTTTGTATGTATTTCATGTAATCTTGACTTGTTTTAAGTGGCATCCTGAATGTCCTATAAAATAAAGATTTTTTCTATTCTATTCTACTATACTTGACGTTATGTCTACAATAAATAAGATTTAAAAATAATTATAATAATTTGTCAATAAAATAAATTGAATAAGATTGTGTAGTTACTGTTATTATTAATCAATTTAAAATAATAATCATATTCTGTCCTTAGTTAACGGCGAATCAAAAAGTTCAGAAAGTGTATAAAACTGCTGTTCTATCAGCCAGGACTTGAGCTTCGATATTTTTATGTTAGAAACTGGTACCTGAACTAGGATCTTCTGTCTTATCGTATTTTCATTGTATTTTCAGAGTTCAGGAGATCTAGAATGTTCGGCGTGTCACATCAGATGTCGCGACCAGCATGCTCTGGCGGCGCATCGACGCAGACATAGAGTCAGGTTAGTTTTAATATTTGGAGTTACTTTTTGTGCCGACATAGCCCGGCGAATTAGCAAGCTTAAGTGGCAGTGGGCTGGTCATATCTGTCGTAGAACCGATGGCCGTTGGGGCAGACGAGTTCTAGAATGGAGACCACGAATCGGCAAACGTAGCGTAGGGCGCCCTGTTACTAGGTGGGGTGACGATATTCGTAAAGTAGCGGGCAGTGGTTGGAGGAGGAGAGCTGAAGACCGAGCTCAGTGGCGTGCCATAGGAGAGGCCTATGTCCAGCAGTGGACTGACACAGGCTGATGATGTACTTTTTGTGCAATCCCATAGGTTAGGTGCACTAAGGGTGCTTCGAGTGTACTATGTAATGGTGTTTAGCAATGAAACAACCGAATACTAGACACACGGTATATTGAAGAGCTTAAAAACACAATAAAACAGTTTCACCTTATACAAATTTCAGTAACACTCTGATACCGCGTTTTACAATACGACTAGCGCCATCTGTCGGTATTTAAGGTTTGTTTGCAAGCGGTTATGTCTGCGTTGTACACTTTTAGTTAGACAAACTTTAGACGGTGATTCCCCCCACAAAACTCTTCAAACTCCTTAATTTTTAACCGACTTCAAAAAAGGCGGAGGTTCTATGTTCGACTTGTGTATTTTTCTTTATTATGTTCACCGATTTCTCCGCCATTTCTGGACCGATTTTCAAAATCCTTTTTTTGTTCGAAAGAGTATATTCCAGAGGTGGTCCCATTGTCACTAAGTCAGGATCTGATGATGAAATCCCAGGAAATTACACTAAAATAGAGAATTTACACTAAAAATAGAAAAAAAGAATAAACCAACTTTAAAAAGCGAAAAATAATTACTTACAGCAGAGCCGAATCCTAAAGTTACGTATGACAGCTCAACCACAGGTCGCTATAACCTTGTTACGTCGTCATCTTTTCAAATCAAAATTCAATAATACCATATCTCCTTAATTAATTACAAACTAAAGATATACATTGTTATAACTCTAAACTAAAAAAATTGTTTCGTAATATTAATATCATTTGAAATGCTCGTCATACGTAACTTTAGGATTCGGCTCTATTGTAAGTACTTAGCATTTATTGTGTTACGTACCTACTGATCTGTTTTAAGTCGGTGCCAAGTCAAATAAGTTTGATAGGGCTACCCGTACATTCGTCTTCGCACCGACTTTTCCCGTCTACCCGAGGGTGATTTGATAAGTTATTGATCTTTATTGTTTATTTCGTGTATGATTTGACGTGTGGCAAAATCCTCAGTTGATAAGGCTTTACCCATCTACTCGAGGGTGATTTGATAAGTTATTGATCTTTATTGTTTATTTCGTGTATGATTTGACGTGTGGCAAAATCCTCAGTTGATAAGGCTTTACCCATCTACTCGAGGGTGATTTGATAAGTTATTGATCTTTATTGTTTATTTCGTGTATGATTTGACGTGTGGAAAAATCCTCAGTTGATAAGGCTTTACCCATCTACTCGAGGGTGATTTGATAAGTTATTGATCTTTATTGTTTATTTCGTGTATGATTTGACGTGTGGAAAAATCCTCAGTTGATAAGGCTTTACCCATCTACTCGAGGGTGATTTGATAAGTTATTGATCTTTATTGTTTATTTCGTGTATGATTTGACGTGTGGAAAAATCCTCAGTTGATAAGGCTTTACCCATCTACTCGAGAGTGATTTGATAAGTTATTGATCTTTATTGTTTATTTCGTGTATGATTTGACGTGTGGAAAAATCCTCAGTTGATAAGGCTTTACCCATCTACTCGAGGGTGATTTGATAAGTTATTGATCTTTATTGTTTATTTCGTGTATGATTTGACGTGTGGAAAAATCCTCAGTTGATAAGGCTTTACCCATCTACTCGAGGGTGATTTGATAAGTTATTGATCTTTATTGTTTATTTCGTGTATGATTTGACGTGTGGAAAAATCCTCAGTTGATAAACTTACAGCCAGCCTGCGTAAGTTGATCAATTAGCTAAAATTAATTGCGTTAAATAATACATTTCAACTGCCGTGTATGATTTTCTGATAGTTGATAAACTACCTCGAAAATTGATCAACTTACGATTCTTATTAATTTCAGGCGAAATATACACATCAACACGGTCTAGGGATATTGCACGAAAATGCACTTTTTGCCTGCTTTTTGTATGAATATGGTCGAATTTAGGCAATTTTTTTTTCATTTTCGTCACGTTTTCACAAATTTCAAGTAAAACTAAATGTATTGACTAGAATTTAAAATTCAGGTTTAGCACTTGCTCGTCTGAAAATTATAGCCCTCCCTCCATGTATCTCGAGTAAGCTTATAAAGCTTCTCAAACAGACCTCTTTTGTATGGAAAATCGTGCAATTTCCCTAGACCGCGTGTATGTGTATACTTGACTATAAGTACGTACACGATAAGAAGAAGTCAATAACTGTAATATTCGTTGAGATGGCGCTGCGCGCTGTGCGGCGCGCTGTGGTCGCGCGCGGCGGTGGCGGCCGACCACCTGTCTCGCTCGCACACACTGCCCGCGCCCACGCACACCTGTCCCACGTGTGGACATGTCGCACAGTTAGTATAACTCTCTTAAATATACGTTTTTTCACAGTAAAAATAAAATCCAAAATTAGTAAAAAATTATACAAGGTTTTTAAAAAAAAAAACAAAAAAAAAGAAATTCCGAAATTTAATTTCAAAAGTGAAATAGTCGCAACTCTAGTAATCAGTTGAACGGTTTGACATCTTTCAAAATGAAAGTTTCATATAATTAATATGACATACTTGTAATATTTGTAATAGAGCTGCGCAATAAGCTTTTTAATTATCTTTTTATCGTTGTATTAATGCTCAGCTCTATTTCATAATTTTGTAATCTATACATATTATAAAGAGGAAAGATTTGATTGTTTGTTTGTTTGCATCGAATAGGCTCCAAAACTACTGGACCGATTTAAAAAAATATTTCACCATTAGAATCCTACATTATCTGGGATGGACATAGGGTACATGATTTTCCCAAATTCCCACGGGAACGAATCTTTCCTCTTTACAATATTAGTGTAGATAATCTATCAAAAATTTACCGGTGGCGTTAACTGTGAAGACTTGCAACTCAACTGTGTAAAATTTATTCAATTTCATGATGAGAATGACCCCCTAAAGTTAATCAAACTAATTAAAAGTCCCAACCCCCCACAGGACACTAGGCAAGCTTTATTTTTTTTTTTTTCGGTAATTTCATACTAAGGCCTATTAGACTTTCCAACTGTAATAAGGCGACTACAGCACCTAAATTACGATTTTATGATGCGTAGATAAGCATGACGCACTGCATTAAATCGAAGAAAAAATACTACGGTAATATTCAGGACATAAACTAGATAAGTAGTTTGCTGAAAACATGATTCAGCACTTTTGGTTCGATAGAAAAAGCTCACAAAGTCACCTCTAAATACCCAATATTGTGTATCTTTTAAGCTATAAAAACGATAGTAAAATGCAGACAGGAACTTGAATTTGCTATCAAAATGTATAAGTAGTTAACGCATTTTTCGATTTAAGCTGTTACCTTTCCATAAATCTCATTTTTCTAACTATCGAACATGTTTTTACGCACGCACGCTTTCATAGTCCGTAAACTTCGTGTATCGACACTGTTCGCACTGCCGGCCCAGGCCTGTTGACAGACGGAGATGGCACTATTCCTATGTGTGCTGCCTTTATCGGGTGCTGTAGTCACCTTAAGATTGTTATAATAATACAGGGTAATTTTTTTATCACTATCCTTTTTTGTACGTAAACTTTATGAAAATTCAACAGACCCGTAATCTTTTGTTTCTAAGTTTCATATAAATATTTCCAGCTAGACCGTCTGAAGCATGAAAAAAAATCAAAACTTTTGTATAGAAAAAAAAAAAATAACATCGTCCAGTTGACTTGAAACTTTGTAATAATATTCTTCAACACAATTTGTGACACCCGTGTTTCTGCTTTTTACAAAATTTTTCCTCTAAGACGTATCAAACTCTGAAAATTTTGGGAAAAAATTATTTTACCTCCTTATTAACGTTCTTTTAATGTTATTGAAACCGTAAGAAAAATTAGAATAGTGATAAAAAAATTATCCTATATAATAGGACGCTAGGCAAGCTCCGTAGCCATCTCAAAGAGCACGCAGAAAGGCAGCGCTGCGAGCTGTGCGGGAAGAGCTTCAGAGACCGCGCCTCGCTGCGGACACACTTGTTGTGAGTATACTGTACTATAATTACATTATAAAGCAAGTCTCAATCTGAATATATAAAAGGAGAAACTGACTGACTGACTGACTGACATATCAACGCACAGCCTAAACGGCTAAACGTAGGCACTTGAAATTTAGAAGGGACGTCGCTTAGGTACCGTAGAGATGCACTAAGAAAGGAATTCCCTAAATTCCCACGGGAACGGAAAATAGCGGGAAAATCCTTTTGTATGAAAAATCTAAACCGCTTAAGTTAGACGCTTGAAATTTGGCATGCAGGTACCTTAGTAAACTTAAAGCTTAGTTGCAACAGGATATTGCAAAATTCCCACGGGAATGGGAGTTAGCGGGAAAAAACTTTTGTATGTAAAAATCTAAATCACGTAAGATAGATGTTTTCAATCTGTGTACTCTGTACAAAAAAAAAAATTAACACGCAAACGAAGTTGCGGGCATCAGCTAGTTTGTGTATACAGGGCTTTAGGTAAATCTCTTTCAACCTCTCGGGTGGTTAATCAGTCCATGAAACTGAAAAAATTGAGTTCCCTTACAAACTTCATCAGCATGTAGCGCATTTTGTGTGGAAGATCAATTTTTTTTTGGTATTTCGACCTATGTTCCTTGGGGAAGTTGTTCAGTTTCATGGACTAATTAACTACCCGAGAGGTTGAAAGAGAGATACCTAAAGCCCTGTATATCATGATTATACTTTAATTTCCACCTCAGAGACTGCACCTTTGCGAATAGGCGTAGAGTCAGTAGGGTCAATAGAACGAATGCGTATGTATATATTTAAATCCTTTAATTAATACATGTATTTTATGTAATACTAGCTTTCTGCCCGGGACTTCGTTCCCGTGGGAATTTGGGAAAATTATGTAGCCTATGTGTTAATCCAGAGTGTCAGCTACCTCCATACCAAATTGTATCAAAATTGGTCCAGCCGTTTGAGTGTGAAAGAGTAACAAACATCCATACATCCATACATCCATACTTACAAACTTTCGCGTTTATAATATTAGTAAGGATTGACTTGTTTTAAGTGGCATCTTGAATATCCTATAAAATAAAGATTTTTTCTATTCTATTCTATTCTAAAAAAATGTAATTTCACCGGTTTTTTTTGTTTTCCAATGTAAGAACATTATGTAACTTTCACTGGATGCCCGGAATTCAATTAAATATTAACGGTTTACTTGTACTTAGAGTACTTACTATTTTTTCCAGCATCCACCGCGGTGAGAAGGAGCACGCATGCGCGGTGTGCGGGAAAACATTTTTATTTAAAAAGGCGCTCCAACTACATCAGCAGACTCACGACCAGCCGGCCTACCTGTACTGTCATCAGGTGAATTAACTGGGTTACATTTTTCTCCCATAATTTTCTTCCTCATTTCGCATAGTTATTTTTTTACCAGCCCTTATACGTCCCCACCTCAGGGCGCGGGCCTCCCTTCGAAACACGAAGGGGATTTAGTGCATAGTGCACCACGCGGGCACAATGCGGGGTGGTGGACCGCGAGCCGAGCGAAAATGAATTTTCTTGGACGGGCGGGTTTCATCACGATGTTTTCCTTCACCGTTGAGCAAGTGATAATTAGAAGTCCGTATATGAATCAGAAAAGACGAATTTAGTGTTACAGGCCCGCACCAGGATTTGAACCCGCGAACTTTCGATTAGGTACAAGTCTGGCTCGTTACCAACTGGGTTATCACCGCTGCTGGCAGAATTTATGATGTTATATTCTTATAATTAAACTTTTGCATAATTGTTTTTGGCATAATGATTTTTAAGCATAACGGTCTGAAGTTAGGTTATGCAAGTAAAAATATGCGAAAACAGCTATGCGTTTAGTTGCTATGGTAAAATATCTTTAGTCTTAAGAAAAATATGCCTAATGAGGGATTTTCTTTTTATTTTTTTTAAATTTTTCCCCAGTCGCTGGATAGATGGCGCTAAACTATGTACGTTACTGCAAGGAACGGAACGTTAAATTATTTTTGATTAATTCACTTGAACGTAATTTTGAGATCATAAAACGAAACGTTATAGTCATATCACATCAATATCACGTCTACCATACGTATTTAGACGATTTTACGAAAACAACGAAAAAACAAAACTGAATTATAACAAAGCGCGAGAAAACTAGGATGATTGGAAAGCCAAAACAAACTCAGAATATTTGATACAATGCTTTTCTCCAAGCCTTTTGGCTTTGGCACCTAGTAACGGAGTCATTTCAGCGCCATCTAGAGAGCTCTGGGGAAATACTTTTTTTTTTTAATACCCAAAAAGAAAACCTCCCATTAAATTATTATAAAAATTGTTATGCGACTAAATATAAATCCAAAATAACTACACACTTAAGGCGACTACAGCACCCAATAAAGGCAGCACACATAGGAATAGTGCCATCTCCGTCTCTCAACAGGCCTGGGCCGGCAGTGCGAACAGTGTCGATACACGAAGTTTACGGACTATGAAAGCGTGCGTGCGTAAAAACATGTTCGAAAGTTAGAAAAATGAGATTTATGGGAAGGTAACAGCTTAAATCGAAAAAATGCGTTAACTACTTATCGAGAGTGTTCAATCACGAACATTTTGATAGCAAATTCAAGTTCCTGTGTGCATTTTACTATCGTTTTTACAGCTTAAAAGATACACAATATTGGGTATTTAGAGGTGACTTTGTGAGCTTTTTCTATCGAACCAAAAGTGCTGAATCATGTTTTCAGCAAACTACTTATATCTAGTTTATGTCCTGAATATTACCGTAGTATTTTTTTCTTCGATTTATTGCAGTGCGTCATGCTTATCTACGCATCATAAAATCGTTATTTAGGTGCTGTAGTCGCCTTAAATACCATAATAAATTAATAACACTCTTACATACGCCTCTTTTTAGCTCCTAATTTCTTTTTTTTTAATTTAAAATCAGCCAATATAATTTCATAGGCTACCATAAATTAAATATATAAATATTTTTTAAATTTTGTGTTACAGTGTGACGTAACGTTCAAAAACCGCATGTCATATTATCAACATATGAAGTATAATCTCAAACATATAGACCCGGAGAAATTAAAGTGAGTATTATTTTATTATTATAGCTGAAATATATCGGTATAAAACACATATTCTTTCTAGCTAATTCTTCGATGCCACGTTTGACACAAATGGTGAGGGTTATCAGATGAACCAAGTTGTTTAAAGGTGGTCAGCCTTTTGCCCATTATATTTTGACCGTGTGGTGATCGGTTGAGAGTAATACCACCCCATCTCTTTCCGTGGGTGTCGTAAGAGGCGACTAAGAAAACACAAATGAGACCTGCCTCCTAGTAATCCATCCCAGGCAACGACACTTAATTTTTTTCTGAATCTGAGGTGTCGTCCTATGGTCTCATGCGGTGTGGTAGGCTCTGTAAAGAGCCGTCTGGTTCGCGACCATCCTATAGAAGTCCGACGCCAAACAGCTTGCTGTGTTTCGTCGGTGCGTGGGAGTAACAGTGCCTTTATAGGCATTTTCTGGGTTAACTCGCTTCATCATCGACCTCATCTTTGACCTTATGATCAAGATTGAGGTCAAGAGTTAACCATCTTATAATAAAAAAAATAGAAAAAAAAAATACAGCAAAATCCTCGCATCTCACTTACAGACTTTTACTGTATACCTGGGAAGAGTAGGTAGCTGGCACATTCTAAGTTTCTATTTCACTCCCAGTCCAATATGGAAGTTTGTCCTTATTCATGTTCAAGTATTTAGTTAGTGTTGTAACACAACGTAATAGCATAGCGGCGTTAGTTCCATTCTGAACCGCTAGATGGAGCTGACAGTTTTCTAAAACGCGGTATCGAAGTGTTCCGCCTCCCGGCTATAAGCGGCGTACGACCCGGTGTAGTAGTCAACTAGCGAACACTCCTTGATCGCTGCTCGCGGCGGAACAGTCTGGGGGGCTGCCACCTAAGCGAAGTTGATGCTGATTGAACGAATGGAATGATGTACATTGCTGTGTTTGGTTCATATCATTCAAATCAAATCAAAATCAAATCATTTATTTGCTGAATATGAGTACAAAGATGGGCTTATTTTAAAGTGTGGTTCTGTCATATTCGGCCACTGCCTGGCATGCAAATATTTCTAATCAAGGTCTCCTTATAAAGAAGCAATCGTCAACATTCCATTCGTTCACCCAGCGTCAGCTTCGCTTAGATGGGAGCCCATAGTACAGGGGTGGCCAACTTGATTATACCCAAGATCTCCTGTTTACTATCGAAACCCTGTGCGATCTACCAATTACATACTTCTTGAATTCTTAAATGAAACAGCAGTTCATCATTTAAGATTTCAGTACACAATTATGTAGTATTTTTTATTATATTAAGGCGACTACAGCACCCGATAAAGGCAGCACACATAGGAATAGTGCCATCTCCGTCTCTCAACAGGCCTGGGCCGGCAGTGCGAACAGTGTCGATACACGAAGTTTACGGACTATGAAAGCGTGCGTGCGTAAAAACATGGTCGAAAGTTAGAAAAATGAGATTTATGGAAAGGTAACAGCCTAAATCGAATAATGCGTTAACTACTTATCGAGAGTGTTCAATCACGAACATTTTGATAGCAAATTCAACTTCCTGTGTGCATTTTACTATCGTTTTTACAGCTTAAAAGATACACAATATTGGTATTTAGAGGTGACTTTGTGAGCTTTTTCTATCGAACCAAAAGTGCTGAATCATGTTTTCAGCAAACTACTTATCTAGTTTATGTCCTGAATATTACCGTAGTATTTTTTTCTTCGATTTAATGTAGTGCGTCATGCTTATCTACGTATCATAAAATCGTAATTTTGGTGCTGTAGTCGCCTTAAGAGAAAAAAACATAAATCTGATTTTTTAAAATATTTTTTGCCTTGCCACGATCGACTGGACTAACAGTCGCGATCGACCTGGTGGCCACCCCTGCCCTAGTAGCTATCCCGTGCATCCCGGGAATCAGTGCTTCACGCGGTTGAACGCCGATCTCGGACCAGGGCAAGCTGCTAGGTCTTAGTTCGCGGTTATTATTTGTGTAACTGTGTAAACCTTTCTTTAAATATAAATTTACTAACACCATTGGGTTTCCCTGTTATAGTGTTATATTTTTGTAAAAAAATCTGTTTTCCTTTACTTTTGTTTGTTTTGTATCGTATGTTATGTTTTTCGAGTGAATGAATGTTATATCTATCTTAATAGTAGATTACCTAACAAGTGAAAAAAAGGTGAATTCTTTCCGAGGCATTAAGTTGTATCCCGAGAGGAGCGAAGGATTCTATGGTTGAATCCCGAGTGTAGCGAGGAATTCTAGATTAGAATCCCGAGCGGATCGAGGGATACAAGAGCCGAGATGAATTTTTTTTTTCACGTGTTAGGTACTCTACTTTTTACCATTGACTACGAGAAGAAGAAAATGATTACTCTGTGACAGTAAATTATCAACAATAGCTGCTGCTTTAACGCGAAATGACTCTGGAACGAGAGGTTCACTTT